>JAQQZT010000021.1:13178388-13202340 GCA_030068275.1 Clarias platycephalus
AATTGATTAAAAATCTTTGCTCGTCTTGCGGAACACTCGTAAACCACGTTACTCGTAATCCGAGGTTCCACTGTATACTGTATGTGACAAATATATTTATAAACAAGCAATGATTTTGCAGAGGTAAAGACATGTAACTAAGATAACATACTGATCATAATAGACATGTGGGACGCCGTCACATTAAATCAGGTATTCAGTCGCATTTTTTTTAATGATGTCTGTGATGTATATTTTCAGGCCCCTGCTACAATAAGCTCTATTTTGATACCAAATGTATTACTGTATAATGTTCAGTTGCTGAGATGCTGTATGGTCTGTGCAAGTTTGAGTGCCTCAGAAAACACCATAGAAATCCTATTTTTGGAATATGTAAATCAGCATAATAAGAACAAGGGAACCCTCAGCCTCATTCTGACACCAGGACTTCCCTGCTACCTAAAAATAAATTTGCCAGAAGCATGGATTTATAGCAAAAAAAATAAAAAAATCATGTTTTTCTTTCACAACTGAAGTAACCAGCACAACGGTGTTCCTTAAAGTACGTTCTAATTTCTGCTGAAGGCCCAGTAAGATGAGGTGTTTATTAACTGACTTTTGCGGGTAATAAAAGATTTGATACATTTCACATACAGTAATTAATACACTTAATAACTGACTTGATATGACAGGATGACAGGTCACATACAGTACAGTATGTACTGTACATACTGTATATAGGGGTATCTGTATTGAACATTATATACAGAATAAATATGGATGGATTTAGTAGTTTAGTGGTTATCAAGCCGTGGTTAGCTGTTCAGTATGGAAACACAGGGAGAAAGTTATTTCTGTCTGTTTGTGCAGGCGCGGAGCACCTGTAGTGTCTGCCCCGTGGGAGAAAGGTAAATAGACTGTGATAAGGATGAGAGGCGTTTTTGATAATGCCTTTCACCCTTTGCAAAAAGCGTTTTTTAAATTTTTTTTAATGTCCTCCATGACAGATAGTTGAGTGCTGATGATACGTTGAGTGGTTTGCACCACCTGCTGAAGGGCTTTGCATTTGTTGTGGTGCAGTTGTGGTACCACACTTGGAAGCAGTTGGTAAAGATGCTCTCAAGAGTAAAAATAAAAATCATCAGATCCCTTGCGCACCTTTTTCAGTCCCCTCCAAGAGAGATATTGTTTTTTTTTGCTAGACTAGTTCAGGTGACATCCTAAGAGAAGTAGGGACTCCACAGAACAAAGCTTAAAAGCAGCTCCACTGATAGATAAAGGGGAGCATGAGTGGGATTTCTTGCCGTTGACCTCCAGGTTATTGTCCTCAGACCAAGCTACTAGGTGATGGATCTCTGCTGTAGGCTGTCTCATAATTATCTCTAATCATACCGTTCTCAGTGGTGACATCTGTAACCTTGGTAATGCTGTTTGAGGCATAAAAAGATTCAGGTAGTCGTAGGTAAAAAGGGAGTAGGGCCTGATAGAGGGAACAGTATGCATCCCTGAGGAACTCCAGTGTTGAGAATAAGGATGTCGGATACAAGGTTGTTGAGTCAAACAGACAGTGTTCTATGTGCAAGGACTTCCAGGGTTTAGTGTACTGATACCAAGCTGATTCTGCTTACAGAGTTGTTTGGAACACCAGGCTGTCTTGTGTTGACCCACTGTGGGCGATAAACAGTGGCAAATTGTTGCAAACCCAAAGTAGAGGTGAGTGCAATGGGATTAAAGTCATTGCACGGAGTGCATTGACACTGGTACAATTATCATTGACTTAAAGCAGATAGGAACAGCTGCCTAAGCCATTTTACTGTAAGCTTTTCTAGTTGCTCTACACAGACTATAAACACCCAGGAATCAGGGATGCCATCGAGGCCAGCTTGTTTCCAGGCATTCAACCTACTTAGGATCGCACTCACTTTAGATGTGATGGGTAGGAGTGGCTGCTTGCCTGGTAATAGGTCTGCCTTAAACATGTTCCTGTTTTCAAAATGAGCATAAAAGAAATTGAGTTCCCCTGGAGGTGAGTCAGAGCTGGTTGCAGATGCCATGCTGATTAATTTTCCACATGTGGCAGTGGTCAGTGAAGTTGAAGTGATCCACAGTTTCTGTATGTGTTTGGCCTTGCAGGTTCCTCTCCTCAGGATGGCCCTGGCCACACTGTAGACCTCCAGGTCTCCATGTCTAAAGGCTTTGTTGCTTGCTTTATGCAGAGTGCTTGCTTTATGCAGAGTTTGACTTCGTAAGCTCAGTCACACATGTGTATACATGGGCATATTTATGGGTCTCCTAGTGATCTGGGAGACATTCTGTCGAGATTATGGTAGAGCAGATCTTAAGTTGCAGTGACAATAAAGTCCTCATCTGGATGAACTGTCTGCAGTCTGTTTATAGCCATGCTAGCATCTGGGGTGTGTGTGGGGGACATACACTGCTACCATAACAATGTTTGTAAACCCAAGCGGTAAATAAAAGGCCCAATCTTTAATAATGAATTATTCAAGATCAGCAGAGCAGTGGGAAGCCACAGTGATGCACCATGTTTGGCTTACATAAATGCCCTATCTCTTTTTGTGTGCCTGCTGCTTCCCTATCAGCCTTGATAAAAACGACCCCCTACCTCCAGCACAATGTGTGGGATGCCGTTGTTAAGCCAAGTTTCCAAGAAAACAAAAATATTACAGTAGGTAATTGATCTCTGCTTAGCCCAAAGACCTCTGCGTTTTCTTACAGTACACCTTTGTTTTTGACCTTTCAGCTTGGGATAAAGTGCTCCATGTGTCGCCACCATCACATGATCCGGTTGTAACTGGTGAAGGTTTGAAAAAGTAGTCAAAGACAATTTGTGTATGAATAATAATTATCTAATAGTGACTGAATCGTGCGCGCATGCATGAATAGGTGAAAACCCCAAATGCAGTAATTCTGGAGAGATCTTGATCCTCATCCTGTGTTCACAACGCCATCTTTGAGGACATTTTGAATGGTGGCTTAGTGCTCGGCTTACTGGTGGCTTAGTGCTAGGCTTCTAGGCTGCCATGCGGAACTCCCGGGTTTAATTCCCAGCCAGTGGCCAAAACCCAACCACTTGATAGGGCTTCCTTAGTGCCTTTCCTAACCCTGGACAAAAAGGAAGGGTTGCATCAGGAAGGACATCTGGCATATAAACTTGTGCCAAGTTGAATGTGTAGATCAGGTCTGCTGTGCTGACCCCTTAATGGAAAAAAATGAAAGAACAGCACCACAAAGGACATTTTCATCTTCTCCTTTTGAAAATGACAATATTCATTGTATCACTCCAATGCTTGAAAAACCAACAATAAAGCAAAAAAAAAAAAACTTTTGATGGATAAAGCCCAAGTGGAGGCTGTGTCATCATGGCCACAACCATGCATTAAAAAGGAGCTACAAAAATAGTTCAGAGGGTTCAGCTCTGTGGCAGCTCTTTTAACCTCAGTTCTCAAAGCAACAGTACAGTAAATCATTCCATCATATCCGAGAAGCAGTGTTATGGAGTAGGCATGTATGGCTGTGCATACTTACTGTTTTAGTTTGAGGGTATTGCACCAAATTTACATTATTTGTACAGTATGTGGTCCCGCTTCTTAAGGGATGAAAAGTGACTGGACAAACTATGATAATCATAAGTAAAATTTCTACGGTCATGAAAATCCTGACCTACTGTAATCATGGAATCATGTTTTGGAAAAATCATGGGATTTATGAAAATGACGATCGCTTGAGTTGCATGTAATGGAGGCTTGGTATTATGCCTCTGTCCAACTTTACCGCCCCAAACACGTTCCAAAATGGATTGGTCAGTGTAGTCTGGATATGTTATAGATTTTATAGATAGCCTGGAGCCTATCACAGTAGACTTAGAGCAACAACGTTTGAGTACTAAAAAATGCATCCATCCAGTGAGTTTTGGGGCATGACTTTCCATACAACCGGACAACGGAGAGCGTAGCAAGCGTAGCAGCTTACATTTATAAAAATTATAATCTTAAAAATAAATAAATAAATATTAAAATAAAAATAAATATTAAAATAAATAAGTAACAAAACCAATACAGAAGAGTATACAAGCTAAAAGGTTTTATAATCCTAAAACTGTCAAAATCAAGCAAGTCTATGTAGACGATATAAAAAAAATAATATACCAAATACAATAAATGGAATAAACCATTATTTAAGCATCAGTCTTTTCCTTCTTTCTCTTTCTTCTTCTTCTTATCTATCTATCCATTCGTAATATATACTATGTATCTTGTTTAACATCACAAGGGCACTGGAGCCAATGTCAGGGAACTTGGCACACCAGACACTCTGGATGGGGAGCCAATCCATTACAGCTTAAAATCACACACACTCATGACTATTTGTACATCACGAACAATTTGAAAACAGTCAACTTATAATCAACTTACTGTACAACACGTAGAGTAAATCAGCCTATCTGGTGATAGCTAGAACACATGATCTAGTTCGGTTCATACTGTACTGTAGGTTGCCCACATTGTGTAACTATTTAAATAGTTTATGTCTGCAAAAGTGCAAATAATTCTCTGCAGTGAAAGGTACATCCAAATCCAAACACAGAGTACATTTTCATACAGGTATCATGTACAGTACTGATGATGACATAACACGTTAGTTCACTTCTGTTGACAGTGTGTGTATAACAGTGGGGTATCGAAAAAAAAAATAGCTTGAAGTTATGGAGAACAATAATGATAGATCAAAAAGTGTATGTACCTTATTAGAATACAGTCATCAGCTGCTTGGAATTTGAAACAGATTCATGCGTGGCTACGCCATAATCTAGCCACATTTGTGACTGTCAGGTCTTTACTGCTGCTGTAAGAAGTTTCTGCTTGTTATTGGGGCATTTTACCTTCAACAAGTGAAATACATGCTCAGTTCAGATTCAGTTCAGGTGATTGACTTTGCCATTGCAGAACATTCCACTTCTGTGCTTTAAACATCTCATTTTGCTTTTAATGTATTGTCTGAACACAATATATATTTCTATACACGTTCTACTGCTTTTGTCATCAGAAAATGTGATCAATAAATACACAGGAACCTGTTCCATCAGCAGTTATACACACATTCCATAAGACAAGGAAGTATTAGGTTTTAGGTCATGAGCAGTCCCTTTATCTCATCTGTCCACTGGATGGTGGTCTACCAATTTATCTTGTAATGGCTGCTCCATATTTACTTCTGGTCATTTAGGTGTTTCCAAGTAAGAAAACCCAGAAAGCAACTGTTCTTGTACCTGAGAAGGCTAGTACAGGACATGATAACAATTTAATAAAGAACAATTCTTCAGTGCCTACTTGAAGAGGAATATTGTGGAGTTCCAATGCATTAATGTCTTATTGCAAAGAAGAATATGCATTTAAGAGTTTGGTGCAAAATCACAAACCAGTGATAATGTTTGGCCTATTGGGTTAATACATGCTTTTTGTACACTATGAAAGCTGTACAGGCATGAATGTGCTGACCCTTAGAAGCAGGGGGGCATATTATTGCCATGATTTAGGTCTGCTTATTCTCTTGGATGGAAAAGGTATTTCAAATCACTCTCTCTCTGACTGCTTCTTTATATTGCCTATCATGTACAGGGTCACGGGAGGCCTGGGGCCTATCCCAGGGTCCATTTCAGGACATGTAAGCACGCACTCACTCACTGGAAATTAATTGGAAAATGCCAATTAGCCTAATCTGCAAATAATCTTTGGACTATGAGAGTGTTAGCCACAGACACGCAGACACGCAGACACAAGGTCTTATGGGAAAAAGGTAATTTTATTAGGAAAAATGGGGAAAAGGAGTTTTAGGAGGATAGTAGTGAGGGTGTTCTCATGCAGGTCTGAATGCACTGACCAGCTGGCATGAGGGCACGAGGCTGGCGAGCCATGGCAGTGAGCAGAGTGGCAGAGTGGGCAGTGGCTCATTAAAGTGGCAACCATCGCTGTCTGAGCCAACCGGACCCTACCAGCTCTTCTTGAGTGCAGTCACAGACGGGAGTCTGACGTGAGATCCGATGACTGGGTGGCCTTCCCGGCTGAGAACAGGGGCTTAATGTGGAACTCAGTGTCCTTTTTTTCCTTTACGGCAGCGGCATCGCGAAAGTTGTGTCTTGGCGATGGTGAAAGTGTCGGGGGAGCTCGTGCAGTCCTTGAAGCGGCTATCCTTGAAGTCGTGATTAAACGACTGCATTCAGTTCTTGGCTTTAAAGTCCTTTTGTCACATGACATCACCCCGTTCACTTGTCATAAAAATTTTTTTTTAAAGTTAATGTTTTAAAATGTATTTTAAATTTCGGTTTACTTTTTCATAAAAAGTTACATATGCAAACTGTCTCCTAGAAGGCTGTACAGGCAATTAAACATTTTATAATAAAATAAATGGCACGCTGCTTTTTCTGTTTCCTTTAATAGGTGAGGCTGCTGTATTGCTCACACGAAGAGGCGGAGCAGATTTTTAAGGCAGCGTGGCTCTCAGGCCAAGCTACTCCTTCACACATGTGGTTCGCTGTGGGACCAGCCCTTTCTGGACTCGGGGTGGAAGGACTGCCCAAGGCTTTGTTTACAGTGCGGCCTCAGGGATGGCGAGACGAGCCACGTCGTCGTATTGCTAAAGGCGTATCTGTTCTGACTCACGGAGCCATGACGCTTAGAAGAGAATATGGTGGAGCCAGAGGGACAAGCTTTGCCGGGAACTGCATGACTGATGGCAACCAGACACAGAGGGTGCCCGACAGAATCAGGTAAAATGGCTTATGAAATTTTCAACATTAAAGTTTTCAGCCAGGGAAATCCCTCATGACTCAGCAATAATAGTACAAGTGTAAAAAAGTGGCCAGAATAAAAAGCTCCAGTCCTAGTCCTGGTAGTCTGTGGTAAGTTTTCATTTATATGGCTGTACATAAAAAGAATATTCAGAATTCATCAGAATTTCATTGCATTGTCCTCATCAAGCAGCCTAATTAGCATACATCTCATCATCAAGCACTATGATTGTAAAGAATCCATCTTTAATAGAAGAAACCCCCTAAATTAATTTTGCCTTTCCTGAAATCTCCACAGAGTCAAAGTTATATTTAAATGGGTAAAACATACTTAATATTTTTAAATATCCCCTTGAAATATTTACAGTACTTTGGCAGATGCTTTTTTGTAGCCACGAACAAGTTTCTTATTTCCTGGCATATACCTGACCTTTAACCATGGTGGAGGCTACGATAGCTTAAAGGTAGCCTGCTTTCACATCCAGCTTTGACACCACTGTCTCCGCTGATGATTCGAGATCCTCCAGAAGAATTCTGAGGTCGTCCACCACTTCATTACACCATCCACTTCGTGCAATGCTCTCCACTTGCAGCACAACTGCCCCAAATCACAATACTACCACCACCATGCTTAAGAATAGGTGCAGTGGTCTTACACACCTCTGGTCAAAAATTTCCTCCAAAAGGCTTTTTCTTTGTTCATGTGGTCAGCTGTAAACATTAGTCAACATTGAAGGTGTTGATTTTGGAGCAGAGGCTTCTTTTAGACCTGGGCAAAGTGCCTACACTTTCCTTTAACTTGTTTAAACGATCTTGGAATCTCAGAATGTTAAGAAATTGCTCTAAGTGATATTCCTGACTTGTGTAAATCTACCACCATCTTCTTCAGATCTGCATACTCATTACATTTTTTATGGCATTGGGGAAATATAGGATCATACCTGTTTAATGCATTCCAGAACCTTTTATGTTGACAGTAGTAGCTGGTTATCAGTAAACATGATTTATTAGTATGATTCTTGCTGTGCATCTTCTTCCGTAGTATGCTATATTTTCCTTGGTTTAGGAAAAAAAATGGAGTGATTATATTTAGCTGGAAGAAAATGGAGTTTGTATGCGATTGTGGTTGTGAGTGGCAATACACAGAAGCGTTTTAGTAACTTGGTGCTCTCTGACACTGGAAAATGTTGCGACAGGAGAACAGCTTTATAAAATGTCAAGTTTTTTCCACCAGTGAGATGATAAAGGCTCTTCAAACTCTTCTTTTTTCCCCTTATATTAAGCTAGCTTAGATGGCTAAGATGCTGCCAGGTTATTTTAGCAGCGGTGTCATGTATCTTAAACACTTTGACTCCACGTTTCTGAAGGAAACACATCAACGTCCAGAATCAAATTACAGCTGACTTCTTAGGGATTTGTACACTTTGAACTGGGAAGCAACTATGTGGCTACAAAAGTGAGTCAATCCCGATAGACCCCAAGTTAAAATGTCCAACTTTACAACAGAAATAAACATGTTTGCAGCTTTTCACAACAAAATCATAGAGTTTGGTCTCCATGGATAGATTATCCATTCAAGGGGTGAATAAGGTAAGAAGGTGAAGAATGTAACTGAAATCATCGTGTTTCAACTTGCTGCAAGAAATGTAGTAGTTGACACGGGTAGGGTACAGATGACGGATGAGTACAATCGAATGCAAAGTAAGGTTAGGATAGAAATTAACAGCTACCTTAAAATTTTAGCTGGCTAGCTTGTGGTAACGGAGGTAAGTTTCAACCAACAGACAGGCTTCACCATTTTCCCATTTATCAATTAACCAGGAAAACACCTATGGGTGATATCACGAAGTTGTGTCTAGTTCTTTCTATACAGTCTGTGAGTTTCTCTCTATGTCCACCCTTTGCCGCTTGTCTACCTTTCCCACTTCCTGTGTCACATGAACTTGCTCGCGGGAATTGCCGAGCACCCTTCTTGTTTTGCTGTAGTTCTTGTAAATGTAGGAAATAAAATGGATCAACTTATATTTTAGGACGCTTCGATAGAACAACTTCTATCAGTTCAAATCTGAAGAACCATAAATAAATCTGTTTTAAAAGCAGTCCTGTTTAATGTGTCACAAGAAAATGATAAAAGGAGCATTATGGAAATATGTCTCCATCTCTATCTCTCGTCAATTTGACAGTGAAAGTACTAGGCAGCAGTTGGATTTGACAAGCGACGGACTTTATTTGCCTGCTGATACAAATATAAGTTTCAGCACTGTAAAGTGCCAGGGATGCTCAGGAGGGAGCGCAGATACTATAGCTACGGATACCAGTCCCACTATATACTTTGCATGGGTGAGGCTGGTCTATCAGGACAACTATCTAACTATACTCATGCTGTATGCTGTACATGATATCACTAATGGTTATTAAGAATTATTATGTCTTTTAAATTTGACAATGTTGTGAAAACCCAGAATGGAAAAGTGAAATTTGTTTAGTCATTTTTTCATACTTTGGTGATAAGAGAATTTTCCAAAGCCCATTGACAAATTTAATAATCTGCTATGTCACAAAGCTAAAATCATCGTAAACTACTTTTTTGAACATAACATTGAGGTCACTGTACTCAAATGGCCGCCACAGTGACCAGATCTTAATCCAGTAGACCACTTTTGGGATGTGGTGGAACGGGAGATTCGCATCATGGATGTGCGGCTAACAAATCTGCAGCAGCTGCGTGACACTGTAATACCAATATGGACCAAAATCTATAAGAAATGTCTATAGCACTTTGTTGAATCTATGCCATGAATAATCAAGACAAGGTGTACGTAATAAATTGTCCAGTGAGTGTATCATTAAGTTAAGTAATTATTTGTCACATATACTGTACTGTACTGCAACCGCCAACTTTCCGATTAGTAACTCGATGCCATAACCCACTGAGCTACCACTTCCCCTATTGTAGTATGTATTAGTATATTATTATATTCTCACTATCAGGTGTCTTCCACAAGTGGATGAAGTCTCGCACCACCATCGACTTTGATTATGACCAGATTTCTGTTAAGCCGCTTTGTAAAAGTGTCTATTTTTTACCCGCGCGTTCAAATAAACCCAAATGGGCTGTATGAAACCATGTTGCCGGGGGTGTCTTTGTGGTGTCCTAGTGCACCGATTCATAAACAAAACACATCTAAAATTTTATCATGCATGTTTTGGTGAGGTAGGGAGGGTGAGAGATCCCGCAAGATTGGACGGACTTGATTTTTTTTAACACTCTGGTCCCGTGGTCGTGTTTTTATTCTCTCCAGAGCAACAAGAACTGCTGTTTCACGAGATTGCGGTGAAAGGTCTTAAGTGTACCTCTCTTGTCTATACATAATACCTCACAGTCACACTCCCTGACCCAATGCGTGACCTTGAAGGGTCCTTGCCACTTGAGTAATTTTGAGCTTAGAGCTGATGAGTAATGCTGTATGAGGACTTTATTTACCAGTGCAAGCTGTTTCAGTGGCCGGGGCTTTAAAAGAAGAAATTAAAAAAATCTCATGTCATGAGTGTGTTGTTTTGCTCTCAGATCCAGGATGTACTGAATTTTCCTTGTACTTGGTGTCCTGATCCAGCAGCTAGTCCTTCATAATTGATATCAAATAAATAAGCAATATCCTTGTGCTGACTGATCTAACGGCCCTGCTATGCATAAAGGAATATCAGGGTATGCTTCCACGTTGTCCTGGGATGTCAGTGGAACAAAGCCCATCACCAGGGACACAGGACGAGACGATGACAGCCCATTCTGGATCCTACACGTACTTTCTCTGTGTATGTCTCATTCTATTGATTCAGCAGACAGAGAAAAGGAGCTGCTGCTTCTGCAAGAGAGCTCTGTACAATGTCCACATATTACTTTGTTCTCTAAGAGCTTCCTGGTTTAAAAAACAGAGTAACAACCTCTGCAGTAAGGCACTTAGTGAACACTGCTGACCCAGGGTTTTTAGAACAGTCCTGCTGCAGTCCTGCATATCCTGTTGGCTTTGGCTTCACTTTTCTCTGCTTACACACATACAGTACATACAGTATGCTCCGCTCAATGCTCAGGCAATGAGATCGAAAGAGCGAGCACGAAGTACCATTAACATACATGGGACAAGAGGTTTCTAACTTGTCCTCCACACACACTTCCCTCCAAATGGAGACCTGTGGCAAACCATCGCACACCTGCTACGCAGCTCTCTCTGTTAATCTCTGGTGTTGATTTAACACTTTCAGAATTAATACGAATCCAGCTGGACCTGTATAAATAAATACTACATAGTGCCAGTGGATCAATAAAGAATCTACTGTATCTGTCAATCTATCGGGTGGCACAGTGGCTTAGTGGTTAGCACTGTCGCCTTGCACCCCCAGGATCCCGATTCAGTTCCCACCTCGCGGTTTGTGTGCATGGAGCTTACATGTTCTTCCTGTGCTTGGAGGGTTTTCTCCAGGTACTCTGGTTTCCTCCCACAGTCCAAAAGCATGCAGATTTAGGCTGTGAATGTATGAGGCCGTATGAATGTTGACTGGAGGTCCTCCAACGGTCGTGAAAGTGGGAATCAGTACAACGGTCACCATTGGCCTCCTTGAACATGACAAGGGCTGCTAGTTGGAATATATCTTTTCATCTATCAATCTGATGGCACGGTAAGTAAGTGGTTAGCACTGTTGCCTTGCACCTCCAGGTTCTGGGTTTGATTTCTGCGTCGGGTTTGTGTGCATGGAGTTTCCATGTTCTCCCCGTGCTTGGTGAGTTTCCTCCCACAGTCCAAAGACATGCAGGTTAGGTTAGTTGCCATTTCCAAATTACCTGTAGTTTCTGCATGTTTATGTTCTACCATAGTTGTACAAGATGGGAATAAATACAATGGTCACCATTGGCCTCCCCAGTCTACATTTGGCAGATGCCCTTATCCAGAGCAATTTATATTTTAATCTCAATTTTAGGCAAGGCAAGTTTATTTGTATAGCACATTTCATACACAATGGTAATTCAAAGTGCTTTACATAAAAGAGAAGAAAATAATCATAAAAAGAAATGGAAAATAATAGCACTAAAACTTTTTAAATTATTTAAATTTGATTTAAAATAAAAATTAAAACAGTTTGTAATGGCACTTTTAAAACTACTTAAAATTTGATTTAGAATCAAAATAAAACAGTTGAAAATATAAGAAACATAAAATACAGTGCAATCGGTTCAGCACAGTGCTCATTCGATAAATGCACAGCTAAACAGATGAGTTTTACGTCTAGATTTAAATGTGACTAATGTTTTAGCACATCTGATCTCTTCTGGAAGCTGGTTCCAACTTCAGGTCAGCATAATGGCTAAAAGAGGCCTCCCCTTGTTTTGTGTGAACCCTTTTCTAACTAAGTGGTCTGTTAGGTTTATACTATATTCAGTGAGCATATCTGCAATGTATTTAGGTTCTAGGCCATTGAGTGATTTATAAACGAGTAAAAGTACTTTAAAATCTATCCTAAATATTACAGGAAGCTAATGTAAGGACCTGAGGACTGGTGTGATGTGCTCAGATTTTCTGGTTCTAGTCAGAATCCTGGCAGCAGCGTTCTGGATGAGCTGCAGTTGTCTAATGGTCTTCTTGGGAAGGCCGGTGAGGAGACCATTACAATAATCCACCCTGCTGGTGATAAAGGCATGGATCAGTTTCTCCAAGTATTGATTGGAAACAAAACATCTAATTCTTGCAATGTTTTTAAGATGATAGTATGCTGACTTAGTTACTGCATTGACATGACCACTGAAACTAAGGTCTGTCTCCAGAATCACCACAAGATTCTTGACTTGATTTTTAGTTGTTTGACCCCTAGAGTGATAATACTTAGTGGGAGTATAAGCAGGCTAAACAGGAGGGGTGCAAGAATTGAGCCTTGTGGGACTCCGCATGTCATGGACGTCCACTTATACTTACGATCTCCTATACTCACATAATAACCTCTCCCTTCTAAGTATGACCTGAACCATTTTAGTACCATTCTAGAAAGCCCGACCCAGTTTTCCAGTCTTTCTATTAGTACTGTATGTTATGATCGACAGTGTCAAACACAGCAGTAAGATCTAGCAGTACCAGCACTGATATTTTGCCAGAATCAAAATTTAAACAAATGTATTATCCTTATGAGCGCTGTCTCTGTACTATGATGCGCTCGGAAACCAGATTGAAAACTGTCCAGGTATTCATTTGAGTTTAGGTGGTTGTTGAGCTGATTAAAAAGAACCTTTTCAATAATCTTACCTATTAAAGGAAGATTTGATATGGGTCTGTAGTTATTCAATATCGTATTATCAAGATTGCTCTTTTTCAGAAGTGGCTTTACAACTGCGGTTTTCAGAGAGTTCGGAAAAATCCCAGACAGAAATGAGGTGTTCACCACTTCTAAAAGATCTGCTTCTAAACAGTTAAACACACCTTTGAGAAAAGATGTGAGAAGTGTGTTAATGTCGTAGGATGACAATTTGAGGTGCTGTACTGTTTCTCCCAAGATTTTGCTATCAATTGCTTGAAAGACAGACATAGTAACTGTTTTTTGAGGTTGTGTTTGAGTTTTTCTGACCTCTGCATAACTTGATGTGCTAATAGCCCTTCTAAAATTACTGATTTTCTCAGAAAAGAAGGAAGCAAACTCATTACATTTGGTGTTGGAGAGCATTTCAATGGGAATCTGACTTGGTGGGTTTATCAGTCTCTCAACAGTAGCAAAAAGAGTGCGTGTGTTGTTTATAGTGTTTGAGATGAAGGTCTGTCTAGCTGTGGCTAGTTCCACATTGAAAGCATGAGGGGTGTCTTTATAGATGCTATAGTGAATTTTAGGGTTAAGGGCCTTGCTCAACAGGGACAACTTGGTGAACATGGGAGTTAAACCTGGGACCTTCTGAACCATAGTCTGATGCTTTAACCACCTAGTTACCCCTGACCATACAGTAGTTGGACTACAGAGGTCCCTAGATGTATGGATTCCTAGAGGAATGGATGTATAGATCAATCTATCTATCAATCTCACCAGCATGTTACTGTACCAAACCCCTTGGTAAAATATTCATTTAGACCAAATCCCTTTATACAGCTGTGTAACTTACACACAGTTGTTCCTTACATATATCCTGCATTTACAGTAAAGTCAGAATTCGTGTTGAATATGGTTTGATTTTTGCATGTGCACTACGATCTCACAAAAAAGTGTTTTTCTCTGTCATTGACTTTCTGTCTCACTCAATATTCCTCTACCCATCACTCTTTTGTTTTTTCTGTCCTACCATCTTCTTCTTCCTTTAAAAAAAAAATCTTCTCATTCCTTCATCCAGTGCACTCTGCCCTCCTGTCCTCATCACTGCTGCATGTTTTTGATCTTATCTTTCTTTTCCTGCCTCATCTTTTCCATGTTCTCCAATTCATTTTTTTTTCTTTTCTTTTTTTCCTGGTCTCCTCCATTCTCTCTCCTTCATGAGATTCGAAGTGCATCTCCTCCTTAGATGTTGCTCTCTCTCTCTCATCTCTGCCCCACTGGCAACTTTAAACGTTCGTCGTCACTTTACATGCAAATAAGATAATTGGTTACAGTGAGCGAATGCACTGGGAAATATCACATACTGTCACCAGCCAAGTGCTGCTCCCCCCTCGCCGTCTCCAACGTGCCATCATGCATGCTAATGCACATCGATTTGGCCTATAAGAGAAACATGATTTACCAAACAGCAGCCGACCTGCATTCCTCAGATACCCAAGGATAAATTAAATCTTGTAAATCAATAAGCACACAAGTGGGTCGCTCTTGAAATGTTCTTCATATGAATTGTAGAATAAATCACGGGGAATTGAAAGAGCTCTGGTTGACTGTGATAATTTTTGTAATCGCCTTGTACGTCTTGGGGATAAAATACCATCTTTCAGTAACTCTGTATGAGCCAAAAAAAAAAAAAAAAAAACTCGACAAAGCAACAGTAGCACTGTAATAGTAAGCCTGGGATTTAAGTCAATAGTCAGAATTTAAACCTGCTCTTTTTTCTTTTCTTTTCTTTTTTTCATGCAGTGATTCTTTTAATCGACAGCATGCAAGCTCGAACAGGTGCTTTCTTTTTCACTCAGTGCTTCAGTTGCATTTACACTTTTGATAGCCTCAGGCTGCAGAATCAAAGGTAGAATGCACTTTTGCACACTTTGATAATACAACTTAATTTCTTTTTGAAAATTACAGAGCCCCTAAATGTCCCGAAATGTGTCATTTTTTTAAATTATTATTATTACTTTTTTTATCTTGTGGGGACAAGTTATTACTTTACAGAAACAAGTCATTTATCTAAGTTTTTTTTTTTTTTTGGTGTAGTGGTAAGCACTGTCGCTTTGCACCTCCCTGTGCTTGGTGGGTTTCATCCGGGTATTCGGTTTCCTTCGTTTCCTTCCACAGTCCAAAGACATGCAGATTAGGCTAATTGGCGTTCCCAAATTATACATAGTGTGTGAGTGTGTGTATGTGTGTGCATTGCGATGGCTTGGCAACTTGTCCAGGGTGTGCCCCGCCTCATGCCCTAAGTCCCCTGGGATAGGCTCTAGGTCCCCCGCGAACCTGAATACAGGATAAAGTATAGTATAGTATAGACGATGAGTGAGAGTGAGTGAGTGAATGGAAACAAGTTGATATCTTGCAGAAACAAGCTATTATCTTGGGAAACAATCTATTTATCTTGTGGAAAGAAGTTGTTATTTTGCAGAAACAAGTTACTTATCTTACAAACGCTTGTTATTACGGTCCGACACCACAACCACTGAACCACTCCTAGCCTTTTTTCCCCCTTTGTCTCTCACACAACAGTGTATTGGAGTTAGAGCAGCTGCTATCTCAAAAATATCCCAACTAAAACTGCTTTATTAGAAATATTATACACCTTTTAGTGTTTCTGATATACAGACCGTCAACTTTGCCCTCTGCTCACACACCTGTGTGTTTCCTGTCCCTCGCTCATCAATCTCTGCTTTCTGTGGTTTCCCACCATGCCGCTCTGTCATTTTTGCTTTGTGTTAGCTCAGCTAAGCGTGATAGTTCTCTTTGAGAATTGTACAGGGCTAAGGCTATACTACTATACAGTAGATGTGCCTCTTTCTAACTTTCATGTACGCTAAGTCTGTCAGGTTATCTTGATCATTTATTTATTGCCAGGTTGAGCTGCCGAAACACCTTGGGTCACATGTCCGATGCTGAAACGTCATTGCTGACCAACTACAGTATAACTGAAAAAAAAAAAAAACAGATTTGTTAGAGAGCGATAGCAGAATGTTTAGGAGTAGAAGTAGACCTGGGTCACTGGTGTGTATTGATGATTTGACTGCTGATAGAAGAAACAGGATGACGTCTGGAGTGTGTAGAGCTATACGTTCTACTTTTTACACGTGTCTGTACAGTACAGTATGTGTACACAAATTTTCTCCTCATGCTGTACATATACCGATCGGCCATACCATTATGACCACCCACCTAATATTAAATATGTACCCATACAGCACTTTACCACCATAACAGTGTGATGTACTGTGTGCTCTGACACCATTCTATCAGAACCAGTATTAACCTTCTCATCAATCTGATCTACAATAGCGCTTCTATTGGATCGGACTTCATTCCCCATGTGCATCAGTAAAGCCTTGGCCGCCCATGACCCTGTCTCCAGTTTTCCTTCCTTGGATCACTTTTGTGATGTGGGTGGGATATACAGTACTGTATTAGGCAGCAAGTGAACCTTCTTTCCTGAAGCTGACATGTTGGAAGCAGAGAAAATGGGCAGGCGTGAGGATTTGAGTGACTTTGACGAGGGCCAACTTGTGATGGCTAAACAACTAGGTCAGAGCAACTCCAGAACTGCAGCTCTTGTGGGATGTTCCTGGTCTGCAGTGGTCAGGACATATCAAATGTGATCCAAGGAAGGAAAACCGGTGAACTGGTGACAGGTTTATGGGCGGCCAAGGCTCACTGATGCACATGTGGGGAGTGAAGGCTGGCACGTGTAGTCTGATCCAATAGAAGCGCTAGTGTAGATCAAATTGATGAAAAGGTTAACGCAGGTTCGATTAGAAATGTGTCTTACAGTGCATCAATATTATTGTGGTTTACAAGTATGTAAATGTTCATGTACTATATACGCTGAGTAATTGCATGTTTATGCTGGACGAGAGATGTCCATGATTAGAAGTTTCTCTGTGGTTTTTGTTCACCCTGCGCTGTAAAACATTAGTACTGTAGAACACATGTAATGTCACTGGTCGTGTCGCTATGACAACATCGCAGGGGGTGAGAGAGAGAATCAGAGAGGGAAAAAAAACGGTTAGAGGGATTGAAAAAGAGATGCTGTCAATCTTTAGATGCTTTTTATTTGAATTGCTTAAAGAAAATGTCGAATGTAGAAGCTCTAAGATATTAATCGTTGATACCTTACGGTATATTATGTGATCGAGTTTTGAAGGCGACGATTTTACTATCGTGAGTGTGTGTACTCTAAAGCCAGGATGCAATTGAGGCAAGGCAGGTTTACAGAATGTGTATAGCACACTTCACACCACTGGCAATTCAAAGTGCTTCACATATTTAACATACTGTATAAAAAAATAGAAATGGATTCAATAGGTTCAAGAAAATTCTTAAATAGTATTACTAATGAAAAAAAGGTCAGCGGTTCTGGAACAGTTCCTGCAAGTACAGTATTGTGTCAAGTGCATTTGCGAAACCCATCAAGCTCCATGATGAAACTGTCTCTCATGAAGACCTTCCCAGGAAAGCGAGACTAAAACCTACCTTTGCTGCAGAGGAGAAGTTCATTTAGAGTCACCAGTTACCTCAGAAATCACCAATTAACAACCATTATGAAGGCTTTACAGAGTATAAGTAGCAGATACATATGCAATAATCTCCTTTGAACAGTTAATATTGAGATTTTGGGCGCTTTCAACATTGTTTTACAGTGTAGAAAGAAGTAAAAATTACATTTAGATTTTCTTTGAAATTAGACGCTGTGTCGAAGTGCCATTTCTCGAAGATTCCATATCATTAAAATAGGATCAAACATCAATAATAATAATAATAATGTAGGATGGACTATCTATAAGAAAGATACCATCCTGCGAAAAAAAAAACATGTCTCTCCCGAATTTATATATTACTGTATAAAAGAATTCATTACATCTAAAATAAACCTAAG
This sequence comes from Clarias platycephalus, assembly GCA_030068275.1. Taxonomy (NCBI): domain Eukaryota; kingdom Metazoa; phylum Chordata; class Actinopteri; order Siluriformes; family Clariidae; genus Clarias; species Clarias platycephalus. The sequence continues at coordinate 13,196,406 of JAQQZT010000021.1, forward strand.
ACAGAGTGTAGGTGAAAGAGGCAGCTCCCATTTGTGGTCGGGTTTAGAGAAGCATTTATTTTCTTTTCCTTTTTTTTTTTTTTTTTTTAATTCAGTGGCATCCCAAGTTGCTCATTCAGTGCATTTTAGCACAGCTTAAAGGTCTTGTTGTCATAGCGACTCTGAGAAAAATATCAGAAGCATCCTAAGAGCTCGAACCAGTGGAATACTGAAAATGAGGCAGCTGTGATGATGAATTATAGAAAATGGGTAATAAACACGAATTTTCCCCTTCCTGTTGTGTTTATCGCTTATATACATCTGTATTTAGGCCTCGGGTTGACTGCACCCTCATTATGGTGTATTAGGAACTTCTTTTTTTTTTTATTTGTTAACATCCAAGCTTGAATTAATTTGTACAAATTGAAACATCTGATTTAAGGCACTGTTTTTATTATTAGAAAAACAAGGGTGTTGTTGTGATGAAATAAACGGCTCATACTGGGTAAACTGGTGGAGAAGGGTTGATTGGAGGATATTATACTGCTGCGGGAGGATGTGGAGCTGTTTTAGCCATATGGAGTTATGTATAATTTTTTTTTTCAGCACAACCTGGGGAATAAGATGCACTGAATTTTATTTCATTTTATTTCATGGCTGTGCAAAAAATATAAACAAAGAGTCACATAGGCAAATAAATAACAAGGATACACGCGATAATAGTAATAATAATAATAATAATTTTAAAAAATAATAAATAATATGCTCATTTTGAGAGTTTTTGCGACGTCATTCCAATATTCCTTTTGGTTGTGGTGAAATTTACACGTCATAAAAGTAATGATGGATCTGTGCCGCTTGAGTTTTAAGTTATAAAAGTCCCTAAGACAGCTGGAGGTGAGTCCAGTACTGAAATGTGATGAAAAGTTCAATCCTTTATAATACGAATCTTTTTGTGACATGCATTTGGTTAAATAATTCACAAGATCACGCTATGAGGCAACCTACTGTAAAGACACTTGCATTATTGCCCCTGAGTCCTTCCCCTTTCTAACATTCAGCGATCATTCCATCTCTCCGCTGGTCGTTTTTCGTACCATATGCTTGGACAGATTTGGTGCCAAGGCAAGGTTAATCTCTTAACCGCCGGGCACATTTGCCAGAGCTCCATTCTGTTGTAACCACTAAGGGAGGCATCATGCTCAGGCATGAGTACATGTGGATCACAGCTGTAGCTTGGCATGCTGTTAAATGCTTTGTAAAATGCTGCCCCAATCTAGATGGTTCCTTGAGGTGCTGAGTACAGTGGTACAGTACCACTGCATACCAACTTGTGAATTTTCAACTTAAGAACTAAAATTTCACAAGAAATTTGCCTCGGCATGAAAAGCATTTTTGTTGTACGTAAATACGGTAGCAGATCAAAACTTGTTTGCATCAGTGGAAATCCAAGCGAGTGGGTTTACCTTTTCTGCAAGATTTAGTGAAGACATTAAGCATTTAGATTTAGCAAAAAGAAAACTGAGCCACTTTTAGTTTTGTTTTTAAAGCAGCCAGTGCCAAGAGGAATCATAAATTAAGTTTACGTGAGATTTAATGTCTATTTATTTCATATTTTACTTGATTTGCATGTCTTTTCTAAATGTTTTGATTGTTTAATATGCAGAAATATAATTATAGTGTTGGAAATTGGTAATATTCATAATATTTTTGTGTGGCTGGAGCAGATTATCTACATTTATGTTATTTCCTATTGGAAAATGTATTTCGTAGTACAAAATTTTGACTTAAGAATTCACCTCCAGAACTGATTAAATTTGTATGCAATGGTGACCACTGTACAGTATATACACAGTATGTCCATCCATCCAGGAACCTCTGTAGGCCAACTAGGGACCTTAAAGACCAATGGTGACCATTGTATTTATTCCCATTTTGTACAACCGTGGTAGAACATCTAGTCAACATTTACACTTCGGGCAATGTGGGAATGCCAATTAGCCTAATCTGCATGTCTTTGGACTGTGGGAGGAAACTGGAGAACCTGGAGGAAACCCACAAAGCACCCACCAAACATGCAAACTCCATGCACACAGACCCACCATGGAAATCGAACCCAGGACCTGGAGTTGCAAGGCGACAGTGCTAACCACTAAGCCACCATGCCACTATATATGTCTCTATATATATAACTGTCTGGAGTTCATAATGCCAGACAAGCTCCTAGAAGACAGTTGAACCAATTTCCCAATGACAAAACAAATGTGAGATTTGTGATTCTCAGCCATCCGTCAGGGAGATCAAAGATGTCCGGTGATCGTTTTATCTCAGGTAGCATTATCATCATCATCATCATCATCATCATTATCAAGTAATGAATGAATAGACACAATAAATATCCCAAATAAATGTATTTCCAGTATTAATGATGTACTTGAATTATGTGTGCTCATTTCATGCAATACATGCAGGGGTTATTGGGACGGGACTGTCATGTTCGCATCAGTGTTATCAAGCGTCTCGTGGTGTTCAGGTGGCATTTATTATTATTATTAATTTATCGTTTCCTTAAATCTTAGATCAAGTCGATTTCTTTTCAAATCTACTTTTTAAAAAGTGCACACACAGCCATTTCAGTCACTCATCAGTCAGTCAGACTGCACAGATACAGTAGCAGAATGACAGGTGGGATTTATACCAAAGTACAGAAAAAAACAGTAGTAGTTTAATGTTAAATCGTAGCTGATAAGAAGTATAACCGCATCATAGACCTGGTGGTACACTCCTGTTGTAAAGAACAGCTGGAGATTTATAGTATGTAGACATATAAAAAAATATATTAAATGACGTAAAGGAAACGTTTATCAATATACATAGTTATGTCTCTCGTCACGTGTTCAGCAAAATGCGTGGGGTAAATTTAGCCGGTGATTCATCCTTATTCGGCTTGGCGGTATTATCTCTAGCGGGCATGATCGCCAGACAAAATGGCAAATGTTTCGATTGTGGATCATGCGACCGATAAATATCTTCTCCAAGGATTTTACAATATTTCAACCTGCCCCATTGATTGCTTAATAAAAATAATGGTAATAATAACCTAAATAACGAAATGTAACTAAATATTTCCAAAACATTCTGTTGCATGTGTTTGGCATTGGTGGCTCAGTGGTAGGTTTTTTAAATATGAATTCAATTCCCACTCAAAGCCCAAACCCCAACCACTGGATGCAGCGCTGGTCCCAAGCCCGGATAACATGGGAGGGTTGCGTCAGAAAGGGCGTCTGGCGTAAAAACCTGTGCCAAAGTTGTTCCGATTGTGAATCGGAAAGACTGAGTTTCAAGTTTTTTTGTCATATGCACAGTAAAGAAACATGTTCCCCCCATACAATGAAATTCTTTTTTTGCTGTCCCCTAATGAATGCCATGAAAAAATACAAATTAAATAATAAAATTTAATAAAATATGAAAAGTATCAAAATATTTAAAAATATTCTGTAAACTGTTCACGGAGTGTGCAAATTCCACAAAGTATGTGAAAAAGTCTGCAATATGTTGGACTAAGTCTGTGCTAATTGTGCAAATGATTGTGCAAATTCCGACTAACAACGTTCTGTTGCATATGATGAAAATATTTTATTTGGAAAGAGGGATGGAGCAAACGTTCCATAACACATTCATTATGAAGAACGTTTGATCTCGTCGATTCGCTCATGTTGCAAGAACAAAAAAAAACTTCTTTCTGTGCCTATTTTTACCCCATGTGATGGTAACATTAGGTGAGGTGACGGAGCACTGAAAGGTTTAATGTTCTTGATGAGCTGTAAGATCCTCTCATCCTGTTTAAATCCCAGGTGCTCCTCAGGGATTGCTGCTTAATTGGAAAGAACAGCAGAAACACAAATATTGTTCCCACGATGTGGGTCCATCTTGTTTATCTTCTTCTTATTGAATCAGCTGAATTTTATCAAACAGGGTTGACGGGTCACACCGACAAAATCCCTTTAGGCAGTGCTGAAAACTAGCCCATGCTGATTAAAAGAAAAAGGAGAAAATAATATCAGTGCAGGAACTCATGATTAATCTGAATCATTAAAATGACCCAATTGTTTATTACCACCCAAAAAGTAGTCCAACTGGAAAAAAAAAAACTGAAAGACTTCTGTTAATTTGACCTTAGATTAAAATTTTATCATATAAGCGTCCATGTAAACATTTATAATGGGATCTCTAATAAGAATTTCTTTCAGATTTGTGACCAGAATTGTTCACCAAAACACAGTTACTGAGCCTGCAAGCTACAGCAAATCATATTTCGAGATTTATGAAGAGAGGGAATTTAGATTTATTGTCCCATCACAGTTTGCATGATGTACAGTATGAAAGTTAAAGAGCTCTCACATTTTATCTCACATAGGCTCTCTCGCTCATTGTCTACTGTATACCGCTTTAGTCTGTACACAGGGTGGCAGGGGGTCTATCCCAGGAGACTTCGGACATGTGGCGGGGTACACCCTGGGGCACACACACATATTCACGCTCATTCAGACACTACAGGTAACTTGGGAACACCAGTTAGTCTAACCTGCATGTCTTTGGATGGTAAGAAGAAACCAGAGCACTAAGCGAACAGAGGAAACATGCAAACTCCATGCACTCCAGAGGTGGGAATTGAACCTGAACCCTGGAGGTGCAAAGTGACAGCGCTAACCACTAAGCCACGGTGCCACCTCTCACATAAGCTAATATAAATAATTCAGTATAAAGACGGTGCATCGCTTTTTCTGAGCAAAACAGTAAAAAAGGCTTATCCGTACCTTTTACTATTTCCAATATACAAGCGTTTATATAGCCTGTAAATCCAGTGAGTGTGTGTGTGTGAGTGGCGTGGAGTCGCCAAAACAACAAGCCTCTCTGCACGGCTCGCTCACACACAGGCAGTGTAACATGATCCCTAGCTTTGACTTGAAAAGGGAAGTCAGTCCTCTGTTTCTGAGCCGGATTTCTCGGGAAGTGTCGGTTATTTTAAAATTTGTTTGAAAACGGAAAGCATTTTTGAGAACTCGTGTCTGAAATGAAGTGCCAATCAGCAGTTTCAGAAATCATAAACGGCAAACTCACATGTCTACCCTGTAAATTCATTCTCAATAGAGTGAGAGTGGATCCAGTTTTTCAGGGGTTAATTACTTTTGATGGGCATGTTTCTTTTTTTTTTCTTGTTCAAATTCAAATTCCAATTTTTATTTACGTGCACAACCATAGATGGTATGATATGCAGTGAAATGCTTACACAACGGTTTGTGACTTAGAAACAGAAAAAAAGAAAGTAAGGAGATAGGAAAGGATATAAAAACATCTGTCCGGTTCCTTAAAAACATAATAGCGGGCCATTCTAAGGAGGACGGATTGTGAGGTTAATTAAAATATTTATCATATATAACGTAGATGTAAAGTGATGCTAGTGTTTATTTGGCTATTAAATACTTTCTTTGCCCGAGTAAACATGAGTGATTTTTCTACCTAATTCATGTATTTCAAATTTTAATATCAAAAACTTGATTTACTGTGCATGATATCAATGTTATATAAAACTCTATATAGCAACACTTATTGATCTGTATTACTATCACACTGTTGTCACCCATTAAAGAAGTTACAGTAATTGCAACGTACAGTAACGACCTCTATTAATTGCCACAATACCTGTGTAGAAGCTTATAGTATGTAAAAACCCCTGGTTTTGTTTTCACAGTAGGATTTGTGTGCATTATGTTTCTCAGCAGGTGTGTTTCAGTGATATACTATTTACTATTCATGCACCACGTTCTGCCATAACATACATCAGCCATAGCATTAACAAAACCACCAGGTGAACTGAATGTCAGAACTAACCTCGGATGACCAGAAGACGTAGCTTAGCGGTTAGCCCTTTGTTGCGTGAATGGTAAACCCAAAC
>JAQQZT010000021.1:13202440-13212754 GCA_030068275.1 Clarias platycephalus
AAAGACACAATCTAACCCGCGTCCTAGAAACACACACTCAATCAAGAAGCAAAACCAAAAGGGTGAGTACTCACGGTGATTGAGCACGCATGGGACAAACAAGCCCGATTCCCAGTGGAATCACACCACAACCCATGGATCTGCTACCAGCAGACTTTCAGACTTTCATGCCCCAAGGGATCAGAGACACCAACGGGAACTCCAAACCTTGGAGGTTTTAATATTAATGGGTTTAATGTTAAGGCTGATACTTGTTTGGTGTAATTTAATTATCTAGTATTATAAGTATTATAAGTATTTTTGAATTAATTATCACGGTTATGTAAAATCTAAGATATGCATATGCGGATTCGTTTTTACATTTTGTCCCTTCATTCATTCATTAATTCATTCACACCCTTTCTACTGGCTATTTCTGATTCTGTTCATGCCCGTTATTTGCCACCTATTTCCTGATCTTAAATTCACCGTGTGCCAGGAATATGCTGGTCTCTCATACTCACTTTCCGAATGTATAGAGATATTTTATATAAAAGACCCTGAAGCATTCAGTGCAAAACTCACACAATATCTCATGTGGAAAGAGAAATAATAGAAGTCCTATCTCCCACTCCCTTTATCTCTGCCGGCTCACACTCGCCCTCATCGTCTCCTCGTTCCCTTCCTTCCCACTTTCCAATTCTTTATCACCTTTCTTCTCTGTAATTTGTTTCTTTGCTCATTCTATCATTCACCCTCTTTTTCTTTTTTTCCCTCTCTCTTTTGTTCCTCTTTTAGATACTTCAGTAACATCACTTTGTCGGGAAGAGACTACTCCTTTAATGATGATGGCTATTTAGCCAATCCACTAGTGGATGTTATCTCCTACACTGCAGGCCGGGGCTGGGAAGAGGTGAGGCCGAGCCTTGGTGATGTATCATCCATCCATCCGTCCATTCAGAGACCAATCCATCCAGTCATTTATCTTTTAGTCATTCATTTACTCCTCCATTTTTATAAATCAGTTATTAGTTTATTTAAAGAATGTTTAAGGTAAAATTTGGTCCGCATCATAACAGGAAATAACAAAATGAACACGCCACGAGTCTCAAACCATCCAAATAGTTGCTGTGATTGTTTACCACCACAGTTAAGAGCATTATCACTAATAGGCTGACTAAAAGAGATTTAATACTGTACAAGAAACATTTGGCATAAATGTAGGTGGGCTGGTGGGAGAACGGCGTGCTGCGACTGCGCTATCCGCCCTGGTCGCGTTACGGCCCATTCCTCAAACCGCTCGATGACAGCCAACACCTGCGCGTGGTCACTCTGGAGGAGAGGCCCTTTGTCATCGTGGAGCCCGCTGACCCTGGAACTGGCTCATGCATCCGTGACTCTGTGCCGTGCCGTCTACCCCTCAACACCAGGTCAGAGAATTCTTTAACCTCTAGCTTCTGTTTATAAGAATATTATTATATTGTTACTAAAAATGAGGAACAATGCTGAAAATTTAAAATGTTTTTATTACATTTAGTAGTAGGAAAATCAAGGCAAATGCTCTCGTTATAAATTTAAAAGAATTCACCCCTGCAGACCTTTATGTCAAGGGAAATTAATGAGATTCATTAAATCATAAGCGTCACACACAGAAGACACAAAGAGAATAATGGGGGGTTTCATGGTAACCTCTTGTGACTGATAAAATGTCTTCCAGATTTATCCTGCCATACATGATCTACTGGTACTAGATGAAAATGAAATTTGTGATTTCGTAAAAAAGAAAAAAATAATCATGTTCACCAGAAATTGATCATACATTATAGTATACACCAATCATAACATTAACACCACTGACAGGTGAACTGAGCAACATTGATCACCAACTTTACACCAACAAACTGATGAGATGATGATGGACAACCAAGCCCACGGGGACCAAAGGCCAGCCTGTCTGGTACGATCCCGCAGAGAAACCAATGCAGCACAAATCACAGAAAAAGTCAATACAGGTAGTCCCCAAATTACAAACATCTGAGATACGGAGATACGAGCGGACTGCGGTTCTAGAAACATCCATAGATGCGAACAAATCACGGAAGTAGCTCACATGCATTGTACACAAAATACTGTAGTTACTGCAGTTCACCAGAAACCAATATTTATAATCAGCGGTGGTCAGTCAATAAGGGGCGCAGGGGCGCCGCCCCCTTAAAGTTAGGCAGAGAAGAATGCTACTTTAACATGTAATTATTTGACATAATAATTATTTATTTTAATAATGAAATCCAAAGTCATTTAGTCCCCCCCCACCGAACAATTTGCACCAGCCGCCACTGTTTATAGTTATAAACAATATTTTCAGGTTGTGGGTGAATGTAGAAAATTTCTAAAGTCAAGTATTGGGGGTCGGCAGGGGGACACCCCTCCGGTTTCAGCAACTCAATCCTGCGAAGCTGTCCTGATGAAAATTCTCAGCAAGACAGAGTACACAGTCCAATACATTGAAAAACAGCTCTGAGATAAAATGGCATCCGGGATCCCCTCGCGATTTAAAGGCACAGAGACAACACTGTTACATTTGACATCTGTGATTCAGTTCGTTAGAAGCGGTTACAGCCGCATGATGGCAGTGTGGGGAAAGATCACAGAGATTTAGTCAAGTGGATTGGTACAGTATGCTTTATATTGTATATTCTTGTCAAAGGCGTGTAAGACTCACATTGTCGGACTTGTGAGCAAATCCGAATTACGAACGTGCTCCCGGTACGGAACTCGTTCGTAAGTCAGGGACTACCTGTACAGACCGCCGTAGAAAGGCATCACAGCCACCACATTTCACACATGTCCCAGCAAGCCACATACCTACAGTAGGCTCTAGTAGAACCCAACCCCTAGGTGGTTTAAATGTTAACTTTATAAATGTTAACTCATCAGTCACAGTTTGCTATGAAAAATTGCTGAATATTGTTGAGATATATTCATTTTGAAATAAAAATGTGTTTAATTATAATGTCATATATATATATTGCTTTTATATTCATTATTTTGTATACATTGGCTATTTTACAGCAAGTGATAATCTTGCATATACCCATTTAGCTAAAATTACATGTGTAAATCTTTTTGTGATCATAGTTTATACACAAAATAAAAAAGGCAAAGGTTAGATATTTTTATCTTTACGACCAGCAGTGCAGGTGGTAATGCGGCACAGAGTAGAATAAATCTAAATAAAAGGTTGAATCTGAATGAAGCAGGAGGTGTAGTTATAGTAGTGCAGCGATATACAGTACAATCAGCTGTTATATCTATTTTAATGGCAGCAATCACCAGCTGTCTGACAGCGAGTACATATTGCTGTTTCATCTGTGAGTGGATTTCATATCAATAATTTAGTCGCAGTTTAGTAAACATGGAGAACTGGATACAAGTGCCCGCATTTTTTTTATTTGAAAGGGTTAAATATACAGATATCACACTACTTCAGTACACTGCAGAGATATTATAGAATAACCATGTAGAAGGTCAATGAGGAACATGAATCAGAAGTGTGTGCTGCACCGCATTCCCCACGAAGAGTGCGTTTACCTGAGAAAAAGGACTCAACATATTTAAATTGATGGAAGAATACACAGTACACTCGAGTACATAACATCAATAGTGTGGTGGTCTCTGAAAACATGTTGAGTGTCTCTGTGATTGAATTCTGGCGCAGGCGAGAAAATGAAAAATCTATTTATTTTTGTGGGAATTCTGTGCTTATAAAATACACCGTCCAGCCAAAAAAAAAAAAAAAAAAACATAATCTGATTTAACTAGGCAAACAGCTAAGAGTCTTTCATTTTATGTAAACTTTCTTTGCTTGCTAATCCGACGCAAACAAGTTTTGAACGGCTCCTGGACATATGCACAACTTACAGTACACATGCATGCTCAACCCAGGGGCAAGCCCGGTTCAGTTGTATGCTAAAAATTGCTTTGCGGGCCGAGCCAAATTTCTTGCGAAATAATAAGGCAAATATTCTTAAGAAAAATTCCTACAAATTCTTAATAAAAAAATTCTTAATTCTTAAGTTTGTATGCTGAAGTACCACTGTATTTAAGCAAAACAGGGGCGTCTGTGAGCTCACGCAAGGAGAAGGAGTGGATAGCGCTGTCCTCTGAGTGTGTTATGCCGCCCCCAACGGTGTGTGACCGAGAAGTTCGAAAAGATGTGGTCGACTGGCGTCACATGGTTCGGAGGAAAAACGTGATTGTCTTCTGCCCTGCCGACTGAGTGGTAGTAGTAGCCTTAATGTGGGAGCCCCCTAGTGACGGGGAGGAACTGGACACGACTAAAATAGGGAGAAAGTTGGCGAACCCCCCCAAAAAAAAAAAAATAGCTTCTCACTTCTTAAACAACCATGTAAGAAGACGTATCCTGTGGTCATGGCAAAGATGTTACTCTGTTTAGGAAGGATCAAACTATTGTCCTGCATCATGCAAAGAAAACAACTAAGGAGATTGCTAAAACGACTAAAACTGGGTTAAGAACTGTCAAACACATTATTAATACCTGGATGGATAGTGGTGAACCTTCAGGAAGAAATGTGCTCCTGAATGAGCATGATGGAAATTCACCTTAATATTTGGCGAAATCAAATCATAAAGAAAAAAACAACAGTTGAACTCGGTTATGTTTAATAAAAATAAGAGCATTTCCATATACCAGGGATTGAGACTAGAGCTGTGTAGTCAAGAAAACCACAGTGAGGCTAATCTAAAAAAAAAAATTCAGTTTGCTAGTGAGCATGAAAAATGGACTGTAGAGCAAGATCTGATGCGTCTAGATTTACCCTGTTCCAGAGTGAATGGTGCATCAGGGTAGGAAGAAAGGCGAATGAAGTGATGCATTCATCATGCCTAGTGCCTTGGGTACTGTGGGCTTGAGGGGCAGTGTTATGATCTGTGCTTGCTTCTGTCTCGCATACAAAACAAAGAACCTATGCTGTGCCAATTAAATCTTTAACTTCACAACAAGAAGAATGAAGGAATGATTTTGGGGTCGTCCCTGGTGTCCCTAAACTTCATGTGCATAGAAACACCCATGTGCTAATTCACGAATGAATAAAGCGTTTTTTTCCTTATTCAATCGACTGCCATTGATATGATGCCCGTCTACTTATATGTAAAAAAAAAAAAAAAAAAAAAAAAGGACATTTTTTGATAGTATATCTCCACAATATAAGAGAAGAATGTGTCTCACTTGAAGATGCTTCATGAAAGGTTGGTTGTTTTGGTTTGTCTAAACCTTTAGTAGTGCACTTACTGTACGTTGAAGAGGATGTAAAAACGAATAGTGACATCCATGAAACTGGGTTATAAGATATTGATCAGGACTTGGAAGTCTGTGCTTGAAGTCAGGACGCGTATTATTACCGTCTCTGCTAAGGAGGGTCTTTGTATGCAATAGAGCACATGCATTTTTTACACTGAAATGGGTTTAAAAGTCCCACTGCCTCTGAATTTTCCGTCTCTTTTTAAATAATTTAAGGATGTAATTCAAATTAGAGTTTAATTGATTTATATTTTACAGTAGCAAGTCAAATATGACAAAAATGGTCAATGTGAGCTAATACGCATACATTACGTCTATCAATTTCCATAATGTTTCAAAATGAAAAGTGCAAACAAAGGTACTGCATTTCCATTTCCATAGCTACACAAATCTGACTTTCTGATTATAAAACATAATTTTTTTATTCTCCCTCCTACATTAGTGTATGCATACTCTCACCTAGTGTAAAATGGCATTGTCAGGAGTGCTCAATTCATTTAAACAAAGCTTAAACGTCCTTAGCCTATCCTACATACCGTAACCACTGGTCAGGTGATTAACCATTTACATAATCCTAAAATATGGAAAATAATTTATCTGTCTAGCCATGTACCAAGTGTAAAATACTAAAGGTGTATTAAATGTACAGTAGGTGTCACAAACTCACTCACCTTCTATACCGTTTTATCCATACACCTGGATGGGGTGCCAATCCATTGCATGGCACACACATATTCTGTACACACACACTCACATGCTCATTCACACACTATGGGAATTTTGGGAATGCTAATCAGCCTAATCTGCATGTTTTTAGGATGTGAAAACAACAACAGATCCTAGGCGAGAATCGAACCCGGACCCTGAAGGTGCAAGGCGACACTAAACCACTAAAAAAAGATAATACAGTACAGTCCTATCTTTTAATTCTAGGTGTTTTTAGCCATAAAATAAAATGAAATCATCTGATCATCTTAGTATTAGTAGAGTCTTAGTATTAGGCGAATCGAACCTCAGATGAATAACAACATTGAACGTTTTTTTCATGCAGTTATGTATTTAACAAAAATTAAAAACAGAGGAAAAAAAAACTGTGGGCAGTACAAAAAACCCTTACTACTTCCACAGCATTTAAGAGGGTAAGTTTCAAACAGGTTAGCACTGATGCCTTGCACCTCTAGGATCCGGGTTCGATTCCAGATTCTCGATTAGGGTCTAGGGTTTCCTCCCACAGTCCAAAAACATGCATCTAATAGTGTGTGAATGAGCATGTAAGTGTGTGCACTGTGATGGACTGGCACCCTATTCCTTGTACCCTAAGTCTCCTAAAAGGTTCCAGGCCCCCGCGACTCTGTACACAGGATAAAGCAGTACAGATGCTAAAGAGTTGCAGCAAGGTGCTGCTGGTCATCTGCTCTTGATTATTCCGGTCTGGAGCATTGAGTGGTGTCTTAACACAATGCTAGGAGGGAAGACAAAAGCAATCGTTTTAGAGCAAGCAACTGTTGCTGCACATAAATCTGGACAGGTGTATAAAATCTGTTCCACACAATTAAATGTTCTACAGTGAGAAAGATTCTTCACAAGTGGAAAGCATTCAAGACTGTTGCCAATCTCTTCAGGAGTTACATGAGTCAGGAATGGGCTCATACCCATTTCTCTGGGATGTTTAAAATCATTGCCAGGCAATCTACTTTCTCCCGACTCAGTGGCTGAAATTTTATTGTTACTTTTGCCTTCTCATCCTTTTCTGACTTTGCCTCTTTAATCACCATCTGGTTTACCCCAATGGCTCCAGGATCTATGCCAGGGTCGTTTGAATCATCGATGGAGGATGATAAATCTGAGAACCATGTGGTTGACTTTTTGTTAAGCTTTTCATGAAATAGATTCAGCTTCTTTAAGTTAGGAAATGATGGTTCTTGGCTTGAAGAGGGATTATGCAGCATCAAGTCTATCCAAGTTAGTGACCAAATTACAGTATGGCTCTCATGGTTTTCTTGTCCCTCTCCTGCATTGGGAATGCAAGCCACTGCCTGAACACCTGCACCATTTCTTTAAAGGTTTTAACTTTAATGCAAAACAGAAAATCAATGTAGTCCTTTTCACCATTTGTCTTAGCTGCCTTTCAAAGCTAAGATTATCAGCAAAAGGCTTAGATTCTTTACAATCTGGCTAAGAAGACTTTCCAGCACCTTTAGGTCCATGATTACTTGTTGCCATAAAATATAAAATTGTGCTAACTTATTCCAAGATCATTTAAATATCAGTTGAACACTTACGTACTGTATCATACAGTATCATCGAATAGATCCTGTCAACTTGCAGGTTCTCTAAGATTAACTACTTGATTAGACAAGCTGAAACATGTTTGTCTGGACTACTGGAACATGGGCACTGGATCAGATCAAAAAGTATATATACAGGTCCTGGATTTGATTTCTACCTCGGGTCTGTGTGCATGGAGGTTGCATGTTCTCCCCATGCTTGGTGGGTTTCCTCTGGGTTCTCCGGTTTCCTCCCACAGTCCAAAGACCTGCAGATTAGGCTAACTGCTGTTTCCAAATTGCCCGTAATGTGGACAGAGGTCCTATGACGGTCATACAGTATAAGATGGGAATAAATACAATTGTCACCATTGGCCTCCATTGGATGGAAATGAATATACAGTATGAAGGTCAGCAGCTGATCTGGAACAGTTCATGCAAGAACAGTATTGTAAAGTGCATTCGCAAAACCCATCAAGCACCATGATGAAACTGGCTTTCATGCAGACCTTTCCAGGAAAGCAAGACCAAAACTTACCTCTGCTGCAGAGAAGTTCATTTGTTCCACAAACAGACCCTCAGAATAGAGGCTTTACAGAGCATAATTAAGCAGAGACATCTCAATTATCATTCATTCATTCATCTTCTATACCGCTTTATCCTATATTCAGGGTCGCGGGGGACCTGGAGCCTATCCCAGGAGACTTCGGGCACAAGGCGGGGTACACCCTGGACAGGGTGCCAATCCATCGCAGCATCTCAATTATCTCAATATCAAATTTTCAAAGGAGATTATTTCATATTTGGATGCCTTTAGCATTGTTTTACAATGTAGAAAGAAATCTAAAACAGGAAAGCATTTGCAATGAGCCTTGGCAGCCCATAACAATGGACTCAAGGGTAATGGGTGGTCATTGATGCACATGGCAAAGGCTTTGTAGTCCAATCCAATTGAAGAGCTTAAATTGCTGGTTCCCTTAGAAAAGTGTCACAGGCAAGTGTGCAAGGCCCAAGACTAAGAAAAGGGAAAATCATCAGCAAGGACAAAACATCAAGAACCAAGAAGCAGGTGTGTGTTCCCTTTCAAAGGCTACACTCGATGCTGCGTGAAAATGCTATGGGAACATCTTTCGTGTTGCCGGTTATGAAGCATGTGTGTATCAAACACGCCAAATTTTGGCTTATATAACCTCGGTCGGGTGACGTCATCTGATATAAGAAGTGTTTAACTCACAGATATGGCAGAGTTTTAAACGAGATGTCCCTCCGTGTGTGATAATCCATATCGGAGGGCGATCTCTACACTTACTCTTCGATTAAAGTGCTTCGCGTGCGGCGCGCATTCTCTACAGAGAAGTTACGGGCCGCGGCGCATTCCTGGGGCTTAAAACTCGTGCATCCGGCAGAGCTGCGAGAGACGGATTCTAAACCTCCTTTCTTTCGCGTTCTCATCGGATCGGGAAATTCCTCTGTCCGCTCTCAAGCGCGCCCGGCGCTTCTTGTGAGTGGGCAGGGATAGACATCCTCTCTTGCTTCCGCAGAGATGGAAATAGCCTCCAAGCACTTGAAAACATTAAAGACGGCAGGTTCTGTCGGGTGGCCGGGGGGCGGAGCCTCAACAACGCTCTCTCCCTTTTCTTAGCAATCTCCCCTTTCATGTTAACCCTTTCATGGAGTAAGCTGTATTCATCCTGTGTTTTTCGTGCCATCGACTTATTTATTTATTTTAATACAGTTGATGTGGAAGCGCGGGGTTATATGATGACGCCCAGATAGAAGAGACGCTTCCAGGCTACCTCTCTCCTGGGACATCATCCTTCCTGAAAAGCTAATACTTCCTTTCAAGCTTTGTAGACTTTCATCTTCCCTGGAGGGAAAAGCTTTTCAGGCAGCAGGTCAGGTTGGTGCTCCGTTGCACACCATGGCGGTTTTGCAGGCCTACCAGGCTGACCTGCTGAGTGACTTGAGCACTGGCGGGGCTCTTCAAGATAGGGCGTATTGGAATTACGCCGGGCAACAGACTTGTCTCTTCGTGCAACAAAGCAGACGGCTCATGCTATCGGCCGTTTTATGGCTGCGATGGTTTCCGCGGAGAGGCACTTGTGGCTGAATCTCAGCGGCATTAAGGATAAGGATCATGCATTCCTCCTTGATGCCACTATCTTGCCTTCCGGCCTGTTTGGCGATGTCGTTAACTCGGTCGCCACTAGGTTCATGAGGCGAAGTTATATGAACAAGACTTCAGGAAATTCCTTCCCCGCCGTGCTCAAGATTTGGGACTGTCGGCCACCCAGTCTCGACCAGGTCTGACTCTTGCGAGGCGTGAAACACACAAGGAGAGTGTTTTTGAGCCAGACACCCCCTCGTAAAGATTGGGGTGCCGTGCCGCGCTTCGCAATCCGCCTCAAAAGAGGTCAGACTGGCATATTGTCTTCTTCACAAAGAAGATCTGAATGACGCATACTTTCATATAGAAATATTGCCACAAAACAGGGGGTTCCTGAGGTTCGCTCTCGGGGGCGAAGCCTACCAGTATCGGGTCCTTCCATTTGGTCTAGCTCTCTTACCCGCACATACACAAAATGCATGGATGTAGTTCTGGCTCTTACGACTCCAGGGCATCCCTATTTGAATTACAAATATTCATACAAATAATAGTATTTGAATTAGCCGACTGGCTGGCCCAGTCTCAGTAGCTAGCGCTTCGACATCAGCATGTCGTCCTAGCTCATCTTTGTTTCTTAGGAT
>JAQQZT010000021.1:13225138-13243200 GCA_030068275.1 Clarias platycephalus
ATGCATTGAAGCAACTGCCATGTGATTGGTTGATTAGATAATTGCATTAATGAGAAATTAATTTAGGTGAGTGTATATATATATATATATATATATATATAGACTGATAGATAAATAGATAGATTTCTGCATTCGTCTCAGAAAGGCTCATGCATCACTTATTTTAATATAAAATGTATGTAGGAAGCAACCTTCAAAAGTTTTAAAAGGCTTTATACACATAAACAAACTGTTTACAACTCGCCAACATGCTGAAAAGCAGAGACTAGCCGTTAGCATCTGGAGAATCTTGACTTCCAGGCACCGACACTCACCAACACTCAGACTAAACACACTCTAATACATACTTAGGCTGCTGTCTCGTCGTTTTGAAGTCAGACTGAGAGACTGAGTGTTTTCCTCTGAGATGCTCGTTGCTGTTTGTGTGTATGCGTGCATGATGTGGTGAGCTATTTCACTTTGACACTGTGTGCACAGCACCATTTGTTTAGTTGCTTCTTTAAAAAAATACCACACCTCGGATGATCAGGTTCAGATTTTTGGGGATAAAGTCTCAGATTTCATCATCAACGAAATTGGGGACGAAAGTAAACATTGTGACGCATAAACACACTCCAGAGGAGTAAATGTATTCCCGGTATGTAATCCTAGACGCAACTAACTGACCAGCAGAAATTATTTTTCAAGACCTCATTTTTTGGGATGCTTTTTTGGGGGCTTTGTGTTTATTGTCATGGCAACATGTTTAGGATTGGTTATGTGATAGTTCTTCCTGTGCTTGGTGGGTTTCCTCTCGGTACTCCGGTTTCCTCCCATAGTCCAAAGATATGCAGATTTGTCTGATTGGCATTCCCACATTGCCCGTAGTGTGTAAATTAGTGTGTGTGCCCTGTGATGGCTTGGCACTCTATCCAGGATGTACCCTGCCTTGTGCCTGAAGTCTCCGGTGATAGGTTTCAAGCTTCCCATGACCCTGTACAGGGTAAAGCGGTATAGAAAATGAATGAATGAATGAATAAATGAAAAATTTAACTGCATATAAAATCAGCCATAGAGCCCTGGTAAATGTGATATATTGTCAGAAATGGATAGTTTAAAAAAGGACAGTCCTGGGAGAACCAGGTCAGATGGCAGCACTACATACAACTTTTTCCCCAATTTTAAATTGATCTATCCTGATGCTAGCGAGCTCTTCTTGGATAACAGTGCCTCCATCCACATGGCATGAGGGAGTCATTGAATGCTTTGATGATTTGGTAAATGGTGTAAATCATACGTTATGGCCTTCACAATCACTTTTGCAACCCAGGACTCGCATGTTAGATGGTGCTCTCTTTCTCAATCATTAAAACTCCTGTAATATCTTTTAGAAAAGTGATTCCTGTGCAGTTCCAGAAAATTTATGCCAACATAAGAAGCATTTTGGCAGCTTATGGTGGTCCAAATACTTGAAAGAACATTTTGTCTTAGAATCCATTTTCCATACCTCAAACTCTCTTTGTTTCATCCCTCCTCTGAACATGCCATTTTAGTGTCTATGTAAATCGGGTACTGCTAAGCCCCGGCTTACCAGCAAATGGCAGAGTTGAACACATCTGGGAGCCCGGGGAGGGTGTGTCTTATATGAGGTCACACTATGAGAAATTATTATTGCTGTGTTTTTTTTTTTCTTAATGTCTAAAAATGACTAAAAATGAATTTTATATAAAATGTCCTCTTGAAACAAGTTGCGAACAAGTTGAGTCCTCAATGTCTAGCTGTAGATATTGAACAATGACATCTACTGTATTTGTCCAGGCATCTTATTATGTTTTGAAATGTAGATTTTTATCCTTTGTGACTTTTGTGTATCCCTACCCTTATTATTTTATACAGTATCTTACCCCCGCCCCATCCCTGTATACACACTTCACCTGTATACTGTGTCATCTGTTTCCTATCAGAGCCTTACAGTCCTGCCGTATGGGTGATGATGTTCGTCATGTGCCTGTCTGTGGTGGCCGTAACCGTTTTTATCTTTGAGTTTTTCAGCCCTGTCGGATACAACCGAAGCCTGCAAAGTGGAAAAAGTAAGTGAATTTTTTTTTTTTTTTTTGCCTTAGGCACATCTAGAAATGAAATCAGCAGCGCATAACTTACTGCTTATTACTAGACTAAAATATGCAGTCAATTTTTATAATGTTCTGAATCGCCAGAGCATGTCTGATTGTTGTGCTCATACACCGTTTGTGCCATCTTTTCCCTGCACTTCTGTCAGCCCCAAGATGTCCTAATGTTTGTCATTTCTCTCAGTGGCGGGAGGATCGAAGTTTACCATAGGAAAATCCGTGTGGCTGCTATGGGCTCTGGTCTTTAATAACTCAGTGCCTGTAGAAAACCCAAGAGGAACCACAAGTAAGATCATGGTGCTGGTTTGGGCTTTCTTCGCTGTTATCTTTTTGGCAAGCTACACTGCTAACCTGGCTGCCTTCATGATCCAAGAGGAGTACATTGACACGGTGTCTGGCCTCAGTGACAAGAAGGTAACTGAACCATACCAATATTTTAATTTTATAACAAATGAATACAGAATTTTGATTATACAACCCAAATTCCAATAAAATTGGTCATCAATCATCACCTGTACTTCATGAAAGAACAGTACAACACTCCATTATTTGGTGATTTACCATATGCAATTATCTGTTTGTTGAAAATATGCACATATTTCCAATATGGTGGTTGCAACATTCTCCAAAAAAGTTGGGACATGGCCAATTTAGCACTAATAATGATGTTTTAAGATTAATAGAACCTGGAACCTCCAAGCTCCAGGTTCGATTCCCGCATTGGGAACTATGCGCATGGAGTTTGCATGGTGGGTTTCCTCTGGGTACTCCTGTTTCCTTCCGTAGTCCAAAGACAAGCAGATTAGGCTAATTGACGTTTCCAAATTGCCCGGAATGTGAATGCATGAGTGAATGTTGACTGCAGGTCCTACCATGGTTGTAAAAATGCGTGGGAATAAATACAATGGTCACCACCGGTCTCCACTGTCATTAGTTGAACTAAGGAGGTTCCATGGATGGATGATGTGTTAAGTTGAAATTACAAGATGTCGAGGAAACAGGGGATGTTAAACAGGTGAATCAATTATGATACGAATATAATAGCGTTTGGGGAGGAATTGATTCACCATGATCTTTTTGTGTGGCAATTCATGTATTGCTACACTGAATCCAAACTCAATAAAAAATATATAATACCGTAATACATTTGAGGTGGTTAAATGATGCCATTCCTTTATTATCCAACAGGGGGTGCAGTCTAGATTATTCACACATCACAGCATCATGTGTGGAAGGAGCAAAATATTTTTTCGAATTGTGTTCGAATTTGAGAAAACAACAATATCAAAATGTGATATTTATAAAATTGTGACACATAAAATTGTGATACTAACTGATAGAGATCCTTAATTGCAATAAAAATCGAATCTGCTCCTAGGTATCATTATAATACCATACACAAAATGACCAAGAAATTCAAGGAAACTTGTCAAATCTTGATGCGTAAAGGGCATGGCCGAAAAACACTTCTGAAAGCGTGTGATCTCCGATTCCTCAGACATCACTGTCTTAGAACCTGTCATGTACAGTATCGGTTAGGGGTGGGCGATATAACCAAAATCTTCTATCTATCACGGTAGAAGCAATTTTCTACCTCGATAACGATATATATCACAATATAGCAATTTGTATCTGAGAATGCATAAATAAAAATTCAAACACAAAGAAACTGTTTTACATAATGTCATTTTATTTAAACTGGGAATTGCTGAGGTTTGCCGCATTTTTTTACTTTGGCCATATTCGATTGGATGTATAACAGACCTAATTTGATTTTGTTATATTGTGCTAATGTTAGATGCACAGGCGCTCATGAGGTGCATATGCGTGTGTGAGGTTTTTATGCCCTCGGGGCTTGCCGTAGAAGGGCAAAAGGCGCATGCGCACTTCCTGCTCTAGAGTGTCGCGTGTGTTGGTGTTTCAGTTTGTTTTTGTGAATATAGGAGAATAAACAGTTGATAAGGATTTTGTGTGCTCTCGTTTTTATTGTTTTTAGTGGGGTAAAATGTATTTTGATGGTCGGCGCGGTCTATTTCTATCAGCGTTGCGCAGGTTTGTGATTCGAGCCGCGCTGCGTGATCCACCGGGTCTGGATATTTGGTCTGCCCACGCCAGCTCAATCGGGTGCCACGGTTTCGCCCCACTTTAGATGTGTTTGGCTTCCCATAGAAGTGAATGTGTATTGCGTGGTTACGTAACGTGCAACGTCACGTGATCTCAACCGCGATTAACACGATAGACCAAAATCTCTACTGGTTGACAAATTTCTACCGTGTCTACCGGTATATCGCCCACTTCTAGTATCAGTAGTGGATGTTATAATGAGGGCTCGGGGAAACTTTGGTAAACCTTTGTCCATTAACACCTTTTGTCGCTGCTTTTAAAAATGCAACTTAAGGCTTAAGGAGGTCGTATATCAATACTGTCTAGAAGTGCCAAAGACGTCTCTGGGGTTGGTCTCATCTGAGATGGAATGTGTTTTGAGGTCCAACCAGTCAACATTTGAAATAGTCTTTGGAAACAACAGCCATTGTGTTCTCTGGACCAACGTGTAAAAGTACTTTGCAAGCTGTTATCAGCATTAGGTCCAAAAGCCAACATTAGGCATGTTGGGGAGTTGTGCCAGTGCCCATAGCACTGTGTTCCAAAATGCATTTTTTTCCCATTCTTCCATCTTTCCATTAGACATACCTGAGAAACCCAGGTGCTAGACTGGTCTGTCTGCAGTACTGTCCTGTCTCCAATTGCAGATGTGTGGCACATTATGGAGCAAAGACCCCATGCAATTTTTGTATAGCTGAAGACCTGCATAATGGAGGAAAGGGGAAAATCCCACCACCTGGTGTTTTCAATGCCCAAAAGCTTAAAAAGTGTTATTAATAGAAATGGTAATGTTACATAATGGTAAACAGTCGAGCATCCCAAAGTTTTGGAATCAATTTGTAAACAATGTGGTGTTCAATACAGTGCACGGTGAAGAGATTCTCCTTTTTCTAGATTACTATTCTCCTTCTTGACCCATCAGGGTTGTATATTTTGGATGTACACTAAGCACTGTGCCTACATCAATGACATGATTGGTACACTAGTAGACTATATTGTGGGTATTGTGGGATTCTGCAATGTGAGATGCAGCCCATTTGTGACTAATTAAATCCTTTCATTTCTGTTTTCTGAACAGAACGTACTGTAGTACCAAGTAAAAGAGCAAAACTTAGGAGTTGCTCTGCTTTAACGTCTCAGTGAGTTGATTGCTCTGGGTTGCATGTATTCTTTCATGCCTAAAGTAGGGACGAGATGATGTTTGACATATCTGAGCTGGCATGTGACAAATGAGTACAAATTTTGTTCCAATTCCGAACTGACAGCCCTGATACAGTGCTGACTGTGAATTACTATAACAGGACAGTCAGCGTGACTCACTGCGGTTCAAGAACATCATGTTGTAGAGTCGCTTTTTGTTCCTTTTTTTATTAATAATAACTCATATGTACTGTACTGTAGCAAAAAGCGTATGCACTAAATCCTTTCAATTAGCATAAACAGTCAAATAGATCTCATTCTAATTCTGAATACTGGCACCCCACCAGGATGCACGTTAGGCTCACTTCTGAACTCCCTGTTCACCAGTGTTAATTTCATCAATTTAACGAAAATTATGAAAATATTTGTTGATGACTTAGTTTTCCATGACAAAGATGAGACTTAACCAAAATAAAAAGCAATCTTTGAAAAATAGAACTCTAATGAAATGTCTGTCGGTGAATAAATGCTAAATGTGAATGACTGATGAATGGATAAATTATTTTAAAATCAATATTTTTTTTTTTGTCCAATAACAAACTGCAGTAGCATACCTTATGATTGGGAGTTATAAAAAATGTTAACGCACCGACTGGCATCAAAAACAAACCTCTCGTTACTGGCTATGGCTCTCCCTCCACTTAGAAAAAAAGGAGATATGGAGATATGATTTACAGTATGGGATAACTTCATCTAAGTTGCTGCAGTAAACAAAACTGGAAAAAAATAAAATATTAGTTGGAGAAACTAATGTGAAGAAGCAGCTGCTCAAAAATGAATGAACATTTTATGAACATTTTAAAGTTAACATTAAGATTTATATAATAGTTATACAGAATGTGATCAGCGTTGGATGAATAAAGTTTAGTTTTAAATATGTATTTAACCATGACCTTGCATAGTAATGTTATCGACTGTGCTGTCGATACAGTGCTGACTGTGAATTACTATAACAGGACAGTAAGCGTGATTCACAGCAGTTCAAGAACATCATGTTGTAGAGTCGCTTTTTGTTCCTTTTCTTATAAATAATAACTCATATGTACGGTAGCAAAGAGCGTATGCACTCAATCCTTTCAATTAGCATAAACAGTCAAATAGATCTCATGCTGATTCTGAATACAGGCACCCCACCAGGATGCATGTTAGGCCCACTTCTGAACTCCCTGTTCACCAGTTTTAATTTCATCAACGAAAATGATGAGGAAAATATTCGTTGACGACTTAGTTTTCCATGACAAAGATGAGACTTAAACAAAATAAAAAGCAATCTTTGAAAACTAGAACTCTGATGAAATGTTTGTCGTGAATACACGCTAAATGTGAATGACTGATGAATGGATAAATTATTTTAAAATCAATTGATCTTTTTGTCCAATAACAAACAGCAGTAGCATACTTTATGATTGGGAGTTTAAAAATATGTTACACACCCACTGTCAATAACAAACCTCTCGTTACTGGCTATGGCTCTCCTTGCACTTGAACAGAAAAAAAGGAGATATGATTTACAGTATGGGATAACTTCATCTAAGTTGCTGCAGTAAACAAAACTGGAAAAAATTAAAATATTAGTTGGAAAAACTAATGTGAATAAGCAGCTGCTCAAAAATGAATGAAAATTTTATGAACATTTTAAAGTTAACATTAAGATTTATATAACAGTTATGCAGAATGTGATCAGCGTTGGATTAATACAGTTTACTTTTAAATGTGTAGTATTATTTAACCATGACCTTGCATAGTAATGTTATCGACTGTTGGCACATAAGGTTAGCTCTTGAATTGGTAGCATTAGTTTAATATTACGCTGCGTTCTTGTTTACCTCGATAACAGTTAACCCTGGTTTAAAAACCATGTTTGAATTAGGTAGAAGTGAATTGCTACTACAACCTTTGCAGACTGCAATTCTAATTGAACGAACTTAACGATATGAAGCAACTTTAACTCAAGCAGTAATGAGTGAAGTCCTGACATTGTACATCCACCGAAGGAGAGGGTGTCGCGTGAGTCTGTTATCGGAAATCTGTAAATCTCCTGATTTACAATGCACTGACATCAGTGTAGCCTCTTTAACTTCCTGTTCTTGTAGCACTATTTGCAATTACACCGGTTATACAAATTTCCCTACAGTCACAGTAAAACCACGTTGTTCATAGCCTATGCACTCCACTGTAACTATTTATAAGACAATTCACAAATCATTTGAGTGGAATTGTCATCTGAGATAACTGAATACAAATTTGAACTCATAGTATGTGTTTTAATTATTGTTGTATTATTAAATGCAAAATAAATTTTATGTTGTATTTTCTGAAAGTTAGTAGGCATTAATAAAATTAGGCTCGAATTTTAGTTCAAAATAAACTACAACTAACAGACTAACTAATACTAAAACTAGTGTCTAACTTTAGTTACACACACTAACTTTCATAAAATTAATTTGTAATTAATACAATGTAATACAAACGACAATTAAATCTCATACTTTAAATTAACACTGCTTTTCAGGCACAAAGACAGCTCAAAGAACATCCTGACGTTTGCTCATGACACAGCTGTCCCAGAGCTCATCATCATCAGCAATGCTAAGGATAAATTCATGGATTTTAGGACAGCGCAGAAGGGAGAACATCAGAGCTGAGCTCTTTAATTGATTACGCAATTTGAATGAGTGAATTAATTGAATAGATGGATCAGTTTTTTATTCAGGATTAATTTACAGCTTGTAAATTATTGAGGCTATACTAAATTAATTGCAAATGTTTAATGGTAATAAAAAATATACCACATTCATTGCAGAAAATACAAACCGCTTCCGTCTTCCTCAAATACTCATGTTCTGCGAGAGTATTGCTTCTTTTAAGTTCATGTGTTGTTGGTGCAGTACTGCCACCCACTGGACTGGAGTGTGGAACAGAGGTTTGATAGGGGAAAAAAGAGGATTTTACAAATCCAGACATTAAAACAAACAACATGTTACACAACATTTCAGTGGTATTTATTAGCTACCTTTGGTAGTTTTTAATACTTCAGATCCTGTTAGAAATATAGCTATTTGAGACAAATCAAACAATGAACATTAGTGGAATTGAAATTGAATAGCTAAAAGTTAATTTGAATTGAATCAACAGTCTACATATAAATCACAGTTTGCGCCATTACATAGCAACAGTGCTGTTATAGGTAGAGTAACTTCAAGTTCCTGTCATGTACCACCAGATCCACCAGAGGCGTTGCTTCCTATAGAATCTGTCACTTTAAGCATGCTAAATATTCCATTGTCTCTGGCATACTGTGCTTTTGACAAATATAAAGACTGTGTCTAATATATATATACATTTTCCCTCTTCCTGGTGGCGGTTGTCATGGCAACAGGCTGAGAGGTCACCCCAGACTAGCCATAGATTCAAGCTTCTTCACAGTATTCTCTTCTAACTCAGCTATGCAGTCTAACCTCTCCAGCAGGCTATGGGTCTGCCTCAGTATCAATATTCATTTAAATGTGCCTGTAGCAGGAGCTGACCAGAAGGCAAATAACCCGAAACAAACTTAACTGGATCCTCTTCGTTTAAATGAGCAGCTCATCTACTTCAAGCTTCCCTTGAACGACCAACTCTTCACCCTCTTTATGCATAAAGAGTAAAGCCAAAACCCTTTGGAGAAGCTTCTCGTTTCCAATCTGTAACTATCATCGTATTCTTTTTGTCACTACAGACTACCCTCACTTTCTGCTTTACCAGCACTCATGAATAAGATTCCTGGGAACTTAAACTACTGTTTAGGGGTAAGATCCATCACCTGACCTAAAAGAAATATTCCATTATTCTCCTGGAGAGAATCAGGGCCCTGGATTTTTATCCCAGCTGGTTGCCTCTCAACAGCAAAACGTTCAGATTCAGTTTGAAGGTCAAATTCTATCAAGGAACATCATCTGGAAAAACTTTACAACATTCGCTGTGTCTTGATTATCTGTCCTTGACAACCAAAACAGGAATGGGACAAGACACATCATGGATGAGTCTGACAGCCATCTTAAATGGTTTCGACTTAACGTCAAGGAGGCGGACACCACCAGATTGCACAAAGTAATGGAGCACAAAACGAATGTCAAGGCACACCATCAAAGACTGTCTCTAATGCCACATAACACATGGGCTGGTTTGGCATACTCCCATCAGATGGAGTCTCCTTTGAGGAGTTCTGGCATAAAGTGTTCCCAAAGTGGCTGAGGAATGTAATTCCCATACATTTAAAATACATCTTTTGGTGCCCTTTTTAAAAATGGCGACCACTGTTCCAGTTCACAAGATAAGATAATCCCATCCTTGTTTAGTGCAATCAATAGCTCTAGCTGAACCTCACCTGCATGAAACAAGGAGACTTTTTTTAGCCACCATAGTAATCTCAGTCATAGTGATGGACTAGAAAACAGCAACGATGCCTGCCACTTCCTCTCAAAGGGAAGACATTTCCACTAAATGCTCCAAATACAGTATATTTAGTGTTTTAACAGTTGTTAAGATTTAAAACTAACACCTTTCATTAATACAATTGATTCTATGTGGATCAGATCATTTTACAACTGCCTTTTGGCATTATAAATAATAAACATTTTTGAAAAATATATACTGACCAGTCATAACAATAAAGCCTTTAACATTAAAGCCACCTAGGTTTTTTGTTCCCTTTGTGCCACTGGGCGTGGCTCTTGCCCCTCAGGCTGGTGCTCTGTAGGGCCTTTGGGGATATGCTTTGGTATCCCAGGAAGTTTGCAGAGGGTCCTTTGTTTAGGGGTAATTTTAGGGATTCCATGGATTGTACTTGTTTGTCAGTTTGGGACCTGGGGATTTTGGGGGCCAGGTGGGTGACCTTGGACTCTTTGACTGCTAGGATATGTGCATGTCAGGCTATGATGCACTGGGTGCTCTGGTTCCTTTCTATCATAACCAGTGTTGACTTGTTTCCTGTGATATGTGCTGCATTGACTTTTCTGTGGAATCGGACCACAGAGACTGGCCTTTTGTCCCCACAGGTGCCCATGATCCTGTCACCTGTTTACTGCCGTATTGGTGATACGTGTTGTTCAGTTCAAATGGTGGTGGTGTTATGACTGACTGATTGGTGGAATTTGACCAAAACATCATTAGCTTGAATAACAAATTAAATACCAACAATTTTGAACCCTGTTTTATTGTGGCCAAAAAATAAAATCCCCTTTCTTTTGTCATTTTGTCAGGAATACCAGTCATAGATTGTGCCATATATGTCTGTTCCGCATTCCCCATGTTCTTCCCTTCTAGTTCCAGCAGCCGACAGAGCAGTACCCTCCCCTTCGCTTTGGCACCGTCCCAAATGGCAGCACAGAAGAGAATATTCGCAGCAACTACCCTAACATGCATCAATTTATGGTGCGCAACAACCAGAGAGGAGTCGAGGAGGCCATCGACAACCTCAAGACTGGGTGAGAGATGAGATCCTTTTGACAAAGAACATGAACTACTATAGTCTTTACTTAAGCCTTTACTTATGTACTAAACTACATTATTTATTCTTATTTTCAGTGGCGATCCTGTATAAGTAGTACTATATAAATTAAGCAGCTCATAGGATATGGATGCAAAAGCTGCGTTGGATAAAAAGAAAATCTACTGTATCAGTTGCGTTTTATCTTTAGGCACAGCTTCTGAAACCGTAAAGCTGACTAAAGGAGTAGTGGAAAATAAAGATTTCCTTTTAATGTAGCAGGACAGACAGATGTGGGTTACAGCATGGATCAGAGCATAGCCATTAATTATTTTGTCGGCTGTCGGATTCTGTCTGTCTCAGAGTGGGTGTGAAAGCTGACTTCCACCCTTTGTGTGAAAGTACCGGAAACATCATAATTACACTGAAATTGCTACTTTCCTAAACACAATTTTTTAACAAATAATAATTTTTGGTTTGAAGCAGTATTTGCTTAGCTATCCTTAGCAAAGAGAAAGAGAGGTATCTTATACAGTATGTATTTGTAATTTCAATTTGTTGAAGTACAAAAGTTGTACAAGAGGTTAGAGTAATTTAAGAAATCTAATTTCATAAAAAAACACCTTTCAGATTTTTTTCATGTTTAACATATATTTAAATTCGGTATATGGGTGTATTAGCAACAAGGACTGTATAGAAATTGCACAAACCCTCCGTGACGTCACTCGTAGGTTTTCTCAAGAGCGGTTTAGAAGCTTGACTGTGGCCGCTCTTTTCGTCACCATCTTGGCAGGAGCTGACTCCACCTAAACCCCAGTTAATCCATAAATGGGCAAATGGGTGGAACGAACTGAGCCAGGCTGTTCCCTGGAACACGCCTACTTACCTTAGTTACCAGAAGTTAGCTAGGTTACAGCAGTTTTTGCTTAGCTAAAATGACGAGGTGGCTAATTTGAATTTATATGATAACGTCACTTTGCATTTGATTGAATGCCGTCTTCCAAACCCTACGCATCGTCCCGTGTCCACTACTGCATTTCTTGTGGTAAGTTAAACTACCTGGTGCCTAGCAGACAGCTAGCGGTTTGATACCTGCAATGCAGCTGTCATTCAAATTGGTCACGCGCTTAATTTTGTATCATTTTAAGATAAGATATACCTTTATTCATCCCACATTGGGGAGATTCCTACCTTGTAGCAGCAAAGAAAAATGTGCAAACATAAAGTAGGGACTGTACAGTGTATAAATACAAAAGAAAAAGAAAAAAATATCACCCTCCGCCGTGAATAAGCAATCTAGCTTCAGAGACCAAAACTGTTTCTTGTACCAGGCTGCAAATGTTTATTTCTATTGTAAAGCTGGACATTTTAACATGGGGCTCTACAGTACGTGGATTGACCCACTTTCTGACTTCCTAGTGGTCATTCTTGTTGCAGGACTTAAGATTGTTTTCTTTCTTTCCAGCAAACAAACCTTCAATTTGACCACCCTTGGAAATGATGCAGCAGCCATACACTAAGAAAGATCGGGTCACTTTTTTATATTGCCAAGCTCTCTAAACTTTTAACGATGAATTTTACACCACTTTTTATTGCTTTCTGCTTTCAGCAAATTGGATGCCTTTATCTACGATGCAGCTGTTTTAAACTACATGGCGCGGAAAGACGAGGGCTGTAAAGTGATGACCATTGGTTCAGGGAAGGTGTTTGCTACTACAGGATATGGCATCGCCCTGCACAAGAACTCGCGCTGGAAGCGACCGCTCGACCTTGCTTTGCTGCAACTGGTGGGAGATGGTAAGACTATTAGAGGTCAATTAATTTAGCTGTTTTTGAGTTTTAAAAAAAGAGTGTTTCCACAAAGCTTGTTCACACTGGATTCCAGTTAGTGATAGATGACATGGGGTATTATGGCAGTTATGGCAGTGGAACCTATTTTAGGTGATACAACATTCTCAAGATTTAAAAAGAGCAAATAAACTAATATGAGGTGTTAGGTATTAGGTATTTCTGTTGTCAGACGGTGACAGTTCCAAGTTAGGAGAGTTTATTTTAAAACAAGATCAAGGCAGAATTGAGGTAAAACATAAAGACATACAATAAACCGAAGAAGCAGAATTGCAATCATAACCAGAAACACTGATTTCTGACAGAACAGTAAGCCTTGACACTGCAGGTACGAGACACTGATTGTAGACTTTACCCATGTGTGGTAGTGAAGAGAGTATTGAGATTCAACCAATGCCACGGTTAAATTGAGTGTACATGATTGCTAATCAGGCGAGCGTGAATATGAAGATGAGAGTGTGAGTCAGGAGCTGTACGGAAGCAGCGCCGATTCCATTGTTGAAGTGACAGAACAACAGTGCATTTTGAAAGCTTGTTCATTTCGTTCACTTTGCGGTCCCTGATGAGAGAAGACGCAGGTATTGCACAGGCATTACGTTTGTCTAGACATGATACATAAAATAATAGACAAGATTTTACATTTTAATTGATGCCAGAGAATAGAGATCCTGTTGATAAGTGATGTAACACTTACTCATTCTCTGTCTATACCGCTCAATCCTGTATTCAGGGTTTCAGGAGACTTAGCGCACGCGGTGGGGTACACCCTAGACAGGGTCCCAATCGAACCTGGCCAGGAATCGAGCCCGGACCCTGGGGGTGCAAGGCGACAGGGCTAACCACTAACCCACTGTGCCGCCCACTGATGTAACACCAGTTATATAAATATATTTTGCACTCTATTTCATTTAGGACTAAATCTATCTGCTCATGATTGTACAGTATATTGCCTTAGTGAAGCCACATCGCATTTTGTTCTGCGTACTAATTTATTTCTATGACTAGCCGTCCAATGCCATGCATCAACGCTACAAATGTGTTTGTATCAAAGCTAGACGAAGACTCAAACCCCTTAATAACAACCTCCCAGATCACAACCTCACAACAAACTGTGAAATCTTTACTGGCACTCTTAACAAGAAATCGGGTTAGACTGCCATGCCTGGCTTCACCTTGCCTCCTTTCATCTAGCAGCTTGCTAGTGAGAGACTCCCAACAGTGTTTGGCAAGCCGAGATCAAAGGAGCACACAGCAGTGTTCTTTGGTGATCTGTTGTTTTCGCTTTAGTCACCCACTAGCAACTGATCACTAATAATGATCATTAAAGAGCTCTATACCCATCCCAAATGAATAGGTGCTAAATCAAGTTTTTATGAATTAATGCATGTAATTTTGTTTCTTATAGAGAATAATGCAAAAATTATATTAGGTACTTTATTATATTAGAGTACTATTATATAATTTATTATATGTATATATTATTAATCTGCCAGTATAACAAAAACATAATACAGATGTGTTTACACATGAAAACAAACTGTTCCATTCCTTATTAGGTCAGGATTAGGGACTGTTACAGCACAAAAACCTTGGATCCATTTATATTTGACAATTAAAATGTTACATTAAGAATCATTTCCATTGATGACAGAATAAAATAAAATGTAAAGCTGTCAATAATAATGCTTAGTGTATTGACTTAACTGAAATGTGGAAAAAAAAACATATGTACAAATACAAATATGAGAGAGAAAAAGTGTTTACCCTATATTTATGACTTACCCTGATTACCTTAGGTTAATCCTTGTTGCTGTAATGCAAATGTCTATGTGCTGTGTACAATTGAGTCGAAGAAATTAAATGCTGTCTAAAATGTACAAGGGGTGTTCAAGTCAAACTGGGACTTGTGATGGAATCGTACAACTGATTGACATTTGAAGGAAACTTTAAACACTGTATGGTCATGAGACTCTTATACATAGCTGCAGTAAAGCACGTGAATGGTGCAAACGTTTTAAAGAAGGCCGTACGTCTATGAGTGACGATACCGTCCGAGTTCGAGCCCACTGCTGATGCTTGATGCAGAGACGCGTCTGTCTGTGGGAACTGTACACACATCATTCACCAACACCACATGCACGTTGCAGGAACTTGGCCTCAAGGTTATTGCCACATCCTCCGTATAGTCCTGACCTCGCTCCAAGCCATTTCCGCCATTTAAGGAGTTCCTGGGAGGCCAGTGTTTTTTAGGTGAAGCGCGCAGTCTGATCATGGCTCTGGTGTACTAAGAAAACCTTCTACCTTGATGGTATCCAAGGACTAGTGAAACATTGGGTGCAATAGTGTAGTAGTGGATTACTGTATATAGAGAAATGAAGGAAGCTTTTATTCTCATAACTGTGTTCTGTTATTTTGCACAATCAAATGTGTGTGTGTGTGACTTGGACTTTAGCAAATGAGTGCATCCATGTACTACACACTTTCCCCAGATGATCAGCTGGTTGTTGTCAGCGATAGTATACAGTAGCATTGGTGGAGGGTCAGTTGCAGGCAGTAGTAGGACATTTTTCTCAATATGCCCAGTATGGGCATAGTTTTTTTAAATAACGTCTCCTAACGAATTATTAATGTTAACACAATTTTAAATTTTAGCACAAGCAATGTGCAACTAATAGCATTATAAGGGCTACAAAAACAGAATGAAAAGCAGAAAAGTGTAACAATCCTTCAGGAATCTGTTAATTAGATATACTGTACAGTACTTAGAGTGACCTATGGGATCAACTAGGGTCCTAAATTTAATTGTTATGAAATCACACGACAAGTCATATTAAAAAAACAATTAAAAACAGTGGTGTTCATCATGGCTTGTTAAAAAAATACATATTTCTTGTCTTTTATTTAATTTTTTTAATTGGTTAATTAATTAATTAATTAATTAATTTTAACATGAAATAAAGGCAAGCAGTGGAGTGGTGGCTCAGGCAGCTAAGACTCTAGGTTGTTGGTTTGGGGGAAAATTACTTCATGTTATCATGGTTCCCTTTGCATGTTTAGTTGTTTCATGTTTTATTTCTGCTTTTTGTTAATGAAATAACTAGGGCGAATTCACTCCTTTATTCTTTTTGATTTTTAATATTGCAGAATTGAATTGAAAAGATGGATATAATTAAAAAATTATACACTGCCTGGCCAAAAAAAAAACATTAAAATTTTATTGAATGACCTTTAGCATCGATCCCTGTCTCACATTTACCTTGTCATTGTTTCAACAACCTTATGCAAAGTCATAACATATTATTTCAGTCCAGAGTTGCATCGATCTTTTTATTATTATTATAATTTTTTTTTTTTTTTGTTCTTTTATTGGAGCCTGGAGAGTCTAACTAATCCATAAAGACATCCAGTGGTGATCAATTCGTGTGCAAATGATTCCTCATGCTCCCAGAAACACTCTTTTACAATTCGAGTACTGGAATATGGCCATGCCATCTGGAAAAAAAAAAAACCTCCATTGATGTGATAACCTGCTCATTCAACACATTCAGGTTGTCAGCTTATTTAATTTTATTGCCACATAACATTGCTGAGTTTGTACCTGACCAACTGCAGCAACCCCAGATCATAACACTGCCTCCAGAGGGTCGTACAGTGGCAGTAATGCATGATCCCATGCACTTCCCTGCTTACCCTGACGCTCCCATCGCTCTGGGTTAGTTTGGACTCATTAGACCACATGATCTTTTTCCATTTCTCCAATCTTTTAAACCCAATCTTTATGAACCCTAGCAACCTGAAGCCTTTTTCTAATTATTCTCACTAACGAGTCATTTTTTTATGGCCATACATCTGTTTAGTCTTAATCCTTCGAGTTCTCATCACATTGTGCATGGAAATACTCTTACTTTTACAATTAAATATAGGTCTGATATCTACTAATTTTTTAAGGTGCTACTTCACCAAGGATGGTGATTGTGATTTTCTGAGCACATTTATTCCCCAAAGTTGATGTTTCAAGACTAGACTTACAGATTGTAATAATATGCTGGAGAGTTCTTAACCCAATTCCATTCAGCAATCTCCTAAGTTGTTTTCTATGTTTCATACGGGGCATGAATTTGACCCTCCTGAAACACAAAAACATATTTTCCATGACCACGGAATACAAAAACAAAATGCTCACTGTATCAGTTAGGGTTTACACAATTGTTGAAAGCTGAAACATATTAAATACTGCAGTAATTATCCAAT
Organism: Clarias platycephalus; assembly: GCA_030068275.1. NCBI lineage: Eukaryota > Metazoa > Chordata > Actinopteri > Siluriformes > Clariidae > Clarias > Clarias platycephalus. The sequence continues at coordinate 13,242,116 of JAQQZT010000021.1, forward strand.
CAAAACCTCTAAAATGTTTGCTTATTAAATCCCAAATGTGATATTTTTGGCTGGGTAGTGTACCATCTGAAAGAACATTCCTTAATAGAAAGCTTTAAATGCATATAACATGTCTTCTGCCAGTGCTCCTGTCTTGCCAGTGTTCTTTATGTTGACATTTTCCTATTTTTCTTTCTCTGATAAATGAACTATTGGCTATTATTGGTCATCAGTCAGGAGCTTTCATCTTCAAAACACTGTCTGTCTTACAATATTGAAGCATCCAGTCTACTGTATTTCAGATGTTCATGAAAGCTGTTATTATTGTCATTCATCCTTTTTTTCTGCCACATGGGCTTACTTTTCTTTCCTGTTTTTCATGATTTCCCCATTACACACTTTTTATGCTTCAAGTCAATAATGATGTAGGGTAGAAATCTTAGCAGGTTCAAAACCTTTTTTAATGCTTCTCTTTTAATGTATTTTTTTTTTTTTGGTTTCCCCCCAAAAAATACATCTTTATCCCTGTTCCTAACCTTTTATTCATTTCTTATTTGTTCTTTCTTACTCAATTCTGAGACAATTCTGGTTATTTTCTTATCTATTGTATTTGTTTGTTATTTCTCCAGATGAAATTGACATGCTTGAACGCCTCTGGCTTTCTGGGATTTGTCATAATGATAAGATTGAGGTGATGAGTTCCAAACTCGACATCGATAATATGGCAGGAGTCTTCTATATGTTATTGGTGGCAATGGGTCTAAGCCTTCTGGTTTTTGCCTGGGAACACCTGGTTTACTGGAAGCTCCGCCATTGCTTGGGTCGTTCAAAGGGATTGGATTTCCTGCTGGCTTTTAGTCGGGTTAGTAAATAAAGTTTTGACATTAATATATTATCGTTAAGGATATGTATATAATAGCTTTTTAAAAATCTCCCTAATATTGTGTAGATCCACTTTTTTCCCTAAAGCTCTGACCAATCAATGCATGGACTCCAGAAGATTTCTGAAAGTGTTTTGTGATACAGTCTCGATCAAAAGTTTAAGACCACTTGAAAAATGGCAAAAAATCATATTTTGCATGGTTGGATCTTAACAAGGTTCCAAG
>JAQQZT010000021.1:13274794-13288518 GCA_030068275.1 Clarias platycephalus
GAGTTTCCTGGGATAGGCTCCAGGTCCCCCGCGACCCTGTATATAAGGATAAAGCGGTATAGATAATGACTGACTGATGACTGACTACTCCTTATGCATCTATAACACATTGCCTTTTCAAAATAAGTCAGCATTTCAGAAAGGTTAAATAGTTCTTTTTATCATGCAAAGAAGAACACGTTAAAATTTCCGGACTTGGGTTGGGAACTGTCAAACATATTATTACAACCTTGAATAGTACTAAGCCGTCAGCAGTGTGGAAGAAATTAAAGAATGTGATTGGAGATCAATTAAACTCTTGGTGAAATCTTATTGCCCTGCAATGGACTGGCACCCCGTCCAAGGGTGTACTTAGCCTTGTGCCCTAAGTCATCTGAGACCCTGAGGCTCCCATAACCCTATGATTATAAAATGGTATAGATGATGAGTGAGTGCGTGAAATCATATTGTAAAAGGTCAACAGTATAAATGTTTAATGTTTAGCTATGTTTAAGAGTGAAAGTAAGAGTAGTAAACAGCTGTGTATCAATAAGAAAACCACGTGTTAAGACTAATCAGGAAAAAAAGGCAACAGTTTTGCTAGGGTGCATGAAGATTGGACTTTAGAGAAATGGAAACGTGTGGTCTGATGAGTCCAGGTTGAGCCTATTCTAGAACGTGTCAGGGTAAGAAGGGAAGCGCAGGAAATGATGCACCCATCATGCATAGTGTCCACTGTACAAGCCAATGGACGCAGTGTTGTGATATGGGGTTGCTTCAGTTGCTCAGGTCTAGACTCAGCAACGTTATGTGGCAACAAAATGAAGTCAGCTGACAACCTGAATGTACAGTACTGAATGACCAGGTTATCAGAACTCTGAGAGCATGGGGAATCATTTTCGCACATGACCTGGGCACCACATTGCACTAAAAGGAAATGTTGAGAAAATTATTAAAGTGCTTTCTTTTTTTAAGAGGTTTTCAATGTTTTTGTTTCATTAATTCAAACTTCCTTCCTGATAACCTTTGTGAACAAGAATCTGCCTTTTAATGAAGTATTAAATCCAAGCCAATGTAATTCATCTAGTCTTCTGTGAACAAAGATGTTCAAGTACAGGAAGTAAAATAACCAGAAAGGCTTCAACCATCTTAACATTTGTAAATTCTCTACCTAATAAATGTTTAATCAATTCACTGCATATTATAATTGAATTTGCTCTACACATATACACTTTCATGGCGGCATGGTGGCTTAGCTTAGTCGCCTTGCACCTCCGGGTCCTGAGTTTGATTCCCACATCAGGTCTGTGTGCATGGAGTTTGCATGTTCTCCCCATGCTTGGTTTTCTCTAACAGTCCAAAGACATGCCGATTAGGCTAATTGACGTTTCCAAATTGCCCATAGTGTGTGAATGTTGACCAGAGGTCCTTCCACGGTGAGGTTGGCTGGAAAATTGGAGCAGCGGGGGGCAATATTGCAGTCGTTTTACTGCACTGTTGTGACGAAAAGAGAGTTGAGTCAAAAGGCAAAGCTCTCGATCTACCGGTCGATCTTTGTTCCAACTCTCACCTACTGTATGGTCATGAGCAAAAGGACAAGATTGCGAATAAAAGCAGCTGAAATGGGTTTTCTCAGAAGGGTAGCTGGCTTTTCTCTTAGAGAAACTCAGAGTAGAGCCGCTGCTCCTTTGAGTGGAAAGAAGTCATTTGAGGTGGTTCAGTCATCTAGTAAGGATGTCACCAGGATGCCTCCCTAGGGAGATGTTCTTGGCACATACAGCTGGAAGGAGGCCATGGGGCAGACTAAGGACTAGATGGAGAAATTATATCTCCACACTGGCCTGGGAACGCCTTGGGATTCCCCAGTCAGAGTTAGCTGAGGACCCACGACCTGATTTTGATGGATGGATGGTCCTTCCACGCTTGTACCAATGAGAACAGGTGCAATGGTCACCATTGGTCTCCATGGTCCCTAGTTGGACTACAGAGGTTCCTAGATGGATGGATGGATATACACTTTTATTGTCTTTATATTTTAAACTTTATGCAATCTTGGATGTATCGATACTAAAATTCTAAAGATCTTTTCTAGAGACGGTACCTGATCTATCACAATAACTAAAAATTCTGTTGTGTGTTTCTTTCGTAGCAATGGTATGGTGTGAGAGGGGCATACAGGTGCTTCTCACCACTGTGGGGGCCTTTGCTGCATTTGCCCTAATGACAGTGGCCATTGGCACAGACTATTGGCTGTACGCACGTGCCTTTATCTGCAACAGCACTGCCAACTCCACTCAGGACGAACCCCACAACAAGGACAAGAAAGACCCTGGAGCCCTCACTCACTCCGGGCTCTGGAGGATCTGCTGCCTAGAAGGTGCAGTATATGTCCAGTGGAGACAGAGAGAGAGAGAGAGATAGTTTTACAATGTTTGAAGAAAGATGTTCATGTTAAAGTATACACTTTTAACATATCTACTGTATGGTGTACTCATCTAATATAGTAATCTTCTGGTCATGTACCTAGATGCTGGTATTAATTATACAATATGAGACAAAAAGAAAAATAGTAACATAAGCTAAAGAATACTGCTGCTCAGATTCCTCCGCTAACATGCAGCTGTCTTGCTTTAAAAGCATAAAGGAAGTAAACCAAACCAGCTAAAAGTATCTTCAAGACACTTTCAGAATTGACATAATTATGAACCTGCATATGGCTCTGATACTTTTAATTAATGTGTTATCCATAAAACACTGTAAACATAATTAGCTTTTGTATTTTTTATATTAAATCAGACATACTATTTGCTTAATATTGTGCTTTCTCTCTCAGGGTTAAAAAGAGGCATGTGCTCCCAGATCAACCATTTCCCAGAGGATGCTGATTATGACCAGGATGCTGCAGAATACCTCTTACGTGAGTGGCATGTGTTATCTATTTTGAGCTATATAGGTAAAGAGTGCATAAAGAAAGCCTTTTTTTGCTGGTGTCTTTCACATCCTGCATTCTCTCTATTCCCATTTTGTCCTTTCCCTTTTATCTTATGTTACCAGGTGTAGTCAGGGCCTCCAGTATATTCCCCATCCTCAGTGCTATACTGTTGCTGCTAGGTGGGGTATGCGTGGCATCCAGTCGCTTCTACAAGAGCAAGAGACACATTATCCTGGGAGCTGGCATTCTGTTTGTGGTAGCAGGTAGGCAGAAGCGGTTGCTCTAAAGGTCCCATTATTTTGCTGTGCTAATAAGTTACCACAGGTCTCGCTTTTGCTGTGTCTGTTGATGATCTAACCGAAATACCTCTCAGATTATGCACTTTGTCACGACTCCCTCTGTTTCAGCTCTTTTCCCGGATGTGCCATTTCAGTGTCCATGTAAATGAACTACTGCTGAACAACAAGCCAGGGGGAGGGGCTTGTCTAACATGAGGTCATAATAGGGGGAAATCTAATTGGCCTATTCTATCCATCGCTGTAGTTAAGCCCACAAACACCACTTATAGAGCTCCAGTGAAGAACAGTTTCCATGTGCTTCTATGGCTGATTAAAGTCCACTCTGCTTTAATTGGAGAAACATTAACTTTCATTGGCCAGCTATAGTATAAATACATTATTTTTGGATATGCCCTGCGGCATGGTTTCACTCAAAGAGTTGGTTTTCCCTAGAAATAAAATATATCGAAGACAGTGTGCCCTTTGCTTTTCCACCTGCATGCACAGCTTCTTCATATGATTACTAGGAGACTCCTGGAAGAGGCTAAATATCATAACCAACTGGCACAACTAACATCTCAAACTTAAACAGAATAGCATTAGTCTCTCTGAGGGCTCTGTGCACTCCAGCAGTGAGTCACTAATTGAAATAATATAGCTTGGTTGTTCATGTAACTGTTCACAGTAATAGGTAAATATCATATACAGTATATAAGTTTTAATTTAGTTTTGTTTTATTTATGATATGTCTAGATACCCAACCTTCTTTAGTAAAATGTAGCTTGGTACCAGATTACATTGGGTAATTAAGTATTAATTTTGAACTGTTTAAATGCTGTCAATATAAAACACCATATGCTGTATTATATTATAACAACTTATTATACTTATTACAACTATAACTTGCAATACTCTCACTCTCACAGATAGACATATTGTAATGCAAAATATTATATTTATTATAGTATTGCTAAACTTATAAATGCATTGCTCGTTAGTCAGTTTTGACCATAGATGGTTAGACAGTCAGATTAACTATCCAACAGAAGGTTTCTCACCATTAGTTGATAATTGGGTTTTTTCTTATATCAGAAATTGGCTTGACCCCCTTTAGTTTCATATCCCTTGTGAATTACACCGTCTGGGCAAAGAAAAGTCACTCAATCACCTTTAGCTTTGAGCACACCGTGTGGTGGCCAGTTCATGACTGAAAAATGATTGTACATGCTCCCAGAATCACTATTTCACAATTTTAGTCCTGGAATATGGCCGTACCATGAGCAAAGGAAAACTCTGTAGATGTGATAACCTGCTCAGTACATTGAAGTCGACAGCTAGACCTGACCAACTAAAGGAACCCAATCATAACACTGCCTCCTGAGGCTTGAACAGTTGCCAATGCATGATGGGTTCAACACTTTCCTTTTTACCCTGATGCACCCATCGCTCTGAAATAGGATCAATCTGGACTCATCTGACCTTATGACTTCTTCCCACTTTTCCCCATTACTCCAAAGTCCAATCTTTAAGCTCCCTAGCAAACTAAAGCCATTCTTCTTATTAGTCAACAAGTGGTTTTCTTTTGGACACACAGCTTTTTAGTCCCAATCATGTCATGATTCTCACACTGCATGTGTATGGAAATGCTCTTACCGTCACTATTAAACATAGCTACTGTATGTTTTTTGACTGTCAGTTTTTTTTTTTTTTTTACCATATGACTTCACGAAGTGTTTAAGCAATCTCTATTCATATTTTTTTCTTTTACAAATATGACAGCTCAGCCTATCCTTCAGATTTTCATAATGTATTGAAGGGATCTTAAACCAGTTCCAACAATTTCAAATCTCCTTGGTTGTTTTCCTTGCTTGATTAAGCCCAATAATGTGACCCGTCTGAAATGGCAAAACTTTTTTAGGGAGGCACTGTTTACTGATGAGAAATAATAAAAGAAATAATAAAAAGAATGTCAACATATCAAATTTGCTTCAAAGGTGATCAGACTTGAGAAAAATGAGCAAAAGACTAAACAAAAATGGTGCTGACCTTAAACCCATTGGATACTGAATGAAAGCTTTTCAATCCTGGGATTGGTTTCCTTATACCAATAGGGGAAATTTTTTTTTTATTCAGTGTTACTCATCCATGGATCATTTGAAAATTGATTGCTATATCTCTAGTGCAAAACTAATCTAAAAGGGTTCTCAGTGTTCTTAAGCTCAAGTTGTCAGAAGTTATTTACTGTACACTCATAATGATCATAACTGTCATGGCACTATTGGGCTTTCAATTATTTCCTTGATCTGGTGTTTTTATATATCAGAATTGTTATTCAATATGCATCTTTAATAGAAGAAAAACCAAGAATTCAGCGGACAAGTTAAATATCTTTTTGGATTTTCTAATATCAACAAAGAGTGAAAATGACAACTACAGTGTCTAAAGTATACACACTGTACATTCACTTATATTAATAATTCAATGCTGCTAAAAGTATTTTTAATTTGCCAAGCTAAATGCCTCTGCAACTTTCTTTGAGTGATGATGATTGACTACATCTGGTAGCTTCTCAGTGCACACTTAAAATGGGTTTGTTTGACAGCACTCACCAGATTGACCAACACACAGTCCAATGGGAAAGTACAAGGAGCTTAGTGCATATCTGAGAAAGAGGGTGGTAGATTTACACAAATCAGGAATGTCTCTAGGAGGAAGATTTAGACATCTACATACGAACATTTGAGTCATGAACTTGAACTTGAAGATATGAACATGCGTTTACAAATGTTCAATCACAGAAGTGCCAACTGCTAAGAAGTGCCAAGCAACAACAGTTTAATTTAATTAAAAAAATTAAATAATTGAGCCAGGTGAAATGGTGGCAGACATTGTTTATTCTTTTAACATGAACTGTTTAACCATTGGCACAATTATAAAGGAGCAGGAAAAGATCATGCAACAAGTTTGTTTTATACTGTGTATAGCGAATTGTGTTAGTATCCTAGTATTTGTAAAATCCTATATTACAAATGAGCATTTGAAATGAAACTCATTATATGTAGTGGATTTACTGTATTTGTGTAGAACTGTTTTTGGTGCTTAAACAATTTACATATGGTACAGTAAGTACACACTTTTGGGAGGTGTAGCCACTTTTCAAGGTCTGGAGGAAGACACAAAATGTCTTCCTCAGCTGAGAGGAAGATGGTGGTCAGGACCAGACCCAGAATCACCAAGGCACAGGCCTGCAATGATCTGGAAGCTGCTGGAACACCAGTGAGACTTTCTACAGTCAAAAGAGTATATTGTCATGGACTGAACCTATTAAAGCTCCTGCTCCAAAATCCACACCTTCATATTTGACTAAAGTTTGCAGATAAACGCATAGACAAAGAAAAAGCCTTTTGGAGGAAGGTTTTGACCAGTGATGACCATAGTTTTGACCATAGGTACTGTATAACGTTGAGGCATTCAACCCCAAGAACACTGTACCAACTGTTAAGCATGGTGATGGTAGCATTGTGCATTTGGACTGTTTCTCTGCATTGCACAAAATGGAACTTGGACAAAATTGAGTGTTTAAACAGGACAGTGACTTTAAACGCACGTTAAAGCTGGTTGTGGAATGGATAAACCAGGCCAATGCCAAGCAACATACTTTTGGGATATATGGGAATATCCAACCAGAATTCCATAACAAGCTTGTTGATGGCTATCAAAGGTCTTTGCTAAAGATAAAAAAGGCACATTCAGTCAGATATTATGTGTGCTAAAGTATAATGTATATTGATTTCAGAAATTCCCCTTAAAAAAAAAATTGCACCAAATTATTTGAGTTTCCTTCTATTGAAGATGTATGCTGTACGATAATTCTAGTTTTTAAAAAATCAGTTTCAAAGGACAATATTGTCATGGTATGGTATGTATGGTAACTTCTGACTGCAGCTGTATCCCTTCCAGTGTCATTAATCACTGTAGTAATTTTTGTTTGTTTGAAAATGAAGGCAACCAGACTTTAAAGAGTTAAATCCCTTTGCTGTTAAGATTACACATTCCTGTCAGACACAACACATCAGAGGTGACTTCTTCCAAAAACAGTGTCAGGAACGGATCAGTATATCAGCCTGGGAGCTCTGCTGCAGTAATTAAGTCAGTGAAAGTCTCCTCAGGTCCATTTGACACAAAGTCTATCGAGAGTACTTAAAACTCAATGTCAAAAGAGAAATAACAGTCCTGAATTGTCTTTGGTAGAAACTGCTCAGTTACATGAAGTGCGGTACCTGTAATGTATACTGTTACACCTGGAGACTATGCTTTACCAGCAAGGTCATGGCATTATCTTCTCTCTTTCATCTCATCACTGGTTGAACCCCATGTTTTTGCTTACATAAAGGGGCAGTGGTGGCTCAGTCGATTAAGGCTGTGGGTTGCTGGGTTACTGATCGGAAGGTCGGGGGTCGCCAAGAACCCCAGCATCGCCAAGTTGGCACTGTTGAGCCCTTGAGCAAGGCCCTTAACCCTATCTGCTCCAGGGGTGCTGTAAGCTGGCTGACCCTGCGCTCTGACCCCAGTTTCCTAATTGGGATATGCGAAGAAGACATTTTGCTGTGCTGTAAAAAAAAATAAAAATAATTACATGTGACAAATAATTGAATATTCTTCTAAAGTGAATCTTTAAGTGTAGTTTGACAGGAAATAACATGGCTATGTATCATGGAACCATAGCTGGGTGAAAGTTATGCTTAACACCTTACAGAGTTAACAGTACAGTACTAGCTGTGGTAATGCTACGCTTATGTAATGGATGTGTTTTCTCGTATTATTTTTTGCCAAATTATTTTTGTACACTGAGATGCAGCCATAGAAAGGACCTTGATAAGATAGTTCTAAAAAAATGAGTGGAGTGTTATCTGTTCATCAGGAGATCGCAAGTTTAAATCCCAATGATGCCAGAGTCATCTGTGGCCAAGAGCCAAGGGAGAAAAAGAAAATCGGATGGGAGCGATGGCATACTCGCTTTCTCTCCTGTCAGTCACAATGACACTAGCGATTCGTGGGTGTCTCTAAATTCATGCATGCAGATGAAACCAGATAGCACTTACCTACAAATGTGTTAAGCTACCCTGTGATGCAGCATGAGAAGGAGTTCAAAACGATACAGTTGGCTGACTTCCCATAATTCAGAGCAAGCATGTGCCTTCATCCTCCACAGTGGGAAGTTGTTGTATGATAAAGGAGTGCTGGCTGGCGCATGGGAATTGGCAGGTGATCAAATCAAGGAGGTAAAAAGGGGGGAAAAACACATATACATGATAGACAGCTCCAGTATTTATTGCATCTGGGATCACTCCAAAGGGAAAGATTTAGTTGTGAGTGTTATGTCACAATTCCTTGCAAGTGTAGTGTGAGCAACACAGTATTTCTGAGATTTTGAAAAATTATAGTGTCCGATTTAAATGAATGTGTTGTAACGGCTTCAAATGCAACTCAGACAAAATGATCCCTTTTTATATTGTAGGACATACTGTGAGAGGACTTTACTACATTGACATTCCACAGATATGCATCCAAAACATAGGCATTAAGCCTTTTGCTTGACTGTGTTGGAAATTCAGAAGATACAGTAAATACTGTAAGCATTCCACCATGTGTATTTGTGTGATTTACTACACTGTAGAGTCCATATATAATTATAAGCATTATAGATAGTAAATTGAACACATTATTACTTTACATGGTGGATTAGTGGTTAGTACTGTTGCCTTGTAGCTCCAAGTCCTGGGTTCGATTCCCGCATCGGGCCTGTGTGCATGGAGTTTGCATGTTCTCTCCGTGCTTGGTGGGTTTCCTCCGCGTTCTCCGGGTCCCTCCCACAGTCCAAAGACATGCAGATTAGGCTAGTTTTCCAACAAAAAAAATTCCATCTTTGTACTTTTTCCATTTATATACTGGCCTGGGGTTTAAACAAGCCAATTACATTTATCTACCAGTGTGACCTCATACAAGAAAAGCCCCTCCTCTGGCTTATTGTTCTGTCCTGTGAGCTTATCAACTAGATTGTTTACATACAGTAGACACTGCAACGATGCATTTCTTTAAAGTAAAACATAGAGAGTTTATGGTACGGAAACATGTGTTATCAGAGGGGTATTTCACCTGAAGCATTAATAGACACTCTGAGACCTGTAATAACCTTTTCTGCTTGTTTTGCAAGGTATGTTGGATAGGGTATGACACATTAGTGGTACGTATTTATGTTAAGAGAAGAAAACTGCATATGAAATAGCACCCAAATTTGCCAATGTTGATGTAAAACGATATAATAGTTCATCATTTGGGGGACAATAGTGGCTCAGTCGGGGTTAAGTCTTGGAGTTATTGACTGGAGGGTCAGGGGTTCAAGCCCCAGCACTGACAAACTTCCCCTGCTGAACCCTTAACCAAGGCCCATAACCTTACCTGCTCCAGGGTGCTGTATCCTGGATGACCCTGCACTTTGACCCCAGATTATTAACTGGGATATGCAAAAAAAAAAAAAAAAAAAAACATTTCATAGCGCTGCAAGATACACGTGACAAATAATTAAATCTTAATTTACATACAAAATAGACTATTCAGTAATTCACAGTGCATCCACACTCTATTAGTAGACATATGTGGTATTCTTTAACAGGATAAATAATGTACTATAAATGAACTGTCTTTTTTTTTTTTTTTTTTTTTAATGTAGGCCTGAGTAACATCATTGGTGTGATTGTGTACATCTCAGCCGCACTGAGCGACATCTCACCAAAGAAAGATGAAGACAAGAAATGGCACTACTCTTATGGCTGGTCTTTTTACTTTGGTGGCCTGTCATTCATCCTAGCTGAGGTGGTGGGTGTTCTAGCCGTTAACATCTATATCGAGCGCAACAAGGAGCTGCGTTGCCGCTCACGTGCTGACCTCTTCCACAGCACTACGTCAGCTGTGCTGCGGCTACCCTCTTACCGCTTCCGCAGGGGCCGCCGTTCCTCACGTTCCAGTTCACGTTCTACAGCCGAGCCACCGCGTTCGTGCGACCCCTCGCCGCCCGGACTTGGTGTCAAAAACTTTAGTCCACCTCTGGCCACTGGCCCACCGCCATTCTCAGTGGCTACGTTGCCCAATCCACACACACATTCAGGAGGAGGTGGAGGCGGAGGAGGAGGAGGAGTCGGGGACATCTCCATGTACACACTTGGCAGGGAAGGCAAGCCACCCATGTATGGAACAGTGGACCGTGCATCTCTCTACCAGCTTCACAATTACTTTCCGACAAAGGAAGGAGGAGCAGGGACACTGATGACCGGAACGTTGCCATCGCTTTCCAAATCAAACCTGGCTTCATCGGCTAATGCCTCATCTTCCTCTGGCCCTGGGGTGCAGCCTTCCACACTCACAGCTGGGAATACGGCGACTATGGAGAGGGATAGGGGGCTTGGCACACTTGACCGGCTGGGGAAAGGTGATAGCAGCAACACCAATACTCTAAACAGGAGAACAACCCCAGTGTAACACAGGACTCTGAAAAAGGCTGGGGGTGGGGGATTAGCAACAGAAGGAGGTGGTAAAGAAGAGAAAATGAAGGAGAGTGTGGTTGCTTGGTCAGCTGAGGAAATAGCAATAGCTCCCACAAGACACAAGACCATAACGAACAAGACAGCACTCTAGTCATTTTAGGGGGTGTGGGGTGGGTCTGGAAGGGATGGTGTTGGGCGGTGGGGGGGGGGAGGGGGGGGGCTTAAAGTAAGAGAGGTATATAGAATGAGTGAAAGCTTGAGAGAGATGGACGAGCAAACATAATAATCTGAACTGAGACAGGCAAGGAGGGTTAGAAAGAGGAAGCGTGGGAGGTAGAGAGACAAGAGAGAGAGAGAGGGCTGAGAATCAGAGAAAAGGAGGATGACTCAGAGGACACTGAGAAGAGAGAGATAAGCCAATCATCCTCCTTTTCTCTCTATATATCTGTTTTCAAACACGGTGACTTTAGTCATAAATAGAGTTACGTTCGCACTTTTACTGATTCATGTCAAAAATACTTGATGTGTGTGATGGTGGTCTTACTTTGGTCTCTTCCGAGTCCAGTGCTTTATCATCAGGTTTATGCCTGTTACTTATTTAGCATTCCAGTATAATCACTCTTATTATTGTAAATGTTAATGTTTGGGTTACTGGAATTCCCTCTGTTATGAAATAGTTTATTTAATAATTTATTTATTTTATTTTATAGTATATGAACTAAACTGTGATTTTTTTTTCTTTTGCACCTACTGACACAATATTTTATAACGTCATTCTGTGTCAAACAAGTGCATATTTGTGAGGTTTTGTGACATTAATGGTGTCATCATCAATCATCACCATTATTATTATTATTATTATTATTATTATTATTATTATTATTATTGTAACACGTTCACAAAGACACTTTCATAAAGACGATACTTAGATTTGTGAAATTTTCTTTTATCGTAATTGTAGTTGTATTAATAGTTAGATTCCACATGAATATGTTTGTTTAACTTACTAAAATTAGTCTACTTAATATTTTTGCAGTGGGCTGAGAAGCTTGATGAACTGTTTACCAGAAAACTGAGTCTTGGGAAAGGACAAGAGTTATACCAGAGTATTAAAATTTTAAGACTTTTGCCAGAGGAGCAATACCTATACCTGTAAAACCTCACCAGAAAAGACAAAAAACTATATGAATATGTGTGACTCTTTTTTGTTTGTTTGTTTGTTTGTTTGTTTGTTTGTTTGTTTTTTGACAAATAAACCAAAATATATTCTATTAAATGTATGCAGTGGAGATATATATGTATTGTAATTTTATGTTTATATAAAGAATTAAGAACTAATGCTAACATTTTCCAAAGAAGAAAATATAGAATAATACATTCAGTTAAAAACTTAGTGAAGATCAAGATGCCGATATAGAAAGTGAAAGGATCTAAAAAGAAAGACCTTAATCAGTTATTTATGTAATACTGAATATTACCATAAAGTAAATCTTTATAAAAATAAACATTTGTATACATAACAGGTTACTGGTGGAGATTAGGCAGTGCCATTACTTGTAATAGGACCAACCTGTAATACAAATACATGCAGCTGCAAAAGCTACTCACCATGAATGATTGACAAAGATACGTCCAAAAGGCAAAAAACTGATGAGCTCCATGATGAGGTCAGGAGCAACGGTCATGCTAACTGAGTGATTTGATAATCATCCTGAGGTCATGACTTTCAACTTGGGTGGGAGATGGGATCTGAAAAAGGTACTGTAGATGTAGAGGTATAATGTGTCCATAATAGTAGTGTGGACATGATGGATAAAGAAGGGACAGGGCAGTCAACCTGTTCAGTAATTGGACCCTTTGAATGATGACACATGAATGATGGTCGACTGTGAATGCGAACAGCTGTCTTGAGTTTCGGAATAGAAAAAAGATTGCCAGGGCATTCCATGACAGTACACATTGTACCCGACAATATATAGATCTTCTACATCTAAAGGCCCTTGTGCAAGCAGTGCAAGCAGTCCAACAACAAGCATTAAGAAAAAGAAAAAGTACAACTTGTCATGAAGCCTACCTCTCCTAGATAAATAAGTGTAAAAAGCCTCAGAAATTGTTAAAAAAAAAAAAAAAAAAGCAGTGCCCAGTATGATAAAAGTAAAACTTCTACTACTGCTACCACTATTAATGACATTACTATTAGTGATACTACTAATATTACTACTACTACGTACTGCTGCTACTACAAGTTCTACTCCTATTATTAATATTATTAATACTACTACAAATAATAATAATAATAATAATACTGCTACTACTCAAGTCAGGTAAAGTCAAGTCAAGTAGGCTTTTATTGTCATTTCAACCATATACATATATCCAGGACCATGGTGCTACATACATATAACATAAATGAACAGAAACTAACTAGCTAACTAGGACACCTAATTAGCTGACTATCTACTACCACTAGAGTTACTGCTATCACACTACAAATATTACTATTAATACTACTACTACCCAGCAAACATTTGGATGTCTGATGACCATTGAAATGACGTCCCGCCGACACGTCCAAAATGTCGGTTCAAAATGAAATGTGAATGGACCTGTTTTTTAAGCCTTTTTTTTTTTGGTTGAATTAGATTCTGGATTTTTTCAGACCATAACACATGTTGCCACATGATCTGGGGTGATTTAGGAAGGATTAGATGTGGGTTTTTGGTCTGTTCATTTGTTCATTTATTTGTTTTGGCTTTATTGTTCAAAAAAGGCTTCTATCTACCCACAGCCCAGACAACTGAAAAATACAAGACATTATGGTCACTTGCAGGGTTGATCAGTACTTGACAAGACATTCAGCACCTCCTTTCATGTTAACGTTCCCTTTGGCAGCCTTCCTAACATCATCTTATTAATGTATATACAGTGGAACCTCGGATTACGAGCATAATTCGTTCCGGAAGTGGGCTCGTATTCCAAAACACTCGTAAACCA
>JAQQZT010000021.1:13337449-13348307 GCA_030068275.1 Clarias platycephalus
AGCCTCCTGGGATAGGCTCCAGGTCCCCGCGACCCTGAATACAGGATAAAGCGGTATAGAAGATGAGTGAGTGAGTGGAATTAATGGATTAAGTTTCACAGAACATTGTAATGTGGATGCCATTTACATTCGAGCATGTGTGATGTCATGTCATACAGTATGTTATACTGGTCAAATATTTTACAAATAATTGTTTTTAAGAAAATATGTGTTTAGAATTGCTTTATATTTATATACACTTTGTAGGAATTAGTATAAAAAGTGGAGGTTCAAATTTTTGTGGGTTTCCTCCTGGTACTCCCCACAGTAAAAAGACATGTTACTAGCTGATTGGTGTTTTCAAATTGCCCATAGAATATGACTGGGTGTATGACAGTCTGTGTGTGCATGAGTGTGTGTGCAGCCTTGCCCTGCAATGGGTTGCCACCATTTCTCGTGGTTTTTTATTTTGTATTTAATTTGTATGATCTAACAGCTTTCATTTGTAAGTATAAAAATGTTTCATTAATAAATAAATAAATAAATAAATAAAACACCATAACACCAAAACACCAACAGTCTATTACATAGTACCTTCTGTATTGTAGACCGAAGTGTAATGTAGACCCAAAAATAGTTTCTAAGACAAGAGGAGATCAGTGAGAAACAGGAAATAAATTATAACACTAAAATAGTAACACTATATTTAGAGAACGATTTAGCTAAAAAAATATATCCAGAGGTACACACACTTAAGAATATTGAAGATATTACATTGCAGGTTTCTCGATATCTAAAGGACAGAATACCAAAATATTTATGCTATACAGTATAATTTTATATTGAAATGGTTTGTTATAATACAATACCTTGACTGTGTAATATCATATTGTTACTTTTGGTAATTTATTAATACTCTCCAAAATACCTTTCCTTAAATAATACCCTGAAATGTACAGTTTCATACAAGTACTGTATGTTGGCGGGAATTATTGGAATTTATTTTGAATTTCAAATAATATACAGAAGAGTCATACACGTCATCAAGGTAGATGTGGATGCAGATGCAAGTGCTGCTCAATAGTGTTTTTATTATACTTGGCAATCAATACAAAATCATAATTCTGAATTGTGGTCAGAATGCAGTCAAGAAATTGTCTCGGGGTTCTGAGACAGTCATTGTCCAAAACACTCGCTTTTTGCAGAGGGGCAGAGGACAGAGACTTAGGATCAACAATCACTGGGTAGTGGAGAGACACTCACTGAGTAGTGGGTAGTGGATGGCTCCTGAAACTACATGGGCTGTCCTTAGACATTGTTGAGCAGTGAGACTTCATACAATCAGAAAGCAATAATTAATTAAAATAATCATTTAACAGAACTAGATAGTTGAGGTGGAAGCAGTTTCTGTCAGGAGGTCTGTTGTTGGACAGATCACATTTTAAATGGAGTTTGCTAATGGAGTTAAGGTGTCTTTTCCAGGATGGCTTGAGCATGAGCATGAGTTTGGCTTGGGAGTCTGCTTTGTTGGCCTCAGGCTTGAGCATGGCATGAGATGCCACCCTGTGAGCTTCTGGCATGAGCTTGGTTTTGCTAATGCAGCCCATTGGCCTCCAACTTGTGCATGACTCCTGGGGATAACCCTGATTAACCTTAAATAAAGATGAGCTGTTTTTGTAGGATTTTTTTTCTGCATCTTCTTGATTTCATCAGTCTGCTAGAACCATGGTCACAAAGTACTAGAACTTATCAACTCAGGAAAAGGATATAAATGAATTTCCGAGGAGGAAGGAATTTCCAAGGAATTTCAAGGGGGCTGTCAAACATCATTATAGCAGTAATTAATATTTTTCAGCTGGCAACAATTCCTAAAACATATTAACTGATGCTTTGAGTACCTTCTTATTTCTTAAACAACCATGTTGGAAGTTTCCTGCGCTGATGTAAAACATGTTAATGTGTTTCAGAAGTGTCAAATTATTGGCCTGTATTAAGCAAAGAGAGATTACTGAGATTATTGTCATTGGGTTAAGAACACAATCCATCACATTTTTAAACCTAATGCTGAACCTTAACTTCATGGAAAAATGTTGTGGTAAAAAAATCATGAATGACTGTGATCAGAGATCACATAGATACACGGTATGTATCATGGTATGATACAGAACCACTCTTTCACAATTTGAGTCCTGGAATATGCAAAAAAAATATATATATATATATCCGTAGATATGATAACCTGGTTATGCAGTACATACTGTAAGAGGCTTGTACAGTAGGCACTATGCATCATCGCGTCATATGCATCTCTTCTTACCCTGAGGCGTCCATCTTTCTGGAATGGGTAATAAGTGTGTATAAGCCATATGAAAGTCAATACCGTACTGGTCACATTTCATTTGTCTCCTTGGGCAAGGCTTTGTCCTTCCTCTGTCTCTACCTCTAACTCAATATTCTCCATTTCCTCCATCCATCTCCATTGTGTAGCTGTTACTGTAGCAACAGTGGTCATTGTAGTTGCTGTTTTTATTGATAATTTTAGAAAATCTTTGGCCGAACCTCAGCTGGCATGTATATTAATTACGTATGTAAGGAATAAAACATGGCGTAGCATGGTATTATAGGAAAATAATCAACAATGAGATGATGTTTCATGAAGCAGAGGGTGCATTATCAAATCAGAGTTTATTCCTATTTTTTTATTCTAAAAACCCATCTTGTGTTTTACTCTTTCTAGGCAAGTTACAAACTATAGAACTCAATGTTATAACAGCTATAAACAATTGTTCACTCACCTGTCTTGAAGTTAGTCTACGTCTATAGATCCATCCATCCATCCATCTAGGAACCTCTATAGTCCAACTAGGGACAGTGGAAGCCAATGGTGACCACTGGAGACCATTTATTCCATTTTTACAACTTGTTCCTTTTGCTGGACAGGATATAAAGAAAAGATAGTGTTGCTGGAATAAACACAACCTTTTGTTTTGCTGCTTGGAACACTTACTTTTTTGATGTTGTTGTATTTTTTTTTTTTTTAATATAGCAGTACCTCTACATTTCATTCATTCAATGCGATCTAGCTGGACTACAGGCGGCGAAAAGAAAATGAAATGAAACATTACATTTGACAACTGACGAGTCAGCACATGAATTAGTGGGAATGTACAACTTACAGTAAGATTAAATATTGCCTTCACTTGAGTCTACAGCCTCTCAATCCACTTCACTAGGGGGTTGCTTGGCAACGGTGGACTCTAAACTCTGTATTAACAATTTTTTGGAATTTGAAAAAACAAAATCCGAATACACAAAACACAGTCTGGTGTCTTCTATCACATTTTGTAGTAGAACAAAAGCAACATGACACTTGTGTTCATGGGGGGGTATTAAAAGATTAAAGATTTTTTATTATATTAAGGTTTGAATTTACGGTATACAACCTTTCATATAGCCTTGAAAGCCTTGAATGACAGGTCTGGGTTGCATACAGAGTCATATGAATTTTTAAAAAGATTTTTTTAGTGCATCATTCAATCTCACTCACTCATCCTCTATACCGCTTACAGGGTCGTGGGGGGGTTGGAGTTTATCCCAGGAAACTTAGGGAACACGAGGCACGGTACACACGCGGATCTACCACACTCATTCACACACTACAGCTCATTTGGAAATGCTAATTAGCCTTATCTGCATGTCTTTGGACTGTGGGAGGAAACCAGAGTACCCGGAGGAAACCCACCAAGCTCGGAGAATATGCAAACTCCATGCACACATTCCCCAAGGCAAAATTGAACCCGGAAGATGGAGGTGTGAGGCGACATATTCCCCCATATTTCCACTCTGAGATTAACTTGACCAATTGCGAAGACATTTTTCATCACATTTTGTTTACCAGTAATTCTGGAGATGGTACATTTATCCTCATAAATTTCACATGACTCAAAGTTTTCACATTTTACATATGAGGTAGAGGTGAACATAAGGTCATAAATGAGTGGCTTTGGCAGCTTCAGGATCATGTGGTTCAGTAGATTATGTTCTTGTTAGATTATGTTTTTTATTTATTAAAAAAAAAAAATAGACGTTTCTACATAGTTGAGTGACTAATGCATATTTAATTCAAGTGTCCAGACAAATAGAGCTAATATCTAAAATGTTCCAATAATAATACGAATAGATGAACAATTGTGAATCCACTGGTTATATTAGATGAACCCCTGAGAGTCATAATCTCGCATTGATATCTGGATTCAGCAGAAAGATACGACACAGTTTCCATTCTTATGAAAATGTCATGCTCGAGTTGATTCGGTTGGTTTCCTGGTTATCTTGTTTGCTTTATTAGAGTGTTTGAGTGTTTGTAATGTATTTACTTCCCTATAGCACTACCAAAAAAGGCAAGAGTCACTGTATTTAAACTTGTTTTTTTTTCTCTTCCATAGAAGGAGGTGACATGCTATCTTCTGTTCTCTCTGTCCACGGCGGTTATTGGCTCCTTGCAGTTCGGCTACAACACAGGGGTCATTAACGCACCTGAGCAGGTAACCATATGTCTTTAAGATCATTTCAGTCTTTTTTTATTATTTTTTTTGTATTCATTAAATATACTGTCATAGATGCAATAACAGATATTAAAAAGTTTAATATACTTCGTGTATGTACTGTATATTCAAGGGAATATTGTGAGGAAATACAGTAGGAACTGTGTAAGTCTTGAGCCCATTTCATCATTTTAAATGATGTAGATTAACTTAAAGAAATGGGGGTAAAAATTGTTACTGCAACAGGCAGAAAAATGCCTAAATATTCTCCTAAGCATTTTTTTTTTATGTATCAACCTCAGCAGCAACCTCATTTCCCCTCTCATTTATTAGAGCCACTTAGCATTCAGCATCAGCAGTATACTAATCACTGGTCTGATCATCTCTCATCATCTGCTAAAGTTTCTCACTGATTCATGTTAGATGCTTTTTATGCTCGTATAATTCATAGGTCACTGGGACCTGTCCTGTCCCAAAAGCCTGGAGAACAATTCCTCAAGACTATATTAAAAATACAAGTCTGGCTCTTTGGAAGCAAAATATGAAAAAATTAGGAAAAGGATAGAAGGGATGATGGGAAAGAGGCAAGAGATGAATTAAAAGTGGCAACTTATTGTCATAAATTCATATATATACAGTAGTATAGTATGTAGTCAGTGCAAAGAGGCCCCGAATATTCTGTAATTACTCTATGATGAAGCAATCCAAACCAAAAAATAACCCGCTACATACGCTACATACCAAATGCAACACCAAATTTCTTCCTAAATTCATTCTGACATCGCTTAAACAAATTGGTAACCGAATAGGTGTGCTGCCCATTACTGTACACCACCATCCTGATAAGAAGTCAAGTGACTGAGTGAAGGGGTACGGCGTTAAGCGGCACGATGGCTGTCTGGCTGTTAGTCCATATGCTGATCAGTTTGGTGCCCCAAATATACCGCATTCTTCTGAGGAGGAGTATACTGTATGTGTATGTCAGCCCTTTTTTAAAATGTGCCTACACCCTGCATAAGTTTTATTAGTTAGGCTACTATCAGTATTAGCATCAGTACAGTACATGTCAGTACCTACTGTACAGTACATGGCCCTTAAAGCCCCTAAAATCAATCCCCCGGTGTTTCTCTTATAATAGCACAGGCATGGGAGGCCATCATGCCAACAAGACCTCTTCGCCAACCCCTGCCATGCCTACATGACAGGTCTTTTTTTTTTTTTTTTAATCTAATACCGTCCAATATCTATATGAGTAAAATAAGAAATGTGTCTGTATGTATGTATTTCTGACAGAATTTAATGTAACTTTGGCATTAAATTATCCTTACTGTAGGTATTCACCCGAAGTTAAACCTGCACCACAAATAAAATCAAAATGTTGAGTAGAAGGGAAGTTATGATCAGTTATGTGCCAGATTGTAAACTGCAAGTTTTGACAGCGTACTGCACATCCGCTAAAAAAACAATCTGTGGGTTTGTCTTAAATCGACCTGAAATAACAGCGCTGAAGTGGTGTAAGTTTATTAAGTGGTGTAAGACAAAACTTAATCTTTATCCAATTTACTTTTTCAATTTCTCATCTGCGATTCTCTCTCCGATTACCGAACAGGGAAACAAATGAAAGAAGTACAATACATATACATTACAGCACAGTGAAATTCCTTCTTCGCATATCCCAGTGTAACTGGGGTCAGAGCGCAATGTCAGCCATGATACAGCGCTCCTGGAGCAGTTAGGGTTAAGGGTCTTGTTCAAGGGCCCAACTGTGGCAACCTGGTGGAGCTGGGGATCGAACTGCTGATCTTCCGATCAGTAACTCAGTGCCATAGCCCTCTGAGCCACCAGTGCCCATACCGATACGATACTCAACCATACAAGATTTAATTTCTTTGTATTAATAAGTTAGACAGAGAGTTCTGCTGTACAGAAAGACAGACAGACATGTATGTTGGCTTCAACCTGAAATAATATCAATATCACTGATTGAAGCTGATTAGTTATTTTAACGGGTACTTACGCTTTTACGTATGTGTGTCTATGCGGTAATATCAAATAACACCACAAGATGGCATTTTCTTGTTGTTGTTGTAGACTGGATATGAGTTATCAAAAAAAACTAATGTTTTTTTTTATCTTTAAGCTAATCTGCTATCTTGTGGCTGCTAATGGTAGTTTCAGACATCAACTCACCGTAATAAATTTGGATTGACAACTGACATTCACTTTGATATTCAAAGTCAGTACAACTATTCAAAGAGGAGAATGAACTAACAACTCTAATTCACATTTTACATACGGTATGTAATGTGAAATGTACGTGTGAACAGAAAAAGTACAGAAATGCTTGTTTTATTAGACAACACGCAGTCTTGTGTGAGAGGAGTGTAGCGATGTGCATCCAATCAGCATGTGAAAAAAAAGTTAGGCATCTTTTTTCATAAAAATACCAGCCAAAAGTCTTGTGTGAGGAATACATCATCAAAAATTTTAGCATGTGCATGCAAAACCTCGATCATAATCATACCACCGTGCCTGAAACATTGCCTAGGGCAAACACTAAATCCTCTATGTCTTTTCCCTACTTAGGAAATTCCTGCAGCTGCTGTAAGAGATAGTGCTTATTGCAGTCTATTGCGTATGCCTCATGCACATATTCTTCCAAAGCCTGTATTTCTGTGATGCATAATGAGTCGGCTCAACTGGGTGTAGTGAATGGGACTGGCATGTTTACAGCACAGTCCAGTGGGCAGAATCATCAAGGAATCGTGTCAGTGAAATGAAAGAACTTTCAAAAGCTCAGCTACTCATCCATGAAATTCCTGTGTGCCACAGAATCAATGCATGTTGTAAGAACTTGAGCTGTAAAAGAAATAATGTATTTGACTTGGTCAGATGAGAGGTTTTGGGGTCATATTCTGCATTCAGCACATACACATTACAGTCCAAGTCGCTCTATCCTTTAAAAGGACTTCACCTCATTTGTAAGCATTGTACAATAAGTTGTCCATTAGAATGAGAAAACTTCCAATTGTTTTAATTCCACAGACATCAAATAAAAGCACTTTGAGGTTTCCGTGGACCACCATTGCAAAGCATATAATGCATGCCAGGTCTGGTAATATACAAGGGTGAGTCAAAAAGCAGCTCAGCCTTAAACATTTTGTAATGAGGGAACATGAATGCTTGTTGACAGACGGACAAAGTACTGTATATTGAAAAGCAGGGAGATTATGTCAAACAATTATGGATTTGGATATGGAAAAATTAATTTAACAAGTTTTGACTCATCCTCGTAATATAATTGGTCACTCAGGCAATGTAATATCATGTAGGAATTATAATATTGTTAAATCACAAAAGCGTGTCATTTTCCTCCTTTATATGTAGTGCTGATTAATTACTTTATATTAATTATACATCAATGATAAAGTCATTTAGAAAAAATACCAGTTTTATCCCTTAGGTTTTGCCTGAGATCAGCGAACTAAATCACCTCTAATCACTTGTTCTTTACTTCATCAGAAACTGCGAGCGTTCTTCAACAACACGTGGATGGAACGTTACGGCAAGCCCATCCCGTCTGGAACCTCCACCATCGTGTGGAGTTTAGCAGTAGCCATCTTCAGCGTGGGTGGAATGGTGGGCTCCTTCAGTGTCGGTGTCCTTGCCAACAAGTTTGGACGGTCAGTGAGAATAAATCTTTGATTCCTTATGTTCAGATCTTTTTGCAGTGATTTGTCCAATATTTATTCCAGGCCACAAATAAGCTATTTCTAATGTGGATATGTATAATTCTGTCAGTATTATTGTTAGTAGTAGTTATGAGGAGCATTTTATTTTATTTATTTATTTATTTTTTTGCTTCTTTGGTCAGATGGAGGCCTGTGCCTAGTGACAGTTAAATGAGTTACCATGGTAACAAACCCATGCTACGGAAAAACATGCTGGTTTGCATTATTTTTTTTTTTTCATGCAAATCATATCAAGACACTTACATTACAACATTTGAATAGGTGATGTGATGTGATGTCCTACACTAGTACATGTTAGTACTAGATTCATCTTAAACCTAGCATAGAAAAGACTGTTTTAGGAACTCAGTTAAGGAGCTGTGCTGGTTAAAAGAGTAACAAAGCTCTTTACAGCCTTATCCATTCTCAGCTCAGTCTGTGTCTAAACAGTACCTTTAACAGAAAGAGCATGAATAATCCAAGCTATTTTTTTCAAATCAATTTCCCAAAACTAAATTATTCTTTTATCAGCACTGGCCTAGTCAGTGTTAGGACTTGGCGAATTATGATTATGGGCAAAATGATTATCATGATAATTTTTTTATCATTGTTAAGATTACAAATATACAGTACTTATTACTTTTACTCACTGATTTTAATGGCAGAAATATTTTTATTGCACTGTCAGGTAAACATCACACTGCTTTCACATCCATGTTGTTCTACATTCTTACATTCCTGCTAACGCACACATCTTTGTATCAAAATAAATGTATGACAATGAAATAATGCAGAAACCATATGAGATACAAATGTTATTATTATTATTATTATTATTATTATTAATAATAATAATAATCCAAAGGGTTTTATTACATTTAAATAAAAGGGTTTTATTATTATTAATGTAATTGTGCATATTACATGCACAGAGCCAATGAAATGCAGTTAGCATATAACCAAATGTGCACAAGTGGCCTATTCACTGTACAATAAATAACAATATGCTATAGCAAACAAAAGGTGATAAAGATATGGTATACAGTATAATACAGCATAACTGCATAGACATTGTGCAGTAGATACCTGTGTCTAGACGATAACATGCTCAAAAATGTGGTATACATCTAAACATGACATTCATATGTACATATATGAAAATATGAATGATACAGTATATACTGAATAAATATGGGTGGAATATACAGTAGTGCAATTATAAACATATATAAAGTTATGGATGGTGCAAAGTGGGTGATGCTGTGCAATATAGACAGAAAGTGACAGTGCTGTGGTGTATTGGTTAATATGCCATGATCAACTGTTCAGTGCGGTAACAGCCACCAAGAAAAAAAAAGCAATTTTTCAGTCTGTTGGTGAGGGCTCTGAGGCACCTGTAGCGCCGCCCAATGGAGGAAAAGTGAATTCCCCCATTCACTCACGCTTGCTCACCGGCCACTCTTGTAGCATCTAAGTATGGATGTCTATGGTAAACAAGCAGAGACATCAGCCACTGTCCCTGCCTCCAAACTCTCAAAACTCAACCTGAAGACAAGTGTGTGTTAAGCAAAATTTGCAGACAAATGCATGCATAAGGCACTTTTTCACTAGGCCGATCTTTTCTGATAGTAATGTCACACCACACACAGGCTCCAGTGACTGTCGAATGCTGTTGAAAGCTTTCGCAAAAATGAATATGAGCATATGGCTGCTTGATTTAGGAGTGCTAATAAACCGTCTTGTTTTGTTAGAGTGCATCTAAATCCTCACATCATTCTAGCATCATACTGTTGCTTTGTGTTCCGTTGGTGGCGCAAGCGATATCGTTAAAAAAATCGTGATCAAGGTGAAAATTTTATTATCATGCAGCCCTATCAGCTCTATCAGTATCAGTTCTCAGTACTGTATATTACAACCGACATCGATACAATGGTTTCCACATGGGACAACCGCCCTACAGTAGTTGTTACAGTACAAATAAAACAAGTCGGAAAAACAAGTAAGGTATACCAATAGCATTCAACCAGTCAAGATGAGGAGGTGGATCTAATAGTCTGTGTTATTAGAATATAATTCCAGGTAAAAAAAAAGAATAATTACCAGCTTACTTCAACAAACCTTTGTTAAGCTACAGCCGCCACCTCTCACAGAAAAAAAAATCAACTGTTTCTTAAAACATGTAATTTCGTGTCGTACTGATTTGTGCCGTTTGACCTTTCTAAACAATAAAGGTGATGCGTATCACAGAGCCATCTTAAGTGGTGGATGAGTACCCAGGGTGGTATTTTGTTGTGGCAGTAGTGCTGAGAGAATCTCAAGTATCTTGTCTCAGGTATGAACTATAGAATAGAACATAAACAATACAAACATAAAAATAAAAAAAAAGAAATTGTGATCAACAGACCATTTATATAAGCGCTGAAGCTCATGCCATAGCTGTTTACCAAGAGCACCAAAACAACTAGAGTAGGATTTATTGCACAGTGATGTCCTTCTTGACTCTAAGTTACAGTGGTGTGAAAAACTGTTTGCCCCCCTCCTGATTTCTTATTCTTTTGCATGTTTGTCACACAAAATGTTTCTGATCATCAAACACATTTAACT
>JAQQZT010000021.1:13372993-13394814 GCA_030068275.1 Clarias platycephalus
TAAGCAAACAGCTGTGTTTTATAGATTTAGCCTCAGAATGAACTTTTGGTTTCTGTGAACATGAAGTAAGCGTTAATAATCAGGTTCTGAGTCATTATGCTATTATGCTGATGGGTCAATATCCATGCAATGAAGCACAAGCTCTTTGCAGTGAAAGTCGACTCAAACACTCATCACAATGGACAAACAAAACACTGTGTGAAGATCCCATGACTAAACATTTCTATCAATACAATCAAAATTCAATTAAATTTCCAATTTAATTATATCAATATTAAATATTTAAAAGAAATAAACAGCGGAGATTAAACATTTTAGGAAGGACAGTGCTGTATCAGATTCTTCAGAACTGCTTTAATCACACAAAAATTCTATCATGACACTTTATAGACATGAACACATGATAAGACAAGAGTCTCATGATCGAATTATAACGGAAGTGTATAGAGGAGACAAAATAAACTTACATTTCATGGCTATTTCCAACACTTTAGCAGTAAACAGGGACTGTGAAAGGCACCCAATCTATCACGCAACTAATGTTTAGGGTAGTGTAAGCGTTCCCATTTATAGTATGACTATGACACACACTTTTACTCTGACTCATTCCGTTCATTCAGAAAAAACACCCACACACATTCTCTTAGACCCCCCCCCCCCCTTTCCCCAAAAACAACATCATCTTCCTTTGAAGAACTCAAATCTGTTTTCAAAAGCTGTACATTTACTTATTTTTTTGTTTATTTATTTAATTATTTATAATTCTTTGCTGTACTTGATGGTAATGTTTTGTCTCAATGAGATAACGTGAGATGTTTGCTCGCCCAGATATACACACATATACACACACACACACACACACACACACATATACATATTGTTATGTTGTACGTAACAAAATTTCTGTTATACACACATATATGCATATGTACATATAAATACGGTATATAAGTATATACCTGTGTGAGTGTGTGTGTAATATACAATGTATACATGTTGTACATAACATGAAATGTTATATATACTGTATATAGATAGATAGATAGTTAGATAGATAGATAGATAGATAGTTAGATAGATAGATAGATAGATAGATAGATAGATAGATAGATAGATAGATAGATAGATAGATAGATAGATAGATAACACAACACATATACACATATATATAGGCAGACAGACAGATAGATAAATAGATACATACATATTGTTTTTTTTAAGCACACAATTACACAAATCACTTTTTACTGTAATCATTTTGTTCAGCATGAGAACATTCACATAAGCGTACATATCTCAAACAAACAAGGATCCTCATTGTCAGGGCTGACCAATTGTGCGGCATGATAATAAATGCAAAATGACAAATCGGTAAGAAAACTTTCCAACACAATTAAAAGGACACATAATACCTTCAATTGCGATGTCAGAATATATGTTAACAAAGTTTTTCACTGGTATTTAAAACCTGAATAAATGTCTCTTTCTGTTCTCTCCCATTCAAACACATGCCGCAGTCTCCCCCGGCTGCTCACTGTCTTCCTCATCCACGCATCAACTGCTCGACACCCTGTGACACATCAGCCTGATATTTCCACTGAGACACTTTTACACACACACACACACGCGCACACACACACACACACACACACCCTCTCTCTCTCTTTTGCTCAACCACTGAATGTTTCTTACTTAAAGAATGATAAGATACTGATGCTGTTTGGGGTTATATGGAGCGTGCAAGTTGCTGAGGAAGTGACTGGGTGACTCAGTAATCCAATTAATGTTAGTGTGCGGTATACGGTTTCACCCAGACTTGCATGGGGAGTTACTCTTGGTTTAGTTTAGAGACATATATTGAGTTTGCATATCAATTGTGAAGAAACAGCACACAGTATACAAAACATTAATCTAATCTTTGTTAAATATATACTACTACTACTACTACTACTACTACCAAAAATAATAATAAAAAATAAAAAATAAATTAAAAAAACCTTGTAATACATTGATAATACAATTCATTAATTAATGAAACCCTATCAAGTTCCCTTCTTTATCCTGCATTTCCTGGCGCGCATTAGTTTAATTTATCATCAGGGAGCTAACTTGGCATGAAAGAGCAAGACTGTGTTTTTAGCTCATGACACATTGCAATTGCACAGCGGTTCACGATTGGCACGACTCAGTCCTCTAAAAATAAATGAATCATCTTAAACGCGAATACAAAAGCTGACAAAGCTGCTTCATGTTTTTGATTGCGTAGACTAATTCATTAGGATTAGTGATCATGTGATAAGGTAAGCACTGGCACAGTGGTGTAGTGATTAGCAGTGTCGCTTTGCACCTCCAGGGTCATCGTTCAATTCCTGGCCAGGCTTGATTCCCATCTCTGTGTGCATGGAGTTTGCATGTTCTCCCTGTGCTTGGTGAGTTTCCTCTCACAGTCCAAAAACCTGCAGATTAGGCTGATTGGTATTCCCAAATTGCCCATAGAGTGTGAATGAGTGAGTGTATGTGACCTGCGATGGATTGGCACCCTGCCTCATGCCTGATAACCTGCCTCATGCCATAAGCCTCATGGGATAGCCCCCAAACCCCATCTCACCCCCCCCCCTCCTCCGCGACCCTGAATACACGATAAAGCGGTATAGACAGTGAGTGAGTGATAAGGGGAATGTTTGGATTACCACAAATGAAATAAAAATATACAACTTTTATAACCAAGGCAGCTTCAATACAATCTTGTATAAGAACATCTTCATATCCGTTATGACGCCAGTTGTGAAAACAATGCATGAACAGGACTAACTGTGATTCTAATCTTAGTCTTATAATGTGGCTTATTGTAAGTATCTAAGTCGAAATGAAAGATTTTGTTTAAGCATAGAAAATCCCCAGTGTGCTCCAACTTTATGCCTCACACAGTGTAAAAACCATGGACAAGCTCACACTTGCACATTTTTAGGGAATGACCCAGACATCAACCAGGTTCATCAGTAAGTCTCGGCCCTGCTGAGGCTGGCGTTGATGTCAGCATCAGACTTTCCTGAATTGTTTCCTGTGATGTAATTGCTTAGACAGCGACATCATTGTTCTGTTACAGTTCTACGTGGACCTTTCAGTGCCTGTAAATTCTGGTCACTGGTATATCAACCTGACACAATATGCAACTGAATGCACTACACACGTGGAAAGAATTTCTGGAATTTCCCCACTGATCATTTTTTCTCATCCTGGCTAAGCTTCTGTAAAAAAAAAGGGATGAGTTATGTGTTGGGGGAATATTATGATTTAATGTTCAGTTAATCTGAGAATATCTGTAAGAGTCAGAAACAACAGGTTTTTTTTCTTCATGAACATAAAAACATTCATGAACATAAAACATAGATTTGATATAATTTTGTCCTATGCATATTCATACATCTGCTCTATACCTACTGTACACGAATACCTGATTACACATTTCAAAATATCACAAAGAATGAAAACCACTACCAGTTTCTGCCCATCTCTGGTTAAAAAATCCTAAAAATCTGATTCATATGATATCTGATATGAATACACACCTTGGAGATGCCTTTGAGCAGGGTTTTCTATGCAAATATTTTTCGTTAATTTCCCAAACTTCACTAATAAAAATTTTTTTGTCACCATATCAGGTTTCAAGGAAACATTGTGATGGAAGGGATGAGATTAATCACTGTCAGTGCCCATGTTTGTAATCTAATTTACAAGACAGAAATTTTCTAATGTGTCTTTGCTTTTACTTCATTAATGTAATACCAAAGCAAATACAAAGGGAATGAAGGTATGTTGATGTGGAAACTTACCAAGGCATGGCAAGTTCTAACTGTGTACCAAACTAGTAGATCACCAATCATCCGTAACATTTCAGTGCAAAACTTTAAGCCCAGTAGGTGGCACAGTGTCATAGTGGTTAGCACTATTGCCTTGCACCTCCAGGGTCCAGGTTCAATTCCTATGTTCTCCCTGTGCTTGGTGGGTTTCCTCTGGGTAATCCTGTTTCCTCCCATAGTCCAAAAACATGCAGATTAGACTACTTGGCATTCCCAAATTTTCTGTAGTATGTGTATGTATAGCATGTGCAATGAATTGGTACCCCATCCAGGCTGTACCCCTCCTCCTGCCCTAAGTCTCTGAGATAGGCTTCCATGGGTGCTTGATCTAATGAAAACCTTCAAGTGTGTTTTTTAAGGTTTTTACTTTACTGAAGTAATACTGTAGAAAATGCAAAGAATAGCAGAGTCAAGCAATGAGATATAAAAATGTTCCATGTTCAATATTATTTCCAAATAAAATTTATTTCTACATATTTCCCCATACATTATACCTTTCTAAGTAAATCTCCTACTTTCTTTGTTGAAACAATAGCATTTTATAAGCTGTGATTGTGTGATTGCGTATAACCTACAAGTTTTTTTTCTGGACATATGAATTGTATTCTCTTACTCATTAGTCTGTATTCCAGGGCTAATTCAATTGTCACTGATGTACATATTTAGCAGATCCGTGGCCACACACAGGAAGAGATAAGGGTGATTTCCATTTTCGGCCACCCATCAACCAACCCCACCCCCCATCCCCCAGCTTCCCAAAGTGATCTGGTATGTATGGAATGCTTGAGAGAGAGTGATCTTTACTGCCAAGTGGGGGGGTGGTTGCAAAAAGAAAATGTGTCACAATGACTCAATATGTATTATTGGTATTATTTTTTCACTCTTTTTGTAGTCCTCTGCTGGTCTGTAGAAAGACTGAATGATGGCGAGATGGCTCATAGTCTGAAAAAGCTAAGGAATGCATGAGCTAATGTACAAAACAATTTCATGGACCCCCTGTAAGGGAGTCTCTCCAGCAAGGTGGAGATCTGAATGTTAGGGATTTCCCATGATTTTCCTGAGTTTTGGGGTCAGTTTGGTTTTTAACTTTGTCTTCTCAAAGACAAAGTTAGAAACCAAATTGGACCGAAATGGTTCGGCTGTTTGATATTATGTGTATTCTTTCACCTGCCAATGTGTTTTTTCGTTGCTTTATAAATCTGACTGCTACTGATACCACTACTATACAGTACTGTGCAAAAGTCCACCCTTCATTTCTTCATATTAAATGAAATTAAATGATGTAGTTTATATGGACAAAATGGGAACAAATATTTTACTGTGACAGCCTGCACTTTCTTTCTTTTTTTTTTTTTCATTTAACAACCTTAGCAGCAACCTCATTTCCTCATGAGGGAATCAAGACTTTTGCACAATACTGTAAGTTCTGTGGTTTGGAAGCATGATCTAGCAGTGCATCTAGAGTATTGAATATAATACTAACATATTAAGACTGTGATAGTTTATAACTTGTTGCTTTGTTGATTTGTAATGCCATGAAAATAAGAAAATTATTACTGTATATCCTCATTGTTTATAATAGAGCGTTGTTGCCTTGCACCTCCAGGGTCCGGGGACGATTCCTGGGCAGGCTCGATTCCTGTCTCTGGTTTGCATGTTCTCCTCGTGCTTGGTGGGTTTCCTCCGGGTACCCTGGTTTTCTCCCACAGTCCAAAGACATGTAGGTTAGGTTGATTGTTTGCCCGTAGTGTGTGAATGAGTGTGTGAGTGTGTGTGTGTATGTATGTGTGCCCTGCGATGGATTACCCCGCCTCTCGTGCCCTAAGCCTCCTAGGATAGGCTCCAGGTCCCTGCGACCCTGAATACAGGATAAAGCGATATAGAAGATGAGTGAGTGAGTGTTTATAATAGTGTTTATATAATCTGATAATTTTGACTCATACACATTTTCACACATTTCATACACCATAATTTTCTTTTGATTCTGTAAAGCTGCTTTGCAACAAACACCCTTGTTAAGAGAGAAACATAAATAAAATTGAATTGAATGGAAAAATGTCAATGAAGCCTTTAAGTAAATGCATTCCTGTCAACAACAACAAACTATCAATACACAAATTTGGAATGCATATCCTGTATTCCAAAATATTTATTATATTTATTAGTCTTTTTTTCTCTGTAACTACCCAAGTTGCAAGGCATTGAATTGCACATAGAGCTGCACATATCTGCACATTATACAACATACAATTTATGTATATTTTTTTTAACATCTACTTTTCCCATCCATCCATCCATCCATCCATCTAGGAATCTTTGTATTTGGATTGTGGAGGTCAGTGGTAATTAGCATTATATTTACTCCCATTTTACAATCATGGTCGGATCTCCGGTCAACATTGACATGCACATTCACATGCACAGGGTCATTTGTGAGTGACCAATAAAATTAGATTTAATTTCCACTGGAACATTTCACACTGATTGACAACTGAAAGGAAGACTGTGATATTTCCTTGTTCTTCTTTGTGTTGAGTGAACTGAGACACTCTAACAAGATAATCAGTGACCTAGTTGACCATGCTTGAACATGTCTCCACATGACACAATGATCTAGAGTAACAACTGTCAGAAGCATATGCAACATGAAGCAATTCTAACGTCAATAAAATGGCACATGGTATTGACAGATTTTCAGCGGATTATGGTCATGAGCCAGATGCCTCCCTGTTCTGTGTTGGTGGTGGTATGTAGCAGGTGGGGGCATGGTTTAGCATGAGTCTGCAAAAGGAGAGTTCTGGTTCATACATTCTGTTTCGTATCTCAAATTATAGACCTATATCAAAGTTAAAATTTATCTCCAAGATAAGTTGTACACATCCAGATATAGTCATGCTGGAATGAAAACTGTATCTTAGAGAAATTTCATCAGGAGTTAAAACAAAACATAATACAGAGACTGGTCTTTTAAGAGTTATTGTGTTACAGTGATTTGAATCTTATCTGATGAACAAAAGCTTTTCTGTCAGAATAAATGTGTTTTTATCCCCCTTTGCCCTGTTTACTTGTGGTGCACCTCATGAGTCTATATTGGGTCCAATGCCTTTTCTCTTTATTTGCTTTGTTTGGTTTCAATTATTAGTAAATATACTCTATGTATTTTTACGCAGATGATGTGCAGATTTACCTCTTGATCTACATCTACAACCTGTCTATCTGATTAAATATGACCTGATTCTATTCTTATTGGAGTTTTTGGGTTATGTCTTGAGTTTTGGGTGAAAGTATGGCTTGCTTTAAATTTCTTTCACCTAAATGAGGGTAAATCTTAGGCTCCTTGGATCTCTTGCTTTTACAAGTGTTGGCAATAGTGATTTCAGAAATTTGGCTTAATTTATCAAACCTTCAAGGTAAAACCAATTTAGGTATAGTAGTTAACAGCAAGCCTACATTTAAAACACAAATTAATGCAATGTAAAATAATTTTTTCCAGCTTAGGATTTTTTCTAAAGAGAAGCCTTTTTGACGGTTACTGACTATGAACAGGTGATACATGTATTCATTACTTCTAGACTGACTTATTGTAATGCATTGCACAGATTGTAGATTTATTGCATCCCTGCGTTCCAAGTCATCACTTAATTTTTCAAATGGGCTCTTACTATTGTACACATACCGAGAACTAAAAAATAAAAACAGTGGAGATCGAGCTTTTTCAATAGCTGCTCTGAGACAGTGGAACAGTTTAGACCGGCTTCTAATTTAAAAAGTGTTTGTGGAAAGCAAGTTTTTACTCTTTGGCATTTTTATTGGCTTTTAACTCATGGGTGTGGGTCTGATAATTTGTTTCTTTTTTTTCTTCCTTTTCTTCATTTTAAATGTATTTTCATAGTCACACTTGTTCTAGGGTGGTATTTGGTGTTTGTTGATCTTACTTGTGTTTAATATTTTATTTACTGTAAAGAACTTTGTTAATGCTTTCTCTTAAAATGTTTTATATCAATTAAATTTACTTTGATTTGATCTCACTGAAGGACGTGGCTCCCTGGATAGTCTTTAAAGTCCATGTCTGGTGCAGACTTTTATCCCAAACTAGTTCTTGGACCAAGATCTATTGCTGGAAACCTGGTTGTTCATCAATCTGTGAGGACATGCTGGAAATTACAACCAGATTAGCTTGACAAAGTTGACTTCCTCATGGAGAAGTCCATGAAGGGCCTTGTGACTCTGTGACGGGGAGGGAGTATTTTTGGATGAAGATTACACTGAAGATGCTATCTTTATCCCATCTTCTCACAATGTGCATATTCCAAGGAACAATGACTTATATAAAAATGTCACCTTGCCATAAGCATGGATCTGCATGATGTGTGCTAATGCATCACAGAAAAGTTGGACCTTCCTTGGTCTAGTCCACCCACAGAGACAATCAGATCTTGCTATGAAAGGAAGCAGCAAGGAAGAGTGCAAAGAGGAAATCACTGCCTAATGTAATACACCATTCTGTGCCAAAGAACTTCGAGCTAGTAGCATCATTCCCATTCCACCGTGTCAGAAGTGTCTGATTGGTCCCTTCTTTCCAGCAAAGTTCAATAAATTCCATACTTCCCTGACAGGTCAAAGCTTATTGATCAGTTGTCATGTCATATTGTCGACTCCATGCTTATGGAAAACCAAGCTGATTTAGAGGTGGACATGACCTCCAAACTTGACAAAGATGGGACAAGATTTGGATGGTGACTGAATTTTCTCTACCCTTGTATCACTGTGCCATTCAAGCATCTGGAAGGGCTAGTGGAGAAAACTAAAAAGAAGAGAAGGCTCTGATAATATGCCTATATATCTACCCTACTCACCTCCAAGACCTTTGCACAGGCAACCATCCTTCAGGATACAAAAACACTCAAGGCAGCACAAGAAGACCTTACACTGAGCCAGGACAAATACAGAAATGCAGACCCACACAGATTCATTCATCACTGCATTAACAATGCAATTACAAAAGGCTTAAGGAAGCTATATATCAATACTGTCCAGTGGTGTCAAAGACTTATCTGGGATCTGTGTCATCTGAGAATGACAGTGGCACATTGGAAATGTGTTTTGTGGTCTGATGAGTCAACATTTTAAACAATTTTTGGAAACAACAGCTGTCATGTTCCCTGGGTCAAAGAGGAAAAGGACCATGGAAGCTGCATCAGGTTCAAAAAGCCAGCATCAGTCCTGGTATTGGGGAGTGCCAGTGCCTGTGGCATGGGTAAACTGCATATCTGTGAGGGTGCCATTATTTTACAGCATTTTACATTCCTAAAATGTTGGGGACTGGTACAATCTTGTGGTCATTGAAAATTAAGGGATCTTGGCCAGGAAGGTTGTCAGAAATTGTTACAATGTTTTGCAGTACAGGAGAAATCTTTTTTTAAATCACCCTACTAAAAAAGAAATCAAAAGAGTTTCTAAGTTATTTGAAGACAGACTTTCATGGTGGTTTGTAGAATTTTTAAGTGCTTCATGCCTGTTGATAATGGTTGATAATGGATGCAATCTTCAATCATTTGTAAATATGAATACTTATATTATGCATATGCATAATTCTATTTTTATCAGATAAAAAGAAACACATTTGCTAAATCCAATTTCATGCCCCTTTATGTAGTGTCCGTAACTTTTTTTTTTTTTTTTTACTTAATTGTCATTCAGATTAAACTTAATTTAAATTTCACATGAAAAGACATAAACCTAAAAAAAAAAAAGTGTATTATTCTAAAATGCAAAATTGAAAAAATATTAAAAGATATATGACAGATTTTTTGCTTTTTAAGTTTTACCATGAATCGGAATGCTTTAATTTAAGAAACAAAATTTTCAGGTCAACAGGATTAAGCGGTATAGAAGATGAATTTTCAGGTCATATGCTTCTAGAAGCTTACCCCAATTTTAGTATCAATTCTCATCAATAAATATAAATAATTTACATTTTAAATTATTATTATTATTGTTTCAAGCGACAATACAGTATAACGTTGAAAAATGGCCATTTTTGAGGCACATATAAAATCATCTCTTCAAAACGGCTTAAGTTAGCAACTTGAAATTTTTTAGGGAAGAAAGATTGGTTACTTCTATGTTGCATAAACTACAGAAGCAGCTTATTTGGCACACACATTTTCTGTATTATATGTATATTTATTTTTTTTATTAATTTATTTTTTAAATCAGCACCAATATTGTGTTTTAGCCAATACTGTATATTGGCTAGAATTTAATATGACACAACATTTCAAGGTGACATGCAACATTATGGAATTACAAGTAGCTTTGGAATGTCCTCTTGTCCTACACAGTGACGCAAATACACCTACCAGGGCATGTGTGGGAAAACAAAATGGTCCAGTGATGGAATTGTACTTTCTAAGCACAAGTGAAATTTGGGAATAATATCTGTGCTGAATGCAATAACAACAATCTGAAAACCAGACTCAAGTGGGAAATATGAATGTAGAATCAGCAGTCTTGAACAAACATTCTTCTTTCATCACACTAGAGGGCAGCAGTAAGTGAGTCACATACAGTACGTGTACCAGACTCCAGACATTTGAGTCATTTTCTTTCAGACATTCTTTTTCAAGAATGCATATAATACACACTGTACATACAGCATTGTGCAAAACACTTGCACCCCTCATTTCTTCATATTCTATTCAATTATTATATTATATAAAAATTATTCTATTAAATTTATAGATAAAGATATATTAAATAAAGACACAATTTAAAAACTGGTTGTTTACGTAACACTTATGTTATCTCAGCAGCAACCTCATTTCCCTTCTCTTCTGTTCCGACCTCTCAGCATTCAGCATCACCAGTATACTAATAACCGGGCTGATCATCTGTCATCCTGTCATCCTGTGCCTCACTAGTTCATGTTCTAGGGCGAAACATGATGATGCCGGGGCTTGAACCCCCAATCATCTTAAGTTAAGTTAAGTTATGTAAGTTAAGCCTTTATTTGTCACATATACATTACAGCACAGTGAAATTCCTTCTTCGCATATCCAGCGCAACTGGGGTCAGAGCGCAGGGTCAGCCATGATACAGCGCCCCTGGAGCAGATAGGGTTAAGGGCCTTGCTCAAGGGCCCAACAGTGGCAACCTGGTGGAGCTGGGGATCGAACCGCCAATCTTCCGATCAGTAACTCAGTGCCATAGCCCTCTGAGCCACCACTGCCCCAGCGTCTGTATTGGCCGGGAATCGAACATGGGCCTCCCGTGTGGAAGGCGAGAATTCTACCACTGAAACACCAATGCTTAGATCTGATCAGTAACCCAGAATCTTAAGTACACGAGCTGCCACTGATTCTGAAACAGTTGGTCTGGTCTCCAGTTCTCAGGCTCCCCTCATAAATCTTTAAAAAAAAAAAAAAAAAAAAAAAAAGACAAGTTTGGCGAAATTTGTCTGCAATGTCATACTAAAACGCAAGTTAGCTAACAAGTGAAAACAATACCACTGGAGGAAGTAATGAAAGCCAGCTACTGTAGCTTGTCCTGTAAATAAAATCTAGCAATATAGATTGTATCTGATTGCTAAAATATTGTATTTTACCAAGTGTGATTAATAATTTTTCTATATTTCTATATTAGCTGTTTAGTATAATTATAAAAGTTCAGTGGATGCTGGGCTTCACATGTATAAGCTGTATAACCCCTCAATCTATGTGATTAACAGTCTTGTCATAAGCATCTGATGAATGGATGGATGGATGGATGAATGGATGGATGGATGGATGGATGGATGGATGGATGGATAGATAGATAGATAGATAGATAGATAGATAGATAGATAGATAGATAGATAGATAGATAGATAGATAGATAGATAGAGAGATAGAGAGATAGAGAGATAGATAGAAGTTATTATAAGTTGAAGATATAGTAGTAGTGGCAGTAATAGTAATATATTAATCTGATTAAAATGACCTTGCCCTTCAATTGTATTACCATAACGGTTTCCCATGTGCTGGTTTCTAAACAAAGGACAAGTGTAAACAACACAGTGGAGTTTTGAATGATGAACATATGTAACTGGATATCGCGTAGGAGGAATGAGCTGGAAAGTGTGTTGTAATCCCATTTACCATCCTATGACAATGACTAGACTGATTAAAGGAAGGAAAAAAGAATGTAAGTAAAAGTAAGGTATATAGCATTTTTTTAAAATATATCTTAGACAGGTCGTACAGTAAATGCAGACACACAACACAACTGAAAAATTGCTTTTTATATAACTATAGCATTCTTGAAATATACATAAAATTTTATAACAGGTTTATTTTATTTTTTAACATACAGGAAAAATCAGCAACTAACACACTGAGGAAATTAAAATGTTAAGGATAAAAGAACCTTATCTCAATATGTGTTTGGATACAAGGTTCTAATTAATATAAATGAATGCATCTACAAATCACAATTTGCAGTCATATAGTACTTCTATGAAAAAAAAAAAAGAATTTGGATGGATATGAATAATACATTTAATGCAAACAAAATAAACCTGTTATAAATGTGGAGAACAATTTCACCCCAGAAACCATGTGAACAGAGATAGCACTGTTAGCAGACTGGTTAGCACTGTTGCCGCGTACCTCCAGGGTTCCCGCCTCGGATGTTCTATCTGTGCTTTCCAGTTTCTCTATTTTCTTCTCATAATATAAAGACATGCAGATTAGGTTAATTGATGTTCCTAAATTGCCCATGGGGTATGTGTGTGTGCCCTGCAACCTGTATTCCCCACCTCATGCCCTAAGTCTCCTGAGATAGTCTCCAGGCCCCCCGTGACCCTGGATACAGGATAAAGCGGTATAGATGGTGAAAAAATGAAAATGAACAATGTTAACAGAGTAACAATTTAATGAACACTAAGCACTCCAATCATTAAGGAGCACTCTATTTATTGAGACAGTAGAACATTCAGGTTAGGTTCAGCAAACTTTCAGGTCTACATGGAACAACAGCCATCCCCAACAATTTTTATTTCATTGCAATGTACAGTAGATGATATCAGAATATTCCAGAAGACTCAAATTTTCCATTAATTCCATTAATACAAATTTTACCAAATGATATATAAATATAAACTCATACTGGAGATCCTGTATAGCTATTGTGAATGTTAAGAAATTTCTTAGGATGAAATAGAGTTTTAAGTTGAGGTATAACATGCATCTTGTTACAATTTTTTTTCCCAGTTCTGCACTTTTTTAGGGGTGAAAGGGTTGAACGCTATTTTAAAAAGCTTTTCCTTCTCAAACATTAGTTTAGAAACAGACAGTGAGTAAGGGACGGTCAGTGTTTGGGGAAGTGGAAATTGTGCCATATAAAAGGAAATAAAACATGATGTGTGAGGGGGGAAACTATAGTTACATTTAAATCGACACAATACTTTTTTTTGCGGGTAAAAATATATTTACTGGTGATATATTTATTATATAATACAACATGTAATGTTGTATCTCTTTTTTAGCAGAATGATTTCTACAGACATTTGCTCTTTTATTGGATACTGATGTCTCCAGCTGTAATGATAAAACCACAGTGGACATTGATGCCATTATGGAACACAACATTCTTCTTTTTTTTTACACAATCACTATCCTTTTAAGCACCAACGTTCAAGAATGCTGTGGTCAATGTCACTAATGTGTGGCTGGTCAACTTGGCTGTGGCAGACCTGATTTTTTGGCTCACTCAAGTTACTTTGATTTATTGAGAAAGTCTTCTATGATTATTGTCCCTTTGGCCAATTACTGTATGTTTTGCGGCTATCTCTGGATAACTATAAGCTACAAAGCTAAGTAGCTTCTAAAACCAGGTTAAGTCCCAAATCCCCCTCTTTCCCCTGAAAACAAAACAAAACAAAAAAAAACCTTGAGGGCTTTTTAATGCATATGTTGGTCTAAATTACTGCATTATAACTTTTTTTTTTTTTTTTACCTCTTAGGGATCTTCAGGGTCCTGAACTCATTCATTTGTTAACTGTAAAATGACCTTTTAAGTCACTTAAAAATATAAGTGACTTAAACAGTTGCATTGCTTACTTCAAAATTAATATACATGCATGAATACAGTATATACAGTATACACTCACTCACTCATTCACTCATCGTCTGTTGTTAGTCTTTCGGCTGCTCCCGGCAAGGGGTCACCACAGTGGACCATTTGGTCGGCATCATAACCTGGCACAGGTTTTACGCCGAATGCCCCACCTGAGGCATTTATCCAGGCTTGGAACCGGCACTGCATTCAGTGGCTGTGGTTTTGGCACAGGCTAGGAATCGATCCCGGGCCTTCTGCATGACAGGCGAAAAAACTTCCACCATCTATTCCAATTCCTAGCCTATCCCAGGAGACTGAATTTTTGTATTAATTCAATCGCGAGTTCGATTCATGGGTGATGCTGTAACCTCTCGCAGCCGGAAGTCTGGAGAGAGCTGATTGGTTGAGCTCTCTCAGATGAGAGGTACTTAGTGCTCCCACATTAATCACGGCTCTACAGCCAATCAGGGGCGTCTGTGCAAGTGGAAGGAGCAGATAGCGCTGTCCTCAGAGTGTGTTACTCCGCCCCCAACGGTGCATGAGTGAACAGTTCGAAAAGATGCGGTCGGCTGTCATCACGTGGTTTGGAGGAAACACGTGATAGTCTTTGGCCCTCCTGACTGAGTGGTAGTAGTAGCCTTAATGTGGAGCTCCCTAGTGACGGGGAGGAATTGGACACGACTAAATTAGGGAGAAAATCTGGGGAAAAAAAAAAAAAAAAAAAGAAAAAACATATTTCTCGTAATTAGGAATTCATTCTACTATAAGGTGCCATTGCACACTTTTTGCACAACTCGCCATCATATTTAAAAATACATAATTTCTTCCAGTTTATCATTCACAATTGCTTACAGTTCATCAATCATTTACTAACACTGAAGTGCAGTACCTACTGTACCAGAGAAACAGGCAATACAAGCCAGAGGTTATGATCAGGTTATTTAACAAGGAATATATTTGTTACTTATACAACCAGAGAGGCATGGTGACTTAGTGACTATCACTGTCTCCTCTCACCTATAGACAGAAAGAAAACAACTAAGGAGATTGCTGACATTACTGGAATTATTAAGAACTATTGAACACATTATTAAAACCTGGAAGGATAGTGCTGAACTGTCAAATTTGTGGGGATAACAAATATACTAATGACCATGATCAAAGTCAGTTATAAAGACTCTTTTGATGGTACTGGTCATACCATCAACAATAGTTAATTTAAATTAATTTGCATACCCCCTGTTCAAATGTCTGGTGACCCCACTTTGAGAACCACTGCTTTAAACAACAAAGAAAAAATATAGTTGCAAGCAGAAATGAGCAGGCCCAAGCACCCTGCACCATTGCCACCCAGGTGTTTTATAAGCATGTTAAGACCTCCAAAAAGCGGTGGCAAAAAGCAGAGTCTACACAGCAGCCCGTCGCTTGTCCAGACTTTGAACAATGAAAAATTATCCTAAGGCTGTGCCGCTGCAAAAAGCAACATCAAAAAACATCACCAGAGAGTTGTTCCAGCTTTTCAGCTGCTTTGGACTTCCAAAGGAGATCCTGACTATGATGTGAGTCGTCTGTTACAGATAAAGCACATACGCGCCCTTAGTATACCACCCTGAGACAGGCGGCCTCATCAAGCGTCAACAGTTCAACCTCTTTGAGCTTCTGATCGGGCGAAGGCCACGCAGTCTGCTGGATGTGGCAAAAGACGCTTGAAAGGAGCAGCCTTCCCTCTTAGAGTCAGTAGTTGAATACGTAAAAGATCTGCAAGCTAAAATTATTTGTGTTTTCCCTATTGTGCAAATGCAGGAAGCACAAAGCGAGCAGAAGTGTGCCTACAACCAGCCGGCGCAACCAAGAGAGTTTCAAATCGGTGACTGAGTGCTCCTGCTCCTCCCCAGTGCCACCTGTGAATTACAGGCTCAATGGCA
Source organism: Clarias platycephalus (assembly GCA_030068275.1). NCBI lineage: Eukaryota > Metazoa > Chordata > Actinopteri > Siluriformes > Clariidae > Clarias > Clarias platycephalus. The sequence continues at coordinate 13,388,877 of JAQQZT010000021.1, forward strand.
GGGACCCTTCATCGTGGTGGAAAAAGACTGGTGAACTACAGACTGCAACAGCCGGGTAAGTGCAAAAGCACTGAGCTGCTCACATTGATTTTTTGAAACAGTGGATTGAACCAATACCGTACATCTTAGCTCTTGCCTCTCTCTTATCTGCCATACACTTTATATTTCAGATGACCCAAAACATATGCTGTAGTGAAAGCTATCTAAGGCAAAGAAATGAGATATTTCTCACTGATCAAGTCAGTTCCCTGTTCTCAACCCAAAAGAGAATCTTCTCTCTAACTGAAGGCAGAAAGACCCACCACAAGGGGGGAGGAGCTGAAAACAAAAACCACTACTCATTCTTCCGTCATATTTCACTGAATATAACAGTAAGATCAGAAAAGATGATGAAGAGGGTGTAATACAACGGGGTAACCAATGAATCTAACCTGAGCATACTTTTTCAAGTCTTGAAAAAAAAGTCAGTTTGTTTGTTTGTTTTTTTGTTTATCTGTCTGTTTACAGCTATAACATCAATTACTAAGCTATGTAAACTTAGCTGTTGTGTAGGGACAGAAAAAAAATCATCGACATAAAGATACACCTATAATACTTCCAGGTAAGAACTTTTGAGCAATATCTGCGGTTATGTTTTACTACAGTTAAGAGTCTTATCACCATAGTGTGCTTAAAGTCGACATTGGGAACAGTACAATATTCTCATTAGTATTAGTTAATGCATCTGAAATCATAGCTTGTGTAATTGCTTTCAGGTTCAGAAAACCTGAAATAAACAGCAAGTGCAACTATAGAAGCCTGACTGTTACAATATCTGTTTTTTGTGATCTAGAAATCCAATACATCCAATACAGTATATTACATATTATATTTACATACAGTACCTGAATAGCACTACTTAAATATTTGCTGGAAGGAATAAAATGAAGATGATTGTTAAGGTAATGGGAACAAAGAATTTCGGGGGAAAATAACAGTTTTTCATGCTGATAATTACGATAATGATACAGCATATGGCATTCTTTTTTGCAGCATCGGAATGGCTTCCAACAACAGCGTTAACCACCTTTCTGGTTCTGAAATCTCCAGCAACAATGACAAAGCTACAGTGGACATTGATCCGATTATGGAAAACATCACTATTGTCTTTTACACAATCACTATCCTTTTCGGCATCCCTGGGAACGCTGTGGTCATCTGGATGTCAGGATTCCGTCTAAAAGCCAGTGTCATCAATGTGTGGCTGGTCAACCTGGCTGTGGCAGACTTGATTTTTTGCCTCACTCGTGTTACTTCATTAATTGGGAAAATCTTCTATGAATATTGGCCCTTTGGCATATTTGTGTGCAAGTTTAATGGATTCTTCAAGTACACCAATATGTTCTGCAGTGTATTCATCCTGGCTATCATTAGTCTAGATCGGGTGCTTTGCGTTTGGAAACCAGTGTTCACCAGGCAGCGGCGAACTCTGTATGCAGCTAGACTCATCAGCGTTGGGGTTTGGATTGTGGCGGTCATCTTTAGTGTACCATATTATGTGTACCGACAAGTATATATAGGCAAGAACAACTTGAGCAAGTGCTCCACAGAGGTAAAATAAATCAGTATTGGGCATTATTGGGGAAATGTCTATTTTTATTCTTGTTCTTTAGGTTGTTAACAAATCAATTTAAGAAGGTTTTGAATTAAAATGCATTATCCATCATTAAAATGCAAGTCCATTTGTTGGCTTTAAGGATAGTCATTTTTTAAATATAATTATATCTTTACTCTGACTTCTCTATTTTTATTTAATTCCACAGGTCGCTGATCCGTCTGAAACAGACAACAGAGATATACTGGCCTTGTACAGCATTCGCTTCTTATGTGGCTTTTTGTTGCCCTTCCTCATCATTCTAGCCTGCTATATATTAGCTGGTTTAAGGATACATAACACACTTATCGTAAGCAAAACAAGACTCCTTCGGATTTTAGTTAGTTTGGTCTGTGCTTTCTTCCTTTGCTGGGGACCTTACCATTTCCTCCTTTTGGTCAAGATGGTGGACAGCAAGAGCCAAGCAGTAAAAGTGGGTCTTCCCATTGCTAGTGGTATAGCCTACTTCAACAGCTGTGTTAATCCACTTTTGTACTTCTGTATGGGGCTGGACAAGAATCTGCGATTCAAACAAAGCCTGTCTCGGGTTTTCACTAGAGCTCTAGCCGAAGACTGGGAGGGTCAAACCGTACGGTCTAAGGAACGTTTAGGTTCAGGAACAACAGATGACAGTGGAGTTAGATTAGCATTGCAAGAGTCAAGGTGATTCTATGAGAATGGTTTCTTACCTGGTAACAGCCTAAATGTCTTCATTAAAGGTGCTGTTCATACTTGCCATTGTGGGCTTTATTTTACTTACATATGGGATAAATACTGAAAAGTGTGCATGTTAATTCTTTAACATACTTATTTCAATATTCATAGAAAAAAGAAAACATTTAATTAATATGGGTTGGTCACATGGTCACAATGTTGAATTTCATGGTTTATTCATGTTAACTAATTAATTAAATTACGATAGACAGCTAGATTTCCAACATAACACTTAATTGAACCTATTTCATTACTTATCTTGATGTGTGCCATGGACAAGTCTGTCTAAAATAAAATGAAATGAAGAACACTTTTCAAAAATTCAAGGATGGGCACACCTCAAGAGTCTGGCAAAGATTTGTCCAGGCTGAATTATATAATTACATTGATGTTATGCTGCATTTTATTATAATTATTTACACATTACATTATTATTTTAATGTTATTTTCCTGTTGTTCTTTTCTTTCAATATTAGAAAATTAGAGACTATTTGGTGTAACAGTCTATTGATTTGTGTCACTGCTGAATCATAGGTCTATGTTGCATTTGGTTAATTTAACTCCTTGCAATCATATTTTTCCACAAATATTTTTGTGAGAGCAAGGAAAAATGTGTTCTTTCATTAAGTGATCTGAAACGAAACATTCATCCACACACATTCATTCAGTTGCGAAGAAGAAGAACTTGAGGGTTGGAATAGCAGGTGAAGTCTTGTGGAGATCAAAAATAGCCGTGGTCAGGTGAGGCGAGCCAGACAAGATTGAAGGTGAACGAGCTGAGGAGGTGGTAGACAAAAAGAGGGTATGTGCTCTGGCTCACTTTAAAATTTAAAATCGTCCGGCATAAGAGGAACCAGCGGGTGATGCAAGGGTTACTGTCTTTAGCCCTCACTGAAGGGGAATGTGGTTGGTGGCCAACATGAAGTGCCGACCCACCAGTAGTATTTTAGCTCCTCTACAGCCCATTTAATGGCAAGGGCCTTGCATGCTATAGCATGTTGTTCTGCTGGTGTTAGTTCCCTACTTACAAACAGGACTAGATGTTCTTCACAGTCAAATTCCTGGGAGAGGACAGCTCCAAGCTTGGTTTCTGAAGCATCTGTGTACTGTGCATCTGAAGCATCAGGAAGGGAACGGTCAAAGTCAGGGTTATGGAGGATGGGGGAACTGGTAAGGTGGGAGTTCAACTGTTGGAATGTTCTTTTCCACCTCTGCTGTCAACTGCACCTTTTCGTTCTGTCCCTTCCTTGGCAGGTTCGAGAGGGGGGCTGCCTCAGAGAAGATGATGGGCAAAAATGTCAGTAGAAACTTTCTAGTCACAAGAACACACTTACCTATTTTTTTATGTAGGCTGTGAGTAGGCACGGATCGCATTGACTTTCTTATCTTGGTGCTTTAGCAAACTACAGCCATTTTGATACTCCAGGTATTGTCCCTCAGTCAGCCCCAGGTGGCACTTTTTGGAGTTCACTGTTAGGCTGGCTTTCCTGAGTTCTTTGAGCACCCTGCAAAAGATGGTAGCTGTGATAGAGATGTTCTTCCCAACTGCGCGAGTGAATGACCATGTCACCTATATAGGCTGCAGCGTATGGATGGTGGTGGGGAGTACGATGTCCATAAGCTGCTGGAAGGTGGCTGGGGCTCCATGTATCCGTGTACTAGTACTGCCAATGGCCCTGTTCAATACTAAATCGAGTTTTCTTCCTGGCCTCTGCCATAAGAGGATCCTTTAGTCAAGTCTACCATAGATATGATTCAGGCTTTGATCAGCTGGTTGATGAGGGCTCTGATCCAGATCAGGGCTCTGAATCTTCGTACTTAAAAAGGGTTGGCCGTTCCTGTGGGGATAAGGTAGTGGAACATCTCTTCCTCCGTGTTGCTGGTGATGAGCATTCAGCAGCAGATGCTCCGGCAGCAGGTGACTGAGAAACTGCTCCATGGGATGAGCTCCTGGGTCTATGGCAAACATGAAAACATGCTCTTTATCATATTATAAGTGAACAAAAATAAAAACACAGGCATTCATTCTGTGGCAAAGAAGGGAGGGTAACGGCTGGAATATCAAGTGCAGTCTCGTTGATGTTGATGATAGCCGCAATCAGGCAAGGTGGGTCTGTAGGTCAAGCTTGACGAGACGAAAGGTGAAGTACTCAATTCAAGAAGGCGGTCGAGCTTTGCGGCCCTTTCTTTCTTGCCAGTTTATTCCAGAGTCATTGCAGAGTGCTTCGAGTCAAAAAAAAAAATAAAAAGTTGAGGTCCGTGAGACCTCAACTTTCAGTGGCCCTTTTATAGAGAGCGAATGACAAAAAGATGACGGCTGTTAATCTGCTGCCAGCTACGGTGAGTAAAAGTGCCAAAGCTTGTCACACTAAATATGCTCGGTGTACTCTTTCTCCTACTAGCATGAAGAGTTGGTAGATGGTAAAAAGCACTGGCTGTAAAAAGGGCCTGCATCATGCAAAGAAAACAACTCAGAAGATTGGTGAAATTAGTGGAATTGGGTTAAGAACAGTCCAGTGCATTATAAAAAAACAGAAAGAACTGTGATGAGCCAACAACTTTGCTGGGGGAAAAAATTAATGACCATGATCAGGCCAAGTGACCAAGTGAAGTTGTATTGTAAAAAAAAATTAACTGGAAATAAAAGCTATGGGTATTAATGAAAATAAGGGCGCTTTCACACGCGCAATATAATGCTCCACCTATCATGCATAGTGACCACTATACAAGAGGCAGTGTTGTGATCTGGGGTTGCTTGATACCTATATTCATGGAGGTATTCTTCTCTGATGGAATGAGCATATTTCATGTCTCAGATTTAATTCAGTTAGTTTTTTTTAAAGCCATTTTTATAATTGATAATATCACAAATCAGCTACACGGAAACAAAAATTCTGTGTGTGTATATATATATACTGCTCAAAAAAAATAGGGAACACTCAGTCCCAGTTTGACTTGAACACCTCTCATATGTGTATGCATGGTTCAAGTCAAACCTGGACTAAGGCCTTGTTCACACGGGCGTTAAAATGGAGCGTTTTTCTGGCGTTTGTAGCGTCCGGTGAGCGCGGATGAAGCGCCGAGGGTTTTCTACACATAGGAGTCAATGAGAGTGTTCACACGGGCTTTGGTGAAGTGCGTTTGTCCGGCGTTAAAAAAACGTTGCATGCAGCTTTTTCTTGCCGTTCAAATCCCAACGAACGCAAGGAAAACGCGTCTAGTCCGTTTTCTCCGGGTCCATTTTACGCTTCGGAGGACCGGATATATCCCATGATCCTACATGCTATACATAGGGAAATGCAGTTCATCAAATTTTCGCATTTCTTCATAATCCACAAAAAACTTGCGATTTTTTTCTCTCCCTATGTGGCCATATTATTTTTTTATATTTTTTATATATTATATAAAAATATAATAATTTAATTAGAATTTTTTAAAACAAGAAGATTCATGTATAATATAGCAAAATGGTCCACATTAAAAGGAGGCACCTCAAATAAAACGACAAGGGCTTTCCAGTGCCCGACACACTGCCCCCACAGGTTAACACACAAACTACAATTTGGGCTGCAGGCTGGCGTTAGACAGAGA
>JAQQZT010000021.1:13414496-13442073 GCA_030068275.1 Clarias platycephalus
TAAGGTTTGGTTGGATTTAAAAACTATTTAAAAAAATAAAATAAAAAATTATATATATATATATATATATATATATATATATATATATATATAATGTGTGTGTGTGTGTGTGTGTACACACGCTTGCACATCATAATTTGCAGGGTTGACCCCCTTTTTTTAAGACCTTTGCAATTTTGCCCCAATAGTTTCTATTGAGAGTATTATAAGAGTTCATTCATATGATGAAATAGCTTTATATGTATACTTTTTGTAACAGCAGGGAATTGTTATAATTACTTGACTGTAAGTGTATGTACATGCAGACAGCGAGAGAGAAAGAAAGTGAGGTAAACTGCAGAAACTTTGTAACATAAAAGTCATGTCTATGGAGCTTTAGGTTCAAGAATTTGCACTGCACAGTTAACATAATTTCTGTAGTTTCTTTAAATCATATGTTTTGCGTTTGAATGAAGTCTTTTCCTGATTTTGAATTTCAAATATATATCACTAGGTACAAGCATGTGGTTAAGCACATGTTATCTAAAAGTCAAACGTTTGGACACACCCTCTAATTCCATGGTCATTTGTTACTTTTATTTCTTTCTGCTGAAGGCGTCCAAAATATGCAATAATCTCCTTTGAACAGTTGATATTGAGATGTATCTGCTACTCATACTCTGTAAATCCTTCATAACGCCTCTAATCTGAGGTGCTGGTTGTTAATTGGTGATTTCTGAGGTAACTGGTGACTCTAAATGAACTTCTCCTCTGCAGCAGAGGTACATTTTGGTCTTGCTTTCCTGGGAAGGTCTTCATGAGGGACAGTTTCATCATAATGCTTGATGGGTTTTGCAAATGCACTTAACAATACTGTTCTTGCAAGAACTGTTCCAGAAAGGCTGACCTTCATGTCTTAAAATAACTGACTGCTGTTGTAAAAAAAAATAATAATAATAATCATTATTGTTGTAGAGTGTAGAAAATAAATCTAAGCTTGTGTCCAAACTTTTGAGTTATACTGTATATATACGTACATGAACATTATTAATTGATGTGACATTATTCATGAATCTTGCAGTGCTCAGTGTGATGGGTTTCAGGGGAGTACTCCAGTTTCCTCCTGCACTCCAAAGATAGCCGGTGAAGGCTGATTGGCGTTTCCATATTGCCTCAGTTTTTTTTATAAAAAAAAAAGATGATTGTACGTAATCAGGGAAGGAGTTAATGGTCACTCTTTATTTACATGATTTCCTGAAAGAAAATGCAAAGAAATGAGCTTCAAAAGATCTGGCTATTTATACGTATACATTTGAAAATAATTGTGAGATTTTTATTTTATTTTTTTAATCACTAAAAAATTTTCATTTGCCTCATGACGAATCATTTAGGTTGACTGGTTCATCAAATAAATTCATTTATTTAGTCATTCATTCATTCTTGCTATAAAATTAATTTCTGTGTGTTTCTGAAAAAAGAGGGTTAAGGTCTTATGTTTAGGGTTTCAATCAATGCTTTGTTTTTATGCTTCATTCTTTATATGATAATGTTAAAACATGCAGTCTTTTCCTCATGTTCTGATATCTCTCGCTTGTTCGGTTTCAGTCACGAAAAACAGGAAACCGAGGAGGTCGTTCAGTTGCAGGAAGGTAAGCCTGACGTGTTTCTCATCATCTCTCTGTGGTCATAAAACAGTTAACAAATGTACACCGTGCTCATTTTCATGAGTCTGAGAACGCAATAGTCAAATAAACAGTATCAGTGTAACAGGAATTAAATTCCTTTATATTTATTTGCCTCTGTTTGCATTATCTCATTATGATTCATTTGTTTTTGTGTGTTTATTACTGATGATGGAAATCTCGTGCATTTTTGGTTGACTTAATCCATGTGTGTGTGTGTTTATTTAAAAAAAAAATTCAGGAGAGGGAGTAGGGCCGGAGGAACCGGCGGCGGTTGCCATAGCGAACGCCCAGCAAGCCGCGGTATTTGCCGACAATGTCCAGTACCAGTTCCGCACAGAAAACAGCAGCGGGCAGGTCAGCATGACTTTTGAGTCTTTTAATAAGGAGGGGTGAGTTTTACAGGGGTCATGAAGGGGTCAGGTCAAACCTAGAACCTCTTTGATGGCCTCAGGGGAGATCTTCAGGTCCCTTTAATCTTTAGTGAGACTTTTCCCGAAGCATTTTCTTTTTTTCTCTCTCTCTTGTAGATCAAAGATTAGAGTATCTTTGATCATGCTTTGCTGCAAATTGGCTTTAATTGTCTATGTAGGCTGAGAGATTTACAGATTATAAGTGAGCATGTAACTTCCTAAATGGACCTTTATTTTTTATAAAGAAAACAAAAGATCTGCTGTGAAGCACAGGTTAGACTGTTTTTATATTTTTTACTACTGCATGTTTATTGTATGAGGTCACACAAGCCTTCATGCTGTAAAAGTAGTTATCAGGTTGTTAATATACTTTGAACACTTTATTGACATGCTGTTTTATTTATTTATTTATTTGTAATAAATAAAAATAAATAATTAAATAAATAAATTTTTAATTGTTTCCAGGTGACATATCGCGTCGTCCAGGTAACGGAAGACCATTTGGAAGCGGCTGGGGATGGAGGGGCCGCGGTCAGTGTCGTGTCCACAGCCGCCTTTGCTGGAGCCCAGCAGGCTGTCGCACAGGTAGGTAGGGAGGGAGGGAGGGACGGGGTCATCTGGTGTTAATATTCTAATCACACGCAGCTCTTATGTCAAGTACCTTTGTCTCTCTTTCTGCATTATGTTTGCAACAAGGCCGTCATCCAGAACCCTTTCAGTAACGGAGGCAGCCCAGCGGGTGAGACGGTTGGGGGCGAGACGCGCTTCGCTTACTTCCCGGCTGCCACCGTCAGCGATGGCACGGCGACCGCAGTCTCAGTGCAGGCAGCCGCTGATGCGACTCTCGCACCGGCAGCAGGTTTGTCCTCGCGTCTAAATGCACTGCTCAGGGTCTCGGTGATCTCCGTACACAACTACTTAGTGATGCAGTATGAGTAATTGAACGACGGTAATTACCGTCAGTGAGTCAAGCCGGAAAAGCTGTCTCGCCATTTTTTCGTTTGTTTGTTTTTTTGTCTCACAAAAGTAAGTACACCCCTCACATTTCAGCAGCTACTATATTATATGTTCTCGAGGGACAATACTATAAAAATGAAACTTGCATATACTTTAGAGTAGTCAGTGTGCAGCTTGTGTAGCAGCAGTACAGATTTACTGTCCTCTATCAATAACTCTACATGCAGACTTTATTGTCTAATCAAGCGAATACACCCTAAGCGGACATGTCAAAACTGTTTCCGAAGTGTCAGTATTTTGTGTGAGCACCATCATTATCTATGACGGCCTGGAATTCACCAGAGCTTCACATGTTGTTGCTGTGATCCTCTTCTACTCCTCCATAATGATATCACGGAGCTGCTGGATGTTAGACACACGGTGCTTCGCCACCTTCCGCTTGAGGTGCTCAATAGGGTTCAGGTCTGGAGAGATGACAAACACATGAACATGATGAATAGGACGTGTGACTTTGCATGGTTAAAGACCTACAGCTGTTATTACTTAGAGTGTGCTCAGTTTTGTCGCCACAGAACAATAATGGTTCTATGTAGAATTTTCTATGTAGAAAGTTCAGTGAATTTGTTGAAGTTGGCGTTGTAATCCTTTTTTTAAATTATTTATTTATTTATTTATTTTTATAAACATATTTCCCTGCCAGTGTTGTAAATTATAACATTTAATTTCTATTCTTAACCACAAGGCTTAAACAGGACTAGTGTCAAGTCTTTTTTTTTTTTTTTTTTTCTGTCCGCACCCAGGTCAGTTTTACGTGATGATGAGTCCTCCAGATGTGTTACAAACCGGCACGCCACGGACCATCGCCCCTCGCACACACACTTATTCCGCGTGAGTATGAGCCATGGCATCGTGTTCCCGCCCCGTCTGACAGGCTGGGCGCTTCAGTCTCAGTCGGTGCTCTTCTTGCTCTTTCCACTGAGGTCATGCATGGTTTAAAACTGTTCCCATCCAGCTTTTAGACATTATAATAGTAAAGGAAAGGGGAAAAAATGGATATGAAATGGCCTTTTTTGCTGGCGGTAAGCATAAATAAAGCATGAAAGATAAACAAACAGAAACATTGGACTTGCCCACAAACAACTTCACATTTGAAAACCATTTTATCGTCAATAAAATCTCTTGTAAGTCACATGTTGTAGTGTAGTGTAGTGTAGCTGTTGAATTTTTTTGTTCCCCCTAATGTGACCTCATATAAGAAGAGCCCTTCCCCAGATTGTTGCTCAGTTCTGCTGTATTATGGTCCAGCAAAGTGGTAAAGAACAGAAGAGCTGAGCAACAACCTGGATGGGGTGGTATCTTCTTATATGATGTCATATTAGCGGGGAAATCTAACCGACTTGTTTAAGTGCCAAAAAAGGGCACAAATAAATAAATAAAAATCCCCGTATGTGTCAGTGCATCTGCAGTATTATCTTCTTCTTTGTCTTTTGGCTGTTATTAACTGCAGTATATTATAGAGTTATAGCAGTAATAAAGAAAGCTCTTACACTCAGCAATCTGTTCCCCCCCCCAGGTTCTCATTTCTACTTCTTATGACGTCGTTCCCTCCAACAACATGTGCTATTGGTTTATATTAAAGTAGAGTGTATTGTCTTTGCCTGCTAGGATCATCTGAGTGCAGAATGACATCATATACAGTTTCGATTTGAGTGTTTGAGGCTTGCGTGTGAAGTTTTAGAGTTGCGTCCAGCGGCTTCACCTGCTTTTAATTTCCCTCTCTCTGAAAAACAGGAAGATGGACGGCCCGCGAGCGCCACGAGACGAGAGGAGGAGAGCGCAACACAATGAAGGTACGCAGAGAGAAAGGCGCTAGATGTCGGTAAATGATGTCACGTGCTAATTTGCTTATTATTTATGTAGCTTCATGCAGTATTTGCATAGCAACTTGTACCAGGCATGCCTCCAGGAGCCAACATCTGTTTATTTCAGTCTATATGCAGGCACCATATTGGGACACTCAAATAAAAACATTGCTTTTTAGCCGCTCTTAAAGCTCCAGTTTTCACACTGCAAAATATGAAGGTTAAATATGGCAGTAATATTGTCTTAAATCTCAGTACATGTAGATGGAAGACTTACTTTAAATTAAGAAAATTAATTGTTCATGTGTTTCATCATTAATGATATTAAATATATAATTGTAGTGGTAGCTCAATTGGTAGGTTACTAATCAGAAGGTTGATGGTTCAAGCCCAGCTCCGCCACGTTCCATTGTTGGACTTTTGAGCAAGACCCTTAACCCTATGTGCTCCCGGGCCTCTGTATCCTGACTGACCCTGCACTCTGACCCCAGCTTCCTAACTGAGATATGCGAAAAAATATATATAATTTAGCGACAGTGGTGGCTACTAATCGGAAGGTCGGCAGTTCAAACCTCAGCTTCGCCAGGTTGCCACTGTTAGGGTTAATGGTCTTGCTCAAGGGCCCCATCTGCTCCAGGGGTGTCTCTAGGTGTCACAGCTCACCCCAGTTACGCTGAGAATTTATATGTGACAAATAAAGGCTTAACTTAAAAACCTAACTTTAAAAAACTAATAACAATGGCAAATTTATATTGTTTAATGTATAATGTTTGATTGAAGTAAAAAAAAAAATGAAACGGTCAAACTTATTACAGTGAATAAAATCAAATCTTCCCTCAGACCAATGACCAACAAAGTCTTGTGTTTACATTCATTAATCAAGATTCAGGAAAACTTTATTTATTTATTTTTTTGCATTTCACAATGAACTGTTTATATAAAGAAGGATAATGCACACTAAATCTTTTGCCTTGCCTTGTTGCAATCTTGTTGCCTTTATCCATTGCAACCGAACGCAGCCAGCGCATGTCATTATATTCCACATATGAGCACCAGACGTTAAGTTTTTACGAGTGTCGTAGAACATCTGATTTCACACACTGCTGAACATCAAGTACAATTTGATCCTGGTTGGAATTTAGCATTCAAAGCTCAACATAAGTTGCAGCTCTGTTTCTCCTAGCACGGTGAATAATAGCCTTACTTTCCATATGTTTCATTTTTCTGCATTCATGGTAAGAAAGAAAAAAAAAAAAGATATTTTAACCTAAATCCAGCTGCGTGTGACTAGACATTGTCTAGACTGTCTAGCTTGTGATTACAAGATATAGTATTTTTTTATTATAATAATCTTCTATACATATAATAAAACTGTAAAGTTGGCGTGTCTGTAAATTGAAGATATTTGTGGAAAATTTATTTGTGGTGACGTAGGACGAGTAATGGAACAAATCAAGATGACTTTTGGAATTATTGTCAGTCTGTGCACGCACGTAAAAACTACTGAATGGATTTTAATGGGGTTTCCTTTACTGTATTGGCTGAGCTTGCGGTAACATATAGGCTTTAAAATCATCACAATTGGCCCACGGGAAGAGAGAAGATATACTACTGTGAAATTAAAAAAACAAAAAAAGTTCGACCTTAAAAAAATCTTTAGTTCATGCTGTGCATTTTTTTAATACGCACTTATTGAGTCGCTTACATCTAGTAATGCTGATGTGAAAATGGAGTATTTGGAAAACATGGTCTCATCCGTAGTATCTGTTTGTTTTGAACAGCTTGATTTTATTTTATTTTATTTTTAACCCCTAGTTATCTATTTGCAGTGGAAAGACGAAGAAGAGACAAAATCAACAACTGGATAGTCACATTGTCAAAAATCATCCCAGACTGCAATATGGACAACACCAAAACTGGAGCGGTACGTACACACACATCCCACATCCTAGATTCATTTTTTTATTGCTAAATCACCTGAATTGTCCCAGACATAAAATTCCTGACTCTGTGTTAAATCACCTACTAATCGGCTAATGCATTAGCTATTAGCTATGATATGATTTCATTACTGTAAAGATGCAGTTAACTACAACTCTGCTACAGATGGTGCCAAACTGCTCTGGCGACGTTCGTAGACAGTTTAACAAACATCAAGACTTGCTATGATTTCTCAGCTGTTAAAAAATTACGCGAATACCTGTGTTTTGAATAGTATCTATTTGCGTGCACTATTTAGTAGTTTAGTACGCAGGGTGGGATTTAGCTGTGGATTTATTATCTCTTGGCGGGCACTATTAAGTAGTTAAGTGCACAGAATGGGATTTAGTATTTTCGTCAGTCCTTAATTCTGTCCTTAAGTCGTATGCGCTGCCTACTGTTACATCACGCCTGCGACGCGCCCACAGTATCATGTTTTAGGTGGCTTTTTTTCCCCTAAAAAACTGATGAGGCTGCTTACTGTTAGTTTCAGTTAGGAACAGCTATGACAGAACTACTGTACCTGGCGACCAAACACCAAATGTACAGAATTTATGGATGGATCGTCCGTAATTTCCAACAAGAATGTCAAATTTGAACTCCTCTAACCATAGAACATTTTTCCACTTTGAAACAGTCCATTTTAAATAAGCCTTTGCCCACAGGACACTATGGCTCTTCTGGACCATATTTACATATGGCTGCCTTTTTGCATGATAGAGCTTTAGTTGGCATCTGCAAATGGCACTGCGGGTTTGGTTTCTGGGAGTATTCCTGGGCCCATTTAGTAATGTCAATGACGCAATCATGCCGATGAATGATGGTGTCGTCTGACACGGACATCCAACAAGGTCTTCATCCTTGTCCCTCACGCAGAGGTTTCTCTGAATCTTTGGATGATGTTATGCACTGTAGATGATGATATTTGCAAAGCCTTTGCATTTTAATGTTGAGTCTTCCACACTTTTTTTTTTTTTTTTTTTTTTCCCCGCCAATTTTAGTCGTGTCCAATTCACTAGTGGGCTCCCACATTAAGGCTACTACTACCACTCAGTCGGGAGGGCCGAAGATTATCACGCGTTTCCTCCGAACCACATGAGCCCAGTCGACCGCATCTTTTCGAACTGCTCACTCACTACAATCCACCTTTGAACGACTTATGATGTGTTACGATGTTTTTCTACGTAGTGATCAAACATATAGGATACTTTCTATAGCACAACATGCTGTATAGAACTTCTTGATGATCTCCTAGGATTTTGCATCTAATTCTGAAATGTGGGAAAGCTCCGTTAATAGACTTTGTGTTTCCCTTCCAGAGCAAAGGCGGGATCCTGTCTAAAGCATGTGATTACATCAGAGAGCTCAGGCAGAGCAATCAGAGGCTGCAGGAGAGTTTTAAAGAGGTGGAGAGAATACAGGTGGATAATGAGGTCTTAAGACAACAGGTAAAGAAAAAGCCCTGTATCTGCCTCTAAATACAATGTAGCAGTGGAACAGAAATGCGATTAATGAACTACTGTTTCCGTTTGCTGCAGATCGAAGACCTGAAGAACGACAACGCACTTCTCAGAGCTCAACTACAACAGCATGGCCTTGAAATCAGCGGAGAAACCATCTCGCAGTGACGGGGACGGTCACATACACACACCTCCAGAAAAACCACCTCACAGACTCGAGATGTTTGTTAACCTGATTTAGAATAATTATGGCTTTCTGATATTAACAGAAGTTATCAGAGAAACTATTGGACAATAGTTTTAAAAGCACATCTACTGTTCCACCAGTGAGAGCTTGACCTACACGGACTCGGCGACAAACTGAAACGCACCCCGACATGTGACAGAAATGGGCTTGCATTGGACCTTCCCCCCCCCCCCTATGGATGCCTCGTGATCATATTTTGTTTAAAGCTGTGGTGGGATTCCAGTTTTGCTTTGTTTTTCTTCTCCCCCTTCATTGGTATTTCTTTGTAATTATTATTATTACTTATGTCTCCAGTATGTTGCATTATTTTGTTTTGTCTGCATTATTTATTAGCTCACAGAGAAATCCACAACAGGGACGTGAATCTGTTTGCTTCAAGCCAGTCAGTCGTCTTTCACATTTAAAAAAAAAAAAAAGTTTTGCAGTTTATTCGAGCAAATCTTCTTTTCTTCTTGGGTCCAGCTAAGGCCTAGTTCTTTAAGCAATTTCTAAGCTTGTATTCGACAACTTGTATCAAAGCTGTGGACGAGGTATAGATATGTTTGATCACTATGATTGTACAATAGGGTCAATTTTATTCTATAAATGTATGAATAGCTCAGGGTCGACAAAGAAGGAACTATGAGACTGGAGTGATGGAATGATGTACATCAGCTTGTTGTCCTGTACTTTCAATCCATTTGGCCTACCATTTATTTTATTGTCGAAAACATTACAGCCAGAGCGCCTTGAGCAGACTTGACAATTCAGACACGTAATGTATGAAAAACCGAATCTCCGGGGTAGATTTTCCGAACAAGAAGTAACCTAATTACTTCTGCTAACCTACATAGAAATGCTGATCACCTCTCCCACCTGTACCTGCCTTAAAAACTGCAAAATTGCTTTGCCGTGATGACATAGAATTTACATTTAGTGCATACTAAATTAAGTAGTTTACATTGCAATGTAAATAATTCATCATGTTTTTATTTTCTGGACATTGATTTTATTTTATTATGTATTTTTTTTCCACTCAGAGCCCTTTTCTGTATTTGTCCCAAGTAACTATTGACTTACATGCCCCATTACATGTCACATAAGGAAATTTCCTTCTAGGACTTAACCTTTACCCTTTGTCAATTTAAAAGACATTTTTCAGGATGCACTTTTTTTATTTAGTTTTTTTGCTTTCCTTTTTTTCCTTTTTTTTTGTGTGTGTTTGCCAGGAAGCCACCATTTTTAAAAAAAAAAAAAAAAAAAAAAAACTTTTTGTTTGTTTGCTTGTTTAAAGACAGCGAATAAAAAAAAACAAAGCTATTCTCATTGAATCTCCCTCCACCCAAAACCCACCATTTGGGTATGACTATAACCCGTGTACCATCCTTAACGTTTTGTCCAACCTTGATATTTATCATTCAGTGTGTTTCATCATTAGTACTAATGAAGGTGTTCAGAATGGAGAAGAAGCTGTTATTTGTCACTTGGACTTTTTCTTCGCATGTTCCAGGTAGTATTTGGGGTCAGAGCGCATGATGTGCCATGATACAACACCCTGAAGCAGGCCGAGTTAAGGGCCTTGTTTAAGGACCCAGCAGTGGCAACTTGGTGGAACTAGGGCTTGAACCGCTGTCCTTCTGATCAATAACCCAGAGCCTTAACCCACTGAGCTCCCACTGCCATTCAAGATGATATACTTTGTGCAAATTCTAAGATGTATCCATGCAGCATTTCTCTGTCATTTTCACATCCAGTCAGTTTGTTCCTTTTATTGAGGCACCTGCCGGTAAACTTCTTAACATTGCTCTGGATGTTGGAATTAGTAGATCTATAACCAAGAGCCAGAGTGCTGGATGTTCCGTTCCAGTTACTTTTAGGCTATTATGTGAATGCATGCAAAGTTAAAGTGTGTAGATTAGTGCTCTGGCACTTTCCAAGTGTGGCACGTCAATGTAATTCACTGCTGGTTGGCCTTTGTGGAAAACAATCCGGCTTTAGATAGATAATTGTTCTATTTTTGAGTGTGTGTCTGGATTTTCTCAAGCAACATATACTATCCATCCTACTCAGGAAGCTCCTTCACTTGAGCCTAATTAATCCGTATTAAGACAGAACAGGAACTCTCTGGTCCTTTCCACTGTATTAAGACTGTTAAGCCCAGTTGCTATGAAACACCACAAAATGTGGTCCAACTAAATAAGTGCACGAGCCCCTAATTAGGTGATTAATGTCCTCTTGTGTGCAATTAGTGCCACATGATATCCGTATAAATACACCTGATCAGAAAAACACCAAAGGGGGGGTTGAATACTTTTGCGCAAGGCTCATGGGGAGTTTCTGGCCAGAAGAGGCGAGTCGTCAGAGAAAGGAGCCCAAGACCTGCCACCAAGGTGTTGGCAATGAAGCATGGGTCAAACTTACAGAAGGGCTACTGTGCTACAGAAATCTACAGAACATTGATTGATTATTAAGTATGGGAGAGTCATATTGGGTTGTGTAGATGTCCAGAAATTAGGGCACCTACAGTGTTGTGCAAATATTAGAACTGGATTCAAGGCACTAGAGGAAAGGCGTCTGTTTTCCCATGAATCCTGTTCCCTATCCTGTGTGTGGTCATTTTGGGTAGCTGATCGCATCAAGGTCCACTGTGGGAAAAAGAAAAGCCAGTGAAGGGAGTGTGACACACATGGAAACTATCTAAACATTTGAGCAATATGACTGAAGAGCTCAATGTGACACCCTGGATCATGGAATGTAATGTGTGACGAAACATTACTGCACAGCTAGTCATCATCAATGCTAATGTAAGCTAACACTCTTTAACTGATAACTTTGAGGAAGCTCCTTCACAAAGAACATATATAGTCAAACCAGGACTTTTGAGAGTATGAGAGTAAAAACTCCCTTTATTTTCTATATAATCCCCTGCTACACTAAAGCACTTATACCAGAGTTTCACTAGCGCTTGGATACCATCAAGATTTTCTTAGTACGCAGGCGAAATGATCAGACTGTCTCCCAGAAACTCCTTTAAAATCTCGTCACAAATCCCTGATTGACTTGAATGTCCCTTATACGGTACATTTTGAAGTCGTATTTGCTGGATTCAAGCATTTTCGTGAATCACCAGTGTGGATTAAGTGTCCACACGGCTTATAGGAATCTCTTTTACACTGTCTATGGACTAAAGTAATAGTTGCATTAATTTGATCATAATTTGACCGTAACTCACCCCTGCCCACCTTTCAACGCTCCTGTTGGACTAAGAAACTGTAACACCAAATAGTCAACAGATGGCAGCATATTGTCAAACAAATAAAAGCAATAGCAATAGCTCTTGCTATTCACATAAATTAAATGTGCTAAAACACTCAGACACAACTTTAATCTGAATTGGATTTTTTTTTTTACCTCTTTAGTGATTTTAGTCTGTTTTGTCAAACATTTCTACCATTTTCAACCTAATAATAATAGAAAACAGCATGTCGTCACCCATCACAAGTTCACCATTCCATCCAGCCATCCATCTAGGAACCTCTGTAGTCCAACTAGGGACCGTGGAGGCCGGCGGAGATTGTATTTATTCCCATCTTGTATGACCGTGGTAGGACCCCCGGTCAACATTCACACACTACGGGCAATTTGGAAACACCAATTATCCTAATCTGCATGTCTTTGGAGTGTGGGAGGAAACAAGCACAGGGAGAACATGCACACAGACCTGAAGCAGGAACCGCTCCCCGGACCTGGAGGTGCAAGGCACCCTGCCTGCCCAGATTATGGAAAAGCATACAGTCAGTATATATCTTGTGAATTTATTGTACACCAAAAAAAGGCTAAAAAAATTGTCATTTTAAAAACTGAACCAAAAGTCTACATAAATGTCTGAGACAGATGCCCTTCCTTGAGTGTCTCAAAGAAAAGACATGTACACGTAAGCCATTAGCTAGCTGAGTTTCAGCCAGATGCTTTTGTGCTTAACATTTTGAAAGATCTATATTAATTTGTTCAGTAATGATTGCCTGTTCTGTCAAAACAATCCCTGTTATCTGTTATTACCCAAATGAGGATGGGTTCCATGTAGAGGCTAGTTTCGTCTCCAGGTTTCTTCCTTTTGCCATTTCTCCTTGACACCGTCGCCCTTGGTTTGCTCATCAGGGACAATCTGATCATTTTATTTCATATATATTTTCTCACATTTCATACACATTTCTATAATTTTCTTTTGATTCAAAGCCACTATGCGACAATAATCATAGTTAAAAGTGTTCTACAAATTGAATTGAATTAATTATCAGTGCACTGCTACGGCCTATAGATTACAAGCAGGATAATGTGTAAGCGGAAACAGTCCTCAAATTGCCCAATAGTGAATGAATGAACTGTGTGCTTGTGTGTGTGCACAAGGCGATGGATTGGCTCCCTGTCCACCGTGTATCCTGATCGTGCCCAAAGTCTCCTGGGATAGGCTTCTGTATATAGGGATAGGGACCTTTTATATAGCGGTATTGGTGATGAATGAAAAAGGAAAATATTCTCTTGATCATAATACTTAGTTAACATAAATGTTTAAAATGCATTAAAAACAGCCTAGATATTTACCATCTGTGTGTAGTTTGTATCAAAATTCTTACTGTGGTCCCATGTCATTTACATTGTATTACATCTTGCCATTGGCAGACACGCTCATCCAGAGCAAATTACATTTTTAACTCATTATACAGCCGAGCAGTGAGAGGTTAATGGCTTTGTTCAAGGGCCCAACATGGGCAACCTTGTGATCCTGAGGTTTGAACCTGGGACCTTCCAGTCACTATTCCAACACCTTAACCATAGAGCTATTCCTGTACCTGTGTCCAGCTTCAGTGGTCTTAATAAGTAAAAAAAAAAAAAAACTGCTTAAGCATGAATGAGTGTCCAGAGCTCCAACGGCACAACGTTCTAGATCCAACATGACCAGGACAAAGCAATTACTGAAGATGAATGTATGTAGTCAATTAGAGTGTTGTTTTTAAATTGTGGATGGATCGAGCTGTCAATTTAATAGGGTAACGCTGATTTCTACATCTCCGGACCTAATTGGTTTGGCATGAAGAAATTGAATTAGAATCGATTGACCTGTCATTTCTCACTAGGGAGATTGAATAGCGCATAAAACCCATGCTTGAAACTTGTTTTCTCCGTTAACAAATAAAACGAAACGACATTCATGAAGACATTGAGACACATTGGAATTATGTTTTGTGTAGGGATTGTTTCCTCAAAGTATGGTTCTTCTCGAGATTGTTGCCACAAAGTGTTAAGCACAAAACCGCCTTGTGTGCTGAAGGATTACACAAAGAGAGAGGTCCAACAAAGAGATCTGAACCTATTCCAGCATGATGACACTACTGTGCACGAAGTGAGCTCTGTGAAGACATGGAGTGTTAAGGTGTGGAAGAACTCGAGTGTCCTGCACAGACCTCTGACTGACCTCAACCCCCATAAAAATCATTGGGATGAACCGGAACTGGAGCGTCCTCGGCATGCCAACACAAGCATCTGAGCTAACTAATGCTCTTGTAGCTGAATGAACACAAATTCACAAAGCCATACTCCAACATCTAGTGGATTCCAGTGAATTGCTAGAAGAGTGTAGGTCCATGTAACAGCAAAGGAGAATAAATCTGGAATGGGATATTCAAAAAGCACATATGGCTGCTATTTGATCAGGTATCTACAATCTTTTGACTATATACGGTACAGATCTAGTCAATCTAGTTTTTTTTTTTTTTTAGTGTTTTATTTTCTGGTGGTACGATGGCTTAACGGCTTAACGGTGGCCTTGCACCTCCAATGTCTGGATTTGATTCCCGCCTCAGGTCTGTGTGTATGTTCTCCCCATACTTGGTGGGTTTCCACCGGGTTTCTCCCACGGTCAAAAGACATGCAAATTAGAATAATTGCCATTCTCAAATTGCGCTTAGTGTGTGAGTGAATGTGAGTGTGTGTGTGCCCTGCGATGGATTGGCACACAATCCAGGGTATACCCCACCTTGTGCCCTAAGTCTCCTAGGTTAGGCTCCCCGTTATTTTGCTCCTTTAACTAGGAGATCTTTTCATGTTAGAATCACATTGTGGTAACATTCTACATTCCAAGATTACATATCAATCACAGGTTATTACATTTATTTTAAACCTAATACATGAGTATTAGGAATCATTTAGCCTGATTTTGGAATCACTTCTTATGGTTTTTACATGTGTCTGTTTAATAAAGAGCCGACAATATTGTACAGTAAATTCCAGGCTACATTTTGCTAAATGCCATTAAAAACATGGCGAGATGATTCTACAGCTCCAGCAATCAAACAGAGCTCAATAAGCTTTGTTGCAATTTAACAAATGTTAAAACAATAACAAAAATGCTACTACTACTACTACTAATAATAATAATAAAAAAAAGTTAAACAAATGTTGAACCGGTATTAAAAATGAACCAGCGTTCTAGTTATCAGTCATCTGTAAACAAAAAGATAAGACAGCGGAGGTTTGGAAAGTCCCTGAACAGCCTGAAAAAAATGTACGATACTAAAATACAATACATATACAATATATATATATATATATTTGCATTTATGAGGTGGTGTCCAGGCAGCTGCACATTATGGAAATATCGCATGTTGTATAGTACACTAGATTTGTTTTTTTGTTTTTTTTCATATCTGTAGAGACCCTTCTAATTCCAGTTGTCCTAAGGAATGACTCTGGTTTTCAGGCAGAGGTCTGTCTGTATATTTCTCACTCTCAGACACCAGCATGGGGCAACACTGAACCCTGCTGCACTTCAGTACATGACCTTTCTCCTTCATTCCTTTCACAAAGCCGCTGATTGCACTCCGTACTGCCGCAGACGAGAAGTAGAAGATAATGGGGTCGAGGCAGGCATTTAAAGTACTGAAGATTAGAGCCAAGTCTCGCCATTCTTCGCTCTCTGCTCGGACGAACCCAACGACGTGAGAGGCGTTGTAGGGGCCAAAACAGACAGCGAACACTACTAGAGTTCCGAGGGCCAGCCCGATAGCCCTCAGCCTGCGGCGCCGACTGATGTGAGGCAACTGGGAGAGAATGCGAATGAAATTGATGTAGCAGAAGCCGCAAATAAGGAAGGGTACGCAGAAGAGCACTACGAAGAGCTCCAGGCGCACTGGTAGCAAAATATTGAGTTGCTCCGGAGTAAAGGTGTAGTAGCATCTGCTAGCATCAGGTTGTATCATACTCCAGTTTGGACTGTGACCCTCAGTGCTGTTCTTCGAAGTCAACGATGGCACGATGTAGACGATGCTAAGGTTCAGAGAGCCAACGAGCCAGAAGAACAGGCTGGCGATCACGGCGTAGCGTGGCCGACGGTAAACAGAGTACTGGATTGGAAAAGCAACGCCCAGGTAGCGTTCGATGCTAACTCCTGTCAGGAAAAGTGTGCTGGTGTAAATAGTCGAGAAGAACATAAAGCTGGTGAGGGGGCACAGGTACGCTTCCATCGTCCAAATCATGTCATCAACAGCCTCCTTCATCTTGAAGGGCAAAAAGGTGAGGAAGATGAGGTCGGAGATTGTGAGGTTCAGGAGGAGGATGTCGATAGGGGCAGGTTTGCGATGGACCTTTCGGCAGAAGGTGCAGAACGCAAGGATGTTGGCAGGAAGCCCGATCATGTAGGTAAATATGTAGACAGGCAAAAGCAGCTGGCTAATCAACATGATGTTGAGTACAGGTTTCACAAAGCATTTGTGAACAGCTGCAAAACTGTAAAGAGGACACGGCAAATGAGCTTGAAAACAGAAGAGTACAATACTGCTTATATACAGCTTAATCACAGCTAGGTGATATATGACAATATAAACATATTTGATGTAGCAAGTAGTAATAGCCAGAAAATTATATCGACAGTGCAATTAAAGTAACGTTCTTTGCATAGATCTATTGTTTCATGTAAATGTGTGAAAATAAAAAGGCAAGACTCACCATGAAAAATCAGCTTTGGCGGTTTTGCAGCTGTCCTCCTGGTGCTGAGAATGCGAGCAAAGTGCTCTCTGCCTTGTCTCAGCTATCCTGATCACCTTATCAAATCACAGGGTGGATGCACTGTCCTCAACCCATGGAAATTTAATAAGCCACTGTTACAAGCTTCATGCCTTAAGCTCACCAAACAATGTTGCTCAGCAACCCCTTAGTGAACGGTCAATGTAAGGAACACAGGAAGATGTCATAACCACTGTTAGTGTTATGCATCACACCTGTTATACCACAAGAATAAAACGTATCACTTATGCGTTTCAGGTTCCGACTAAGGTTGCATTTTTGGACCAAGTCAAGCTTGTTTATGCATCAACTCAAATACCCAAGAGGTAATAAAAGCGAGAAAAAAGTAATTTCTGCATCATGTAACGACATTATACAGTATTTCTTAGCTAGATCTAAATGAGTGGTTGGAATGATGCAACTGCATAATCAGAAGGGTTCATTTAAACTGCTTAGTAGATATAGATTTATAGATTTATAGATGAGAAATCACTCAGCATCCAGTGTACTGTACATATCTACTCTAGGACAGTATGTACGATAATTTTATACCTTATTATATGCTTGCTACCAATAGCACATTGGTAGCCACTGTGGTACTTCAGACAATACCATGGTAGGCTCATTTACAACCTTTAGGATATTGGCAATAAAGATGTTTAATGTTTTATAGTTTGAGAGCTGGGGGTCAAGCCAGGTTGTTCAGTGTATTATAGGGAAGCATGTAAAGGAAAAAAAGCAGGAAAAGGGGAAAGATTTTGTGTTTGTTTGAATGTTGCTGATGTTTAATGTTGATGATTCAGTTCCTGTTAGGGTTTGTTTACGATTCTGTGTATAGGTATCATAGCTATTACGTCTATCATGTCAAGTTCATGATTTCATCCAGTTCTGTCCATTGGATCTGGGTAACTAATCACTCCACTAATTTGATTCTGTTGGTAAAGTGGTTTGCTCAAACTTGCTGAAATGGAGAACGTTGGTCTTGACAAAGTTTGCCACACACACACTCAAATTGGTGTGGGCTTTGAAGAGTTCCAACACAATCATGCCCTATCTTGAAGTTTGAACTCCTCAGTGATATAGCAGCTTTGCCATAATTCTTAGGGTTTTGTTTTCCTATTTGGACGTGAACCTCTTTTTTTCCCCCTTTTTTTTTTCATTTTACAGTGTTGCTTTGTGGGAGATTCAACAGTGGTTGATCATTGTCCAGAACTTTGTCTCTGACTCCTTGGGTTTCCAGATGCTAGGTATATTGTTAGGTAATAGGGCTGCATGATTTGATTGAAAAGTCACAAAGGCATTGTGATTTAAAAAGCACGTAATGGCACAAATGATCACATTAAGAGGATATTTGCCAATCCATCCATCTAGAAACCTCTGTAATCTAACTAGGGAGTCCAGTTGTGACCATTGTATTCATTCACATTTTGTATGACCGTGGTAGGACCTCCAGTCAACATTCACATGCACATTCACCACACACTATGGGCATTTTGGGAGCACCAATTAGCCTAATCTGCATGACCTTGGGCTGTGGTAGGAACCCCACCAAGATCGGTGGCTTAGTGGTTAGCACTGTAGCCTTGCACCTTCAGGGTCTGGGTTCAATTCCTTGCCGGCCTCTGTGTGTATGGAGCTTGCATGTTCTCCCCATGCTTGGTGGGTTTCCTCCCACAGTCCAAAGACCTGCAGATAAGGCTACTTGGCGTTCCTGCAGATTAGGGGTACTTGGCACCACATACACACACCACTGATACAAAACACACAATGCACTGATGAATTAAGCTTCTGATCGGACAGTTTTAGCATGAGTCTTACTGTACTGTACTTAAATTCCAAACTATGTTGTAACCTAAGTGTATATTACCTATAATAATATGCAGGCTTTTGTGATTAGATTATTTCATAGGTCCATTTTTATACCTTTTTTCCACGTATTTTTGACAGTACCATGGTGCCATTATAAGGAATCCTCATGGTTGGGTTGTTGGTTCTTCATTCCTGATAAACCTGAACCCTTAATCTACTACTAATTACATACAGCTCACCTAAGAGTAGTCCAATTTCTAAGATCACTTTCAGATGTTATGTTTTCATACATCAAAAAGGGAATTAGTCTATGTTCATAATGTGGATGCTTACTACAAAATGAACATACTGCTGAACTAGCATTCTGCTTTTTCTCATTATGGCTCATTAAGCAAGTGACACTGGGTGATACACCTCCATCTACAGGCTCTTTTAAGTAAGTAAGCCACTATAAACGAAGAGGTGAATCATCCTTTATCAATGAAATTTCAGCTGGGTTTTAGGACCGGATCATTCCTGCACAGAACATGCACTTGGCAGACTGCCTTTAAAGGTGGATCATATTTACTTCTTCAGCATTTAATTATTATAATCTTTTATGGATGTATTCATGTATGATTAGTAGGATGAAGGTTATTTATGTAATTTATTGTGCATTTTTGTTTTGCAGGTGTAATTCCATTTCATCTTTAAACTAATACTTTGTTACGTTATTTCAATGATTTGGTGTCTCCATCCCATGGCTCGATCCTGAGCTTTGGTTACTGTCCATGTAGGTTTCCTCTGGGTTCTCCAGGCTCTTCCCCCTGTCCAAAAACATGCAGATAAGAACATTTGTTAAACTACAGAAAGTTGCCTATTGGTTTGTGTGTATGGACCGGCATCTCATCCAAGATGAATTCGCTTGCCTTGCCCCCAGTAATAAATAGAAAAATGACTGAATATCAATGAAAGCGTGAATAAATTTTTTTTTTTTTTCAGTTTTGATATGGTATGTCTTTGGACTGTGGGTGGAAACCTATCAAGCATGGGGAGAACATGCAAACTCCAAGCACACAGACCCAAGGTGGAAATCGAACCCAGACCCACCGTGCTGCCCAATTCAATTTAATTTTGCTTAATTCAGTTTTATTTATCTACATAGCTCGTTTAACAGTGGACATTGTCACTAAGCAGAAATTTTAATCGATCTCAAATGAGCAAGAGCGACATGTCGGTGACAAGAAAATCTTCCAGAAACAACATGAAAAAAGAAACCATGAGACCTTAAGGTGAACCAGATTCAAAAAAGGAATCCATCCTCATCTAGGCGACACTGGATAGTTTGTTTTCATTTTCCAGTCTGAAAGGGGACAAGAGTTCTCCTTGAACTGCTGCTCTTTCTGTTCATATCTTTCACAAACTGCTCAGATTAATATCTCTTGTCCACACACAGGAACAATGAACTTTTTGCTGAACCCCCAAGGACATGTACATACTACTGAAAAGATTGTTAAAGTCTCAATATACAGAGGGTCCCAAAAAATCTGTATGCACTTTAACAATTGTCATCACCATCCATTTTTAAAATTAGAATTGAATTATGTCAGCAATGTGTTACAGCCGTGGCCAAAAGTTTTGTTTGGGATGTTGGGGGAAAAAGAAACCAATTAATAAAACATAAATAAAACTATAATATTATATTTTAATCTCCTCTGTCAGTTTATGATATAATACCATGAGGTTATGGACTTCCATTATTTGGTAGCTGAATTATCCTTGTCAAAACACAATTCACACACCAAACCTGTCTTGACGTGGTCTTCACATTTGAGGTAAAACATTTGACTGTGTATATTTCTTTTCACCAGAAAGTGATTGCATTAAAGGGATTTCGTACCATGTAACTGTTTTAGATACTTTCCCATGGGTAACATATCAGCTCTACCTCAAAGAGCTAACTAATAAACTTATGATTAAGTGTTTGTGAGAGAATCCATTAAATTGAGGTTTTATTATGGCAATGGTTTAAATATCCAACATGATCTAGCTTCAAGCAGGTTAACTTATTATAATAAATCAGAAACCTTAAATATTGATGATGTAGATGCTTCCATACAAATTAGAACGTATGAAGCATGACAGTCATGTGCCCGGATTTCTAGCCCTTCAAGAAAACACTCTTTCAATGTTGAAGTTCTTGCAGACCAACACTGCCATCTAGGAGACGTGTTCAGGATGTACCTTCTGAATTATCTAGGATTTTACTAGATTTCTTTTGAATCCACTCTACAGCTATGTGCAGGTATAATATTAATGCCATGATATGTTAGTGGATGTTTTTTTTTTACTAATTATTACTAATTTCCAACACTATAATCATATTTCTGCATACTGTATAAAAACAATCAAAACATCTAGAAAATACATGTAAATTAAGTTTAAAAAAAAAACTAAAAAAAACTAAACTGAAGGTAGCTCCCTTTTCTTCTTGCTACTGTCCT
Organism: Clarias platycephalus; assembly: GCA_030068275.1. Lineage (NCBI taxonomy): Eukaryota > Metazoa > Chordata > Actinopteri > Siluriformes > Clariidae > Clarias > Clarias platycephalus. Next base: position 13,435,406 of record JAQQZT010000021.1, read on the forward strand.
TGGTAAGATTTTTGGGACCCATGGAGCTGTCTTCACTAAATCTTGTACAAAATCTTGCAAAATAAATAAATAAAAGCTTCGTATGCTGAGACAAAATTTCCGTTCTTAATGCAAAAATTCGTGAGGCAGGACGTTTATATGCTGTGGTACCACTGTATCCACAACATTTATAGCAGAGAAATTGTTTTATTAGACATGATATTCGAAATAATGTGTCATTAATTAATTCATTACATTCATGAGGACAAACTCAATCACATGATCAACGCTGCATGTTATGTGACGAAGCTGGAGGTGGGTATTGTTTATGAAGAAAATGTAATTTTAGCTGCATTAAATGCAAGTCTCATAGCTTCTGCTATTTTTCAATCGAATACATTTCAAACACAGGGACTTGTTTCAGCCTGACAACTTTATATTAAGTTGTGACATCACTGGGGTTTTGTTTAGTGGGGGGGTAAAAAAAAGACTTAAAAATCCTGCAGTCCTGGCAGCTGCCACTAGGGGACAGTGCTAATATCCATGTCCTACCTGACCTTCAGAAAAGAGTCCTGTATCATGGATTCCACCTCATCTGTTAGCACACTGAAATCAGCCTGGCATACTGTATGCAGACAACTTGGTCTCTCTCTTACGCCGTCATACAAAGTTTTATGCATTCGTTCTTGGCCTGCGATAGTGCACAGAGCATCCAGCTGCTCCAGAGGCTCATGTGGGACATCTGGATAGCGTAGAGCTTTAAGAACAGCTGGAGCAAATTTTCCGAAATGTGCAGTGGAGCACAGGACAACCGGACACATCTTATCATGTAGCCGGTCAGCCACAGATTTCGCCACGGCGGTGTGAGTGTCCATTATGTAGCCTGTTTTGGAGTGTACTTCCCGAATAGTATTCAGGCAGTCGTCCTCTGAGCACCACCCAGCCCGTACGTCCTGCCGTATCCTCTGTAATAAATCTTCCGATACGGTAAAGTGCTGCTCTTTCTCGAGACTTACAAACAAGTCCCGGACAAGTTTACCATCCCCGCTGGATGCATAATGCAAAAACCGTTCAAGATTTGAAGACTTCAGAATGTCAATAGCAGGAGAATTTGATAGCATGAGCTTCCTGCCTCGGAGATCATAGTGACCAGTGGTAATAAAATCAGAGACTATGCAGTTATGATTAGAGGCACAAATGACATTTCTTATTGGGACACCCATTTGTTTAGCATAGATGGCAGACATGGCGTTTCCAAAGTTTCCAGTAGGAATGCACACATCGATGGGCTGCCCAAATTTCACCACGCCATCTCTGAGAAGGTCCAGGTACGCAGAGGAATGGTAGACCACCTGTGGAAGCAGCCGTGCCCAGTTGATGGAGTTAGCCGTGCTAAGGACAGTGGCGTACTCCACTGCAAAGTGGCCAGCAAGCCTTGAGTCGCTGAACATTCCCTTGATGGTCCTCTGACAGAAGTCAAAGTCAGAGAAGACGCTAACAGACCTGGTGTTGCCCCCCTTGAAACCAGTCATCTGCAGTTTCTGTATGTCACTAACACCTCGCTCAGGGAAAAACACCAACACACCAATGCGCTGCCTGTCACTTTCTCTGAGGTTGCTGAACCCACTAAGAACTGCACTTCCTGTGTCCCCAGACGTGGCCACAAGGATCAAGTAGTTGCACATCTGTGGAAGACAGTGAGCAAAGAGCTGTGGCATTACCTGAAGTGCCAGGTCTTTAAAGGAAGCAGTGGGACCATGAAAGAGCTCCAGAACATACTGATTCTCAGCAAGATGCTTAAGAGGTGCCACTGATTTGCTGGCAAAGTTCTGCCCGTAGGCTCGATTAACCATTGAGCGAAGTTCTGATGGAGCGATGTCCAGCGGATGTATGCACTTCTCAAGTATTATCAAAGCGCGCTCAGGATAAGACATGTCTGCTAATCTTATCCATTCAGCAGGTTCCAGTTTTGGGAATCCTTTATTAGGTACATAAAGCCCACCATCGGAAGCTAATCCCTCCACGACGACATCACTGAAGACCTTCACATCACTGTTTGATGCAGGTTCCTGTCTTCTGGTGGAGATGTAGGTCTCTGATTCAGAGTCCTGATATTTGTCTAGAACCCTGATGACTTTTTCTGCTACTTCTTCTATAGTGTCCCCTTTTCCACAAAACACTCTTGCATCCAACCACTTCTCATAAAACTGCTTTCGATATGCCAAGATCTCCCTGATGGAAACACCAGCACCCTGGCCAACTATTCTGTTCACCTTCATTTTGTCCAGCCTCTCCACGATATCTTCAGTGTCCATGTCCATATAGAGAACGATTCCTGAGTGTTTCAGGTGTCGCATGGCATCCGAGTGAAGCGGGTTTGAGCCCGTAAGTGAAATCACACATCCGGAGGCGGAGAAGTTGCACACAGCTTGGCCTTCTTCTTCGATAAAATGTTCGCCTCCGACTCGCGCCAGCTTCTCTGCTACCGTCATTCCCCACGTCTTTTCTAGAACATCATCGTTTATATCGATGACAGGCTTCCTGAGTCTGTGGGACAAAATCCGTCCAACTGATGTCTTCCCAGACCCAGGAGGACCCATAAGGAGAATGTTCCTCTCCTGAGAACTCTTTGTAGACAGACATGATGTTACTATGTACAAAGATGAGCGAATATATAAATTGGAGATTCCATGGTACCTCAGTTTGCCCGTTTTAGACAGTAAATGAAACAAGTGTCTAGTCGTCATCTTTTTAGGAAAATAATCTGAGAAGGGGGGAAATAAAGTTACAGGGAATTAGTTCTTATTAAGAAATAGATCTGGCTTTAGTGGCAGATTTAAAATGGAGATACAAACAAACCATAATTATCATACATAATTATGTAATAGTGACACCTGTTGGAGAATTGGTGAATTTCATGTTTTATTGCTAGGAAAGGTTTTCAGCTATAAGGATTCACAAAATTTTTTTTTTAGCTTGTTTTCATATAAATGCATTCCACGTATTTTTTCCAAGAATTTTTAATGTTATCATAGTGACATAAGGAACCTTTTAAGCTTATAGAAAAATACCACTTGAAAATGTGATGTATGGCTTGAACATGATATGTACAATTCCAGTATTTTTAAAATCTCTCTTTTAAATCTGTTTTAAGTACTTGATGCAGGACAATATTTGACCCTTTTGAAGTGGTGACTTTTTTGGGGGTAGGAAGTATTACTACGACACATCTATAGAAATCTAAACAAATCTATAGAAAAATTAGTTGCTACACAAAAACTGCCGATTTTAAAAAGTAAAAGCAGTGAAATATTTTAATAAAAAGACAAAAAAAAAGAGTGAAAAGTTTAAAGAATAAGATGAGTCGGGACCATCAGGATGTACAGTACACAGGACGATGTCTTTTGGCACACTGACTTATGAGGTTCAGTGCTTTCTGACTGTGCATGCAGCCCTGTGCTACCATCTATTGGCATGTTACACAACTAGTCTCCAAACTTTTTTGATAACACCTTGTATGTATTTATGCATGTATAGATAGATGTATAGATAGATAGATAGATAGATAGATAGATAGATAGATAGATAGATAGATAGATAGATAGATAGATAGATAGATAGATTTCTCTCTGTTAGGTTTATTACTATAATTTGAATATGTTAAAAGAGACTCCAGGATTATCAGATCCTGTGATTTTCAACTCCATAAAAGTGAGCAAGGGTGCCAATACTTTAAACCAGCACATAAATGCAATCAGTGTATTAAAAATCAATATCAGTGTTATCAATGTCCTTATAATAAATCCAAATAAAAAAGAACAACAAACTAATTCTGCATAAACACACATAATGTATGTATATCAGAAGCTAAATAAAGTGCTAAATAAATTTAATATGAAATAAAGTAACACAACAATATAAACTATATTAAAAATCAGATACAAAATAAGTGCTGTTATAGAAAGGTGTTAATGATGTCAAACCTACAAGTTTAACTGCCCAACTGCTGGCACGCGCACAGACTCCCCGCGCGTTCTGTAACACGCTGTCATGTGGTACGGAAGTAGTTATATGATACCGGAAGTCAATTCAAACACAACAGTTGTGTGATAACTATCTTTATTTAAAATAATAATAATAATAATAATAATAATAATAATAATAATAATAATAATAATAATAATGTTTTCGTATGCGCTAGTTGTTATGGTTTATTTTAAAACAATTTGTTTAATGTTTAAGCGAAATGTATGTATAACCAAACTGCAGTAGGCGGAGCTGTTGCTGAGCAATAGTTCTCATGGCAACGGTTAAGTATACACACTGGGCTATGTGTATTAAAGCGTCTATAGAGAGATCTGGAATTAGGTCATCTGTTCGTAATTTATGTAATTTTGTTTGAAGTATTTATATATTTTGTTGCTAAGTTTGTTAGTTTTTTTCAGTGAAAGACAACATGTCCGGTGTAATCCATCCTCCTGAGAGCATTTATAACCTTCTTGCCAGAGAGGAGAGAAAAAGAGAAAAAGCTCCCAGGTAAGATTAGTTAATGTGTTCACAAAAAAGTGTAAAGAGATATTTCACACATATGTAAAGTGTGAATTATTATTATTATTATTATTATTATTAAGAATAAGAAGAGGACTACATACACTGGTGATCATAAGTGAAATTCAATGTTTTAATGACATTTTAATTTTTTTTAAAATAACGACAATGTAATAATAATTTTCTGCAATGACATTGCTATACAAGCAAGGGGGCTTACTGTTTAGCACTGTCGCCTTGCACCTTCAGGGTCTGTGTGTGTGGAGTTTGCATGTTCTCCGGACAATCCATGCCTGCTTGATCTCTTCCTAAATATCATGTACAGAAGAGGGTTTCTTGATCGCTCCTGACTCCTTCACCATTGTCCAAAGATTTTCTGTTGGGTTTAGATCTGAAGATGACCCAGGCCATGGCTCCAGAAGCTAAATTCCGTTGTCACATTGCCAGTTTTATAGCTAATTTAATTAGTTCAGTTCATTATCACAACTCTTCAGCCAGATAGCTGAGAATTAATTAGTGACATCACCTGTTTTGTGAACAGGGAGAACTACAGTACATGTATAGTACATGGCATATGTTGTTTTAATATTTTTGGCCACCATTGTAGATTTAATGAAGGTGAATTACAGGCTTTTTTGTTCCTTAACTATAAGAAAATACAGTAGAAAATGTTGGACTTAAAACAAAGATTATCTCATATAAAGTCTCAAAGCATCATTTGTGATTTAGTAATAATATAACTGCATTAAATTATTAATTACAGGTACAATTATGAATCGTTACATTTATACATTAAGTCATTGTTTTAAAAAAACAAAGAAAATCTTAAATGACACTTTCTCGCGTAATGAATAAACCGCTGTATTTGGTGCTGTTCTAGGAAACTCATCAACAGCAGGGAGGTGCTACTGTATAAAGAAGAGTTACAGCAGAGTTTTATTTTCATCTCAATGTTATAGATTAGAGTCAGAGTAAAATAAGAGTCATGTCCAGCATGGTCAGAGGATGAGGTGTTGTGTGATGTGATGATGTCATGCTTATTTACAGGTACACATCGAAGTTCAGAGAGCAGGTAAAGCAGGAGAAGCAGCAGAACAAAGCCTTCAGCAAAACCATGGGTCCGCTTAAAGTGGAGGTACCTTCTCCGGAGAAATACCTGCTGAAACACTCCAGAGAGCCCAAACTGCCTGAGAGTAAGAGTCGACTCCGATTACTAACTCATCCTATAGAAATCGTATTACAGTATTAAATTATTTCATTTGCTATCATCAATTAGAGGCTATTTTAACATGAGTTAAACATACAGTACTGAGGATTTGATAAAACCCGATGTCATGATTGTCAATATCCTGTTTTCTTGTTGCTCAGCTGTAGTGTTGGGTTGTGGTGTATGGTTTATAAGCAATAAGTTATTAGAGTGTGTGACGTCAGTGTGTACAGTACTCTGTTGTAATTTCTCCCCAGAGAAGCCTTTCTCTTACGGAGATGACGTCCAGCCCAGGAAGCCACCCGTACCTGCTAGGACGGAGCAGCCACTCATGGGCATCCGTACCAAAAGAGACTTCGTGAGGAGTAACGCTGTGGAGAACAAAATGGCTGTTCCGCGTAAACCCCAGCCCATGTACACACACACCAAACACGGAGACAAGCAGCTGCTGGAGAACTCGGGCCTCGTTCCAAAGTACCTCAAGAAAAAGGTGAGTGAGAGGAAGGTGTGAAGGAAGGTAGAGCAATTGAGCAAAGGATCGGAAGAATATAAATGCGTGTGTGTGTTCCAGGATTATGGTCAGACCCCAGAGTACCTGAGCCAGAGGCAGGAGGAAGTGAGGAGAGAGCAGGAGGAATACGATCAGTACGTGAAGGAGAGGATGAAAGAGGGAGCCATGAAGCAGCTCTCTGAGGAGGAGCGCCTGGAGATACTGCACGTAAGAGAGAAAGAAATGCATATTGATTATTTTTTTCTAAATCTTTTTGTCATCATTCATCAGATTATAGCATTGATCAGAATTGATCCAGGATATCCCGTTTACTCATGCACAAAACATAATGAAGTTACAGGATGCTAAAGATCTGTGTGTGTGTGTGTGTGTGTGTGTGTGTGTGTGTGTGTGTGTGTGTGTGTGTGTGTGTGTGTGTGTGTG
>JAQQZT010000021.1:13446675-13462347 GCA_030068275.1 Clarias platycephalus
TGTAGAAGAACTAAACTGGTTACCTTTAAAAAGCTTGACGTCTTATTATTTCTTCTTTGACGCTTTTGCAAATTCAGAACCAAACTGTGGTTTGATCGACATCGTCGCCAGAGGGTCCTTCGTCTGCACCATGCCTTCGTGCTGTTGCTCGGGGGCTCGCCTCGAGCACAGTTTGCGCAGCAAGTTTCCTGGCTTCGAGGGCGACAGTATCAGCATCACCACGGGCTCGAGGAAGACGTTGCAGCAGCTGGAGACGATGGTCTCACGCCTCCAGTAGACGTTCTCGTTCTTGATGAAACCAACCACGTGAGACACGTTGTACGGTGTGTAGCACACCACGAAGACCATGAGCGCAGAGAGTTCCATGGCCAGGATGCGGCGCTTGTTGCCGGCTGAAAGACATGAGCGTTTCACCAGTATTAGACAGCGCAGCGTGCAGAAGATCGAGACCATGAGGGGCACGACGAACAGCAGGAGTGCCATCTCAAGCCGCAGCGGCACTAGGACATCCAGCTGCTCGCGTGTAAAGTTCTCATAGCACTCTGATTTGTTTTGCTGAAATGAAGACACAAAGTAGCCCCTTTTCTCAGCCACCAGAGCTAAGCTGAGATGCAACAGCACCATAAACCACAACAGAGCGCAGACCATGCAGGACGTGCGAGCACGGCGATACATTTTATAGCTGATCGGGAAGGCGATACTCAGATAACGTCCAACGGCCACAGCTGTCAGCAGGAGCCCGCTGCCATAAAGTGAGGCCACGACGAAGAAGTTGTAAATGGGACAGAGCAGCTCCGGTAGGATCCACGTATCCAGAACGGTATAGGCGGCCTTTACGGGCATCCATGCAACCAGGACCAGGTTGGATAAGCACAAGTTCATGGTATAAACCACATTAGGGGTAGCTCCATGTTTTTGAGCTTTACGCACATATACGAAGAAGACCAGAAGGTTGGCAGGGAGGCCGAGCAGAAAAGTGAAGGAATACACGGCTAAGGAGATGAAGTCGAATGCAGTAATGAGTTTCATCCTTGCTTGCATTGGAGATTGGAAATGTGTAGAGACGTCCCTGGTCATCCATTCAACACCTGTATGTAGAGGTCCTTCTTTTAGGAGGTGACGGATGCCCGTGGTAATCCAACGTTATACATGATTACAGCTTAAGTTTCTAAATAGAGAGAGAGAGAGAGAGAGAGAGAGAGAGAGAGAGAGAAGGCAAAAACCAGCAAAGTGAGTTGGAAAGATGGGTGTGTGCGGTCCAGCTGTGTTTAAAGGAGGCTGGTAGGTGCGTCGAGGGGCTTGGCCTGATTTGCCGTTGACGTGCCAGCTCAGGCAGAAGTAATGGGACAGGATGGCGTTTGTACAGGCCGGTCCTGCCTTAATTGCCTCCAGCGCAAGCGGCAATGGGCAGGCCGCGTCAGCCCCCTTTAGTGAAATGATTCAGAATAATTGAGCTTTTCGGGATGCTGTGCCCATTCAGATATAGCTCCGTCTCTCTAAATGAAATAAAGGTTACATCATAAAGCCATAAAACCAAACTGGTGGGTGATGGTATCAGAGATGAGGACGGGATTACGGTGGTTATTGCACAATAAGAGCTAACTTTATGTCTTTATAGGAGAAAGAGAAAAACACATCACTTGCTAGGTTTTATGTGCATGTGTGTAAATATGTGTGTGTGTGTGTGTGTGTGTGTGTGTGTACATGTCTGAGGGGTTGTGCGTATATATAAAATCTATTTTCATCACTCATATTTATACAGTTTCGAAGCCAGATCTGTTTTTAAGCTGTTATTCTTTACTGTAAGTTGAAATCATGTCCTGATATTATTCAAAGAGACGACTGATGTTCACTATGGTAACACAACACGCGTGATTACTGTATACCCTCGGCTCCAGTCCTGGCTTTTATTTGTACAGATTTTCCATGTCATTGGATCATTACATTAATCTCACATATTTTGTTTAGAATTTTATCTGAACAGTCTCTCGAAGACAAACATTTCCTAGATCAGTGTCACAATCTAGATTTTGTCCAATACTCTTGCTCCTAAAGTAGTTCAATCCCATCTCCTGTTCCTTACAGAATATACAATGAAAGGTCTCTTACTGCCATGTCTGTTTGTTTCTGGCCACCGGTGGATATAATGAACCCAGTTGCCATGCAAGAATCAAGCTCGCATTATGGATGAACAGAAATATCAGCATTTACGTACAGTAACGCACACACAAGGGGCGTTCAAGCCAAACCGGGACTTCATTACAGAACACAGTCAAAAAAATCACTTTATTTCTTTACACTAAAGCAGTCATAGCAGCGTTTCACTAGCACTTGGATACCATCAACCACCAAACGTTTTCTCAGTACACCAGAGACCATAATTGTACTGCCTTCTTTATGTATAAAACACTGGCCTCCCAGGAACTCCTTTAATGTCGAAATGGCTTGGAGTGAGGTCAGCGCTGTATGGGGATGTGTTCTGCAAGTTGCTGACAAGTTGTCCGTTGATTTTCAGGAATTAGGCGTTCCACTTGCCGAATGTTAACCGGGAACACAAAGTAGCGTTTGTGCTTCCAGATCGTCATTCAAACGTTTTCACAACTTGGATGTTACAAATCTCATCACTGTCTTGATGAGGTACTTCTGTAAATGTCAATCAGTTTTACACCTTCATGAAGTGATTTAACTTGAGTGAGTTGAAATTTACTTTAGAGTAAGTCTTCCTTCATTTAAAATGCATAATAATAATAATAATAATAATAATAGTAGTAGTAATGGTGAAGCAATTGAATTAATCAGTAATCAGAGCATCAGGGCAGTGTTCGGCGGCTAACAGATGGTGCAGTGTTTTGTAACTATTTGGACTGAAGGTGATAAACCATAAACGATAAGAGCCCTGCTGCTAATGTTTATTGAAAAGTGAAAATAAGTACTGTATATAAAGGTCAAAAGATCCCACGACTGACTATCCAAGAACCAATGATGGCAGGTACAGTACATGCCCAAAAGTTTGTGGACACCTGAGCACATCATTCCCTCCATTAGAATAGATTCATATACTGTAGGACAACACAGTTTTGGAGCATGTGTGTACAGGGGTGTTAGTGAACTGACATAAGCACTGATGTTGGTATGTTAAGGGCTTCCAGTTCTTCTCAAAGGTGTTCTGAGGGATTGAGATCAGGGCACTTGGTTCAACATGTCTTCATGGAGATATTGTCATGCGCATGGAATGCGTTTTAGTGACACTTAAGGTAGTGACACCATAGCATGAACTTGGTTGACCTTGGGAATTCCCTGGGAAATAATAACCGAGAAACTTCTTTATCAGTGAGAATCCTTCCAGTTGTGTGTGAGGTTGTTCTGCGTTTAAAATATGGACTAATCCCAGTAAAAATATTCAGTTTAGATTTTTTAATTTATATCTTTTGGTGCAAATGTTTATTTACATTGAGTTTATTTAGTTTCAGTTTAGTCATTCAGTCATGTCCGACTCTTCATGACCTCATGGACCATAGCACACCGGCCTTTCTAGATGCTGTATATTGGGTTTTTTTGGCATTGATACTGGAGTGGGTTGCCATTTCCTTCTCCAGAGGACCCTAGGATCTGCGGGCGATTTGGAAACGCCAATGAGCCTAATTTGCAGGTCTTTGGACTGGTAAACCCACCAAGCACAAAGCAAGCTCCATGCAAACAGACCCGCCATGGGATTCGAACCCAGGACCTGGAGGTGCAAGGTGACAGTGCTAACTACTAAGTCACTGTGCCACCAAGTAACTTATATTAGTATCTTATTAAAGTAGATTATTAAATCTGGCACATAACTGTTCATAACTTTCCTTCTACTTAGCACTTTTATTTCATTTATGGCGCAGGTTTAACTTTAGGCAAATACCGAAGGACTGGCAAAGTTTCATTGAATGCTGTCATACAGACAATCAAAATGTATGATTTCATTGATAGTTCTGACCAATGTACTGTACAGAAAAAACTTTTATTTTATATAGATATGAAGATACAAGAGCAATCCACATAACGAGGCATGCTACTGTATTTGCTTGAGATGAGAGCTGAAACAAAAATGAGCAAAGCGTCTTTTACTCTTGCTAAAGATAACAGTTATATAGAGCGACTATGCTGGTTAACATGATTGTAAGTTGAATTTACTGTATAAAGTTACATTTATAATGCATTTATAAGGTTAATTTGTTTAGCCTTGGATCTGCCTGATCAGGGTGACAGCGGCTTCGATTATGATGCTAGACTTTCCTTTAATGAATCCCTACAAATAACAGGTACAAACAAAAATATTAGCTGCAAATAGCCTGATAAAAATAAAATAATTAAGACCAAATATGATTTTTCTACAATGGGAAATTGCCTGGATTTGATAAGAATAACACTTCAGATTCTGAGGCTGTTGTCTACTTCAGGAGAAGTGTACTATCACATAAACCGCAACTAAATAAATCATAACAAATATATCTGTATGTGCACTCCACATACAGTACACACACTCACACAAAGCCAGGTCTATTGGGTTATTTGTGGTATCTAATAAGGACTGGGACAGAGATCTCAGGCTGAGTCTGCGTATTTCAGCTGGAGCTTGTGCATGCCGCTGGAGTTGGTGAGAGGCACTGCGGCTGAGGGTTCAAATTCGCTTTGCGCCGAGTTGATGATCTGGTGCGTTTGCATGCTCCGTTGCTCAAGAGATAGAGCTTCTTGTTTACGTCTGAGATCCTCAAGCATCCGAGCTTCATGTAGCTGCAGAGCCTGCAGTGATTCCCTGGTTTGTGTATATAGAGGAAAGAAAATGTGATGAAAACTCACTGGATTGGGACTAAACAGCTGTGTGGCAGACTCCCTTATCCAGATCGATTTACATTTTATCTCTTTTTTTTTTATATACCTCTGAGGGTTAATGGCTTTGGTTAAGGGCCCAACAGTGACAACTTGGCGATGCTAGGCGACCTTCCTATGAGTAGGCCAATGCATCAACCACTAAGTTACCCCTGACACCTTTTAGTAAGACTCAATCACAAAAAAAGGCTTCAAGTTGCTTGGAAGCATAAAGATTGTCCAACAGAAAAGGTGTTACTACAATGTGTTGGAACCCAACCCAAGATGTACCCCGCTTTGTACCCTAACTATCCTGGCAACCCCTTATGAATCTACACCCGGCATAAGTGGAAAGACGGATTGAAATGTTTTATCACTTGTAAAGTTTTTATCTTAGGAATGTATAAGAAACTTGACAGGTACATTTTCTGAAGATAACGTGAGTGGTGCTTGCCGTGGCAAAACTCAGGCCTCTGGGCCTTTCATAATGACAGTCTACGGGATCAGTTGCTAGGGTGCTCTAAAGTGGTTGCTAGGGCATGACTTGAAAGCTTCACAATGATCCTGAGAGACTGATTGGTGGCTTGAGTAAAATGAGCCCACCCCTACGTCTTTATGACAATGGGATCCACAGTTAGGTTCAGTTTCTAAGTTCCTATGGAAGTTACTATAGCAGGGAATGCAACTGTGAGCACTTACTGTTTCAATGGAGAGTACCTTCACCATTATATGTCAAATTTGGGCACGTCTTGTGTCCCAGGATTACAACTTGTACCCTCTTGCGAGGTATGTTCTGACACAGCTTGCAAGTCTCTTCAAATTTAGTTAATTTTATATTTCTACAAAATTCTTGCTCTGTGCTAGAATCCATAGCAATTGGTCTCAATGTCACGTCTATGGGATTTTTGGAGAGATTCACTCAATAAGCTGCATGATATGACACTTCTTTCATGGGTCTAGGACAAACTGTACAGGACTAGTTATGCTGCCAAAGTGTGTATGAAAGAATAATAATAAAAATAATAATTTAAAAAAGAATAATAAGATGCAAATAATACATTGCTTCGCAAGCACCACTAACTTTGCTTTCATGTAGCTTCATGCCTATTAGATATTTGTTGGAACTAAACATTCAATTGCGATCCATCAGTAAAATAATACTTCTTGAATACCAGAATACATACAGTAGTAGATTTAGGATAGGAGAGACCCACCGAGCCTGTGCAAGCTTCTGTTTCAGAGCCAAAATAGAGGAATTAAGTTGATGAGTTTCTTCAACCAGCCCGTACTGTGCCTGGGAAGAGTACATAAAGTAAATCTGAGCACTGCCAACAAACAAAATAGATGAGACAAGACACCACCTGACAAGACAGAGGACTGACGTAAAGACTGACGTACCTCGTCTCTGCATAGGTCCACGCCGGGCCTCCTGGTCCTGTACTCCAAGCGCGTGTGGGCCAGTTTTAGTGGCGCCATCTTGGCATGCAAGTCTCTCTCCAGTCTGAGGATGTCTTCCTTCAGCTCATTAATTTCATCCTGACTCTGTCAGAAAGAATAAATTGAACCAAACCTACTTGAATTAAACCTACCAGTAAGACAACAACGAAATGTACACTAATGAAGACATTTTACACTTTTTATCTGCCACTGGAGCTCCTGGTGCGCCTGCTCCAGCTGATGCGTGCGTTTCCGGGAGGCGAATCGTGTGGCTATGCGCTGAGACTCTAATTCGTTTTGTACCTGTTCCAAAGCAGGTTTTAACAAAGAATGTGTTCAGAAATGAAAATAGGATACTAGATTTCTGACCTAGCAAGACGTGAGTTAAAGACAATTCATGTTTTATAGCGGTTTATATATATAAGACACTAATAATCTGTACAGTTTAGGTATGTACCTGTGCTATAGTGATATTGATATTCTCTCTCAGATGCAGAGAAGCCTGCATTTCCTCCTTGGCTTGGATTATATTGCGCTGGCTGAACTGCAGCCACTGCTCAGGGGTTGTGGAACTGCAAGAATAAATTTAGAAGAAACAAGTAGAGTCATACTGGTTAAAACTAGAGGGGTGTATAATATTAGGGGTGTTCAAGTCAAACTGGGACTTGTGATAAGATTCCTCATAAATTAAATGAGAAATCTTATCACAAATCGATTGACATTTTTATTACAGTAAATCCCCGACTTACAAACATTCGTAGATGCGAACAAATCATGGACATAGCTTATGTGTATTGTACAAAAAATGGGGGGGTGGGGGTAACATACAGTACTCCTTAGGCATGTTCAAAAAGGCTTATATGTGGTTACAGTTTATGGCCACATGATGGCAGTGTGGGGGAATGGACAGATGCACCGCTCAGATTTAGCTAGTGGATTGTTAAGCATTACATTGTATATTTGTGTCAAAGTCGTATAAGACTCACTGTGTCGGACTTAAGAACAAATCAGACTTACGAACGTGCTCCCGGAAAGTAACTCATTCATAAGTCAGGGACTTACTGGAAGTTCAGCAAAGTTTACCCAGGAGGAATTCTGGTGGGATTGGGCTTCAGGGAGATCTCAGGCGATGTCACCGTGAGCGAAAGGCATGACATGTCTATATCCAAAGCCTCCACCTTGTGCTGGAGGTCAAGAGTCAGTTGATGACGGGCTTCCTGCAGCAAACTGAACACATTGTTATGGAATGTTAGAGATTAGATATCTCTCTCCCTCTCTCTCTCGTTTAATTTTTCTCATTTTTTCTGTTCCTTGCTAAGTTCTCCACTTCTCACCAGAGCTGTTTAAAGGCTTGCTCGATACTCCGCTGCAGGACCTGTTGTGCCTTATCGATCACCTCCACCTCTTGCTTCAGCTCTGCTTCCACTGGGTCGTTGACCAGCTCGTTTCCCCGACGACCCTCTCTCAAGGTCAAACACTCCTTAGTGACCTCTAGGGGTAACATTGTGGCTGCAAGGGCACGTTCTGCCGCTTCCTTTGTCTGCAAACACAGACACTTAATGACTTTTTTGGAGAACATTAAAGTGTGTAAATTCATTTTAAACAAATAACTGTAGTAAGGCAAGTATAGTACAGTAATAGCTAATATATGTTTATGAATGGAGAAATATATGACCATCATTATATACCAGTTGCGAGTATTTCTTGACTACAAGGAGAGTTCAGGTCAAACCGGCACTTTTGATAGTGCAAAATAACAGATTACAGTTACAAGAGCAAAAACTCCCTTTATTTCTCTATATAATCCCCTGCTACACTAATGCACTTATCCTAGCGTTTCACTGGTGCTTGAATACCATCAAGGGAAAGTCTTCTCAGTAAGCCAGAGCCATGATCGGACTTTCTTCTTCACATCTGAAACACTGGCCTCCCAGGAACTCCTTTAATGGCCCTAACATGTAAAAATGGCTTGGAGGTGATGTGGCGCTAACTTATGACTGAGTTCCTGTAATGTGCAAGTGGTGTTGGTGAATGATTGCGTGTACAGTTCCCACAGCGTCTCTTCTGCAGGCTGGTGAAAAGTTATTGTGACAAAGATTTTCAAGGATCAGATGTTCCACTCACTGAATTGTTGTTGGTCCCAATGAGGGGTCGCCACAGCGGACCATCCAATCTGCACACAACTTGGCACAGTTTTTTTCCGTCCCTTCTAGACACAGTCCTCCCATTTTATCCGGGCTTGGGACCTGCACTGCTGGGGTTTGGGCGTTGTGTGGAAATTTAACCTCTGGCTGGCGAGAAACCGATCACTGAGCCACCAATGCCCATTCCACTCACTGAATGTTCGCGGCAAATATTCTTAAAAATCTTTGCACCATTCAGTTTTTTTGGTCTCATCACCGCATTGTGCTTGAAGACTTCTGTAAATGTCAATCGGTTTTATCATCACCAGAAAGTCCCGGGTTGACTCGAACGCCCCAATTGTCTAAAATATATTCTGTATCTCCAGTTTTCATGTTTTTTTTCTTTCAAATTAATCCAATCAAGCACAAATGTTGACTGAAGCTTTACTTTTTGTCAATTTCACACAATAACTGAAGACGTTATGGACATTGATATCATCAAACAAACGGATTTGTTTATTTTACAGTATAAAGATATTTTACAGTTTATTTTGCAATATAAAAAGAAAAGATAAGATAAGACAAGATAAGATAAGATAAGATAAGATAAGATAAGATAAGATAAGATAAGATAAGATAAGATAAGCCTATCTTGCATGCCATTGCCCTTAGGTAACAGGTTATTTATTCACCCTCAACCCACCAGAAAAAACCCACCCTTTTTTGACTTTTCACATGTCAGTGAACTATCTGCTAACCTGTAACATATGCTCTATCTTTATGGACAATTAAATGAGCTGTGCCAAGAGATGTCTTCTAATGTAATAATTCATGCAGGTTTTATTTCCTCTTAGCGACATTTTTTTTTAATTCAGAGTTCATTCACATGAGATGGACACGTACTTTTTTACTTAAAAAGGGAAAGCCTGGGGCTGTTAGGGGAATTCCAGGAGAGTGTGAGGACAGTGAGCTTGAGGGAAGTGACGCAGAGGAGGAAAGGGCATCTGATCTGAATCATACAGTCGTTAAATCAGTCGTTAGGTTAAATAGCCCTTTTATAGTCAGAGCTGTGGTACTGTAAGTGACACATTTCACAACATCCAGGCTTTATTTATTAATGCCATTTTACAGTACAATGTTGTATTATAATCAGTTAAAATTCAGAATTATGTGTGGTGAGTTATAAATTTAATGGTCTTCATTTTTTTTATCGATTTTAAAACATTTGATGGTTAAACCATTCTGTTAAGCGATGTTTGCATAAGAACATTTTGCAGTAAACCATTATTTTGGTCATTTTGTGTAGTTTCATTTGATATATACAGTATTTTTATATACAGTATTGTGCAAAAGTATTGGGCCACCCAGCTTTTCTTCGTATTTTGCTTCCTAAGAGCCAGACTGACTTGTTTTTTAATGTAGTCTTGCGAAATAGTGTACTGGTGATGCTGAATGCTGAGTGGTTGGAACAGACAAGAGGGGAAGTGAGGATGCTGCTGATGTTGTTACACAAACAACCGATTTGTTAATTGTACCTTAAGCCACTTTGAAGCCTGTTTTTACATTTCCAAATATAAATCTGTTTGGATAGAATTAAATATTTGGGGGTTCAAAATGAAAATGCATGAAAGACAGAGATAAGAAAAGGTAAGACAAGATTAGATCATTTTATGAACCACTTCACCAGCTGCTACTTACAATAAAAAAAAAGATAAACATGAATACATTTTGTTAAGATAATATTGATATAAAGGTAACAACAGTGACAATAATCAACACAGAAACAGTCTAAAACTTTAGAATGCTGATATCACAATGAGCAGCGTAATAACTCCACTCACTAGTGTGAGAGCATCCATTTCTGTATCCACTTCCTCTGCACAGGCTTCCAGACTCTTCTTCCAATCTGTGATGTCAGTAATCCTGTCGCTCAGTCGACGATTGCTATCGTATTCACTCCACGTTGTCTGAGACACAGCAGGAACTCATAAATATGCATTAATCTTTAGACTAAGATTTTAAACTTCGCTCCTGTTTGAACTAGACTACCTTGTTGGCGGTCTCGTTGCACAGAGCCCTGCCCTCCATACGGGTCTGGTGAGACAGGTGTCTCGTGTCCTTGGCAGTGGCTGAGCTCTCATTATTGCTGTTTATCCAGTCAGGCACAGTGCAGCGGAGGCCTGGCTTAATGCTCAGGCTGGCCATGTCTACTGATACGATGAATGGAACAAGAGAGCTATTAAAAATCAGGCGTAAGACATACAGTCGTTGAGAATAACATTATTTTTTTTTGGTTTCATATAAATGTGTTAAATAATTTTGAATCATATTAAGCAACTTAAGTAACTGGATTTTAAAAAAAAACAAAAAGTAAAATTTAGATGTTTATTTTATGAATTTGGTGTGATTGACTCCCATTACTTATAAACAACTAAAATTTTACAGGAGAAAATATATGTCAGTAAAAGCAAGTAGCATAACAAACCACAATAAATAAGTGAATACATAAACAGAAATTAATCAATTCACTAGAGTAAATAATTTAGAAAGTCTAATAAATGAAATGAAATAACTGAATTTAACATATAATTACTAAAATATATTATTGATTAATTTCTAACTTGATTGACTACAAATAAATAAATCAATTGATTTATTGAATGTTTATTAGATTGATTGCTTACAGGAAAAATATCAGTAAACGTATGTAGCATATTTACATAAAAGACCACAATAAATAAGTGAATAAATAAACAAACAACAAAACAAATACATTTCATACATAAATTAAATACATTTAATTAATGAAACAAATAATTACTAAAATATATTATTGATTAATTCGCCAACTTGATTGACTACCAATAAATAAGTTGATTGATTGATTGATTGATTGATTACAGGAAAACATATCCGTAAAATTATGTAGCATATTACATAACAGACCACAATAAATAGACAGACAAACAGACTAACATATATACTTACTTGCTTACTTACTTTCTTTCAGGTTACCTACAAAAACATCAAGTGTGATTAGTAGAGTCTTTAGAGGAACTGCACCAGGTTCTCCAAAATGCCCAGAAAAACACAACACACATCTTGCTAATAAAACTTGCTTGCTAATATTACATTTGTTGATGCACTTGATGCACATTTGTTGATGCACTTGCATTCTCTTTAGTGTATTACAGTTTATTGCTCTTTACAGTAAATTGCACTAATGAGAATATTCCCTCATTCTCTCTTTAGGGTTTAAGGGGACTGGAGCGATCCCAGAAATCTCGAGCGAAAAAAGAGAAGGTGGGGCCGGAATGGGGGGTTTAGTCAGTATGGGTACTAGACAACCTGGAGAAAACACACAAAACATTGGGAGAACATGTAAACCCCGCGTGCAGTCAAGATTTGCGCTCCCAACGCTTGAGGTGTGAGGTCAGCATTAAAGGCTGTCAATCCTCAGGTGTGAGGTCAGTCAATCCTCAAGTTGACTGCCCATAAGTGCCACAGATCTAGCTGTAAGTAATTAGGCTGACACTAAATGCAAAGGTGTACAACAATTATTATTAACAATAATTTGACATATTTGAATTATTTTGCAAAATGATCATTTGTGTTCAAACTTGAACTTATTAAATTAAAGTATTATTGGATTGCATTATTATTATTATTATTATTGTTATTAATAGGCATACGTTTTTAGTCATTTTTTTCAGGAACAATTCGTTTACTTTATTACTACAAGTGATATTTACACAATTAAATTTATATTTTTTGTATAATTAAATAAAATCTTATAATTGTCTATATGATTTTATCCTGCATACAGGTTGCGGGAGGCCTGGAGCCTATCCCAGGAGACTTAGGACATGAGGCAGGGTACACCCTGGACAGGGTGCCAATCTATCGCAGGGCACACACACATACACACACTATGGGTAATTTGGGAACGCCAGTTAGCCTAATCTGCATGTCTTTGGACTGATGGAGGAAACCAGAGTACCTGGAGGAAACCCACCAAGCACACAGACCCGAGGCGGCAATCGAGCTCGCAACCTGGAGATGCAAACCAACAGCACTGACTTCTTTTTAATTATTATTAAATTAATTAATTAAATTATTCATTTCTTTTTTGCTCCTTATAAAATAAAGAAAATGAACAATAAAAGAATGTGTCTACTTGTATAAAAGCAGCTTAAGTTCTGAATATGTGGATTGTCAAGTGGTGGAAGATATACTGTTTACTTAAACATAACAAAACAAAAAAAAAAGAGTTGTAAAACTTTGCAACCAAGAGCCATAATAAAAGTAACAATTAAAAAAATTTAAGTGACAACTTCTTTTATCCTTAAGGAGCGCTTTCCTAGGCTTTCTTTTTATCTTTACTTACCCGAATGTTCTGCACCGCTTTTCTTCTCCTCTGGAGAATGTAATTAATACTAAACACAAACTCCGCGTCCTGTCTCCTGGTAACGCACACGTGCAACATAACACTCTGGTTGCCATGGCAACGCTGCACGGCGTGACGTCAGAAATAAACGCGCAGTCCTAACGGACGGTGCGCAACTTCGCGCGCTGCATACGAGCGTGGTTAGAGATCATTGTACCAAGTTGACTCCGTTGTATTGGAGTTTATTTCATCTCACACGTCACACCCTGACTTGTTTTTTAATTCAGTAGCCTGTATTTCCTCTTTCCTTTCCTGGATATAATTTCTACATGGCTGCTGTATTAAAACAAAGCATTAAATAGAGCTTTATTACAAAAGTGTGTCAAAAAAGTCTTGATAAGTAAGGAAAATAAACATAATAATAATAATAATAATAATAATAATTAGGCAACTACATATAACACCATGAGTTCATCATGTATTAAAGGTAAAATAAGCTAATACATTAAATGCATAACAATGACAGTACTGTATATGTTGTGTGTTGTTGGTCTTTCGGCTGCTCCCGGCAAGGGGTCGCCACAGCGGAATATCCAAGCCGCACAACAACTTGGCACAGGTTTTACGCTGGATGCCCTTCCTGACGCAACCCTCCCATTTTATCCGGGCTCGGGACCGGCACTGCATCCAGTGGCTGGGGGGTTTGGGCACTGGCTGGGAATCGAACCCGGGCCTTCCGCATGGCAGGCGAAACACCTACCCCCGTGTGTGTGTGTATGAAATGTTCTCATGCATGATAAAAAAAAAATTACAATCCTAGCTCATGCATAATGAGTCACTCCTTACATGGACGAAACATTTTGTATCCTATACACCTGATCATTATATCTCACTGCGTTTTGTTACTTAACTGCGGCTTATACTGGCAATCCAGTAGGAAATCTTTTCAGAAGAGTGGATGGACGTTCAAGTCAAACCGGGATGTTCTATTGCACAGAATACCAGAACATACAATATATGGACAAAAGTATCTGGCCAAACCTTCATTATTATTATTGAATATTGAATTCGGGTGTTTCAATCAGGCCCCAATCTTAATGCTTCAGTATACCAAGACATCTTGGGCAATGCTATGCTTCCAACTTTGTGGCAGTAATTTAGGGAAGACCCTTGTCTTTTCCAACATGACTGTGCCCCAGTGCACAAAGCAAGAACTATAAACACATGGTTTGATGAGCTCAAAGTGGAAGAACTCGACCTCAACCCCATCAAGCACTTTTGGGATGAACTGGATGGAGATTGTGAGCCAGGCCTTCTCGCCTGACCTCATACATGCTCTACAGAATGAATGGGCACGAATTCCCACAGAAACACTCCAACATCTAGTGGACAGCCTTCCAAGAAGAGTGGAAGGTGTTAAAACTGCAAAAGGAGGACCAGCTCCATATTGAAGTATATGTATTTGGGTACAATGTTATTACAGGGTTGGTCAAATACTTTTGTCCATATAATGTAGTTATAAGAGCAAAAACTACCGCATACAAACATGCAAACTTCGCACACACAGACAAAGTGGGAATCGAACCCTCGACTCTGGAGGTATGAGGCCATAGCACTAACCAGTTTTTTGGTGAATGGAGAAGTAGGGCTGTGCTGTGTAATAAAAATATAAAGGTAAAGGTAATATACTAATGGATTCGTTTTAAATAATTTTTATTTATTCAATTTTATTTGCGGCATGATGGCGTAGTGGTTAGCACTGTGGCCTTGCACCGCCAGGGTCAAGGGTTTGATTTCCACCTCAGGGACTATGTGCGTGGAGTTTCCATGTTCCCCCCTTGCTTGGTGGGTTTCCTCCGGGTACTCTGGTTTCCTCCCACAGTGCATCCAGTTAAAGCAGATTAAGTTAACCGGCATTTCCAAAATTCTCCGTAGTGCGTGGCACCATGTACAGGATGCAACCCACTTCATGCTCTAAGTCTCCTGGGATAGGATCCAGGCCCCAGTGACCCTGTACAACCAATAAGTTGTGTAGAAGTTGAATGAATGAATATTCTTGCAATAATATTCTCAAATATGATGTTAATAATAGTTATTTTTGAACATATTTTGGTAAAAGTAATATATAAAATCTTACGGTTCTATGCTCTATTGCTAGTCAATAGAGTATTAAGAAAGCGAATCAGACTTTTTGCAAGAACATCAAGAGCCCCTTACTAGACAAAGCATGTGGTGGCTCAAGCGGTCGAAGCTCTGGTGTATTGATCTCCATCACGATGATGGGTTTAAGCCCCATCATCACTGTAGGATTCTTGGGTGAGACCCTTAACCCTAAACCCCATACAATCCAGTCACAGCAGTGCCAGTCTAAAGCCTGGTGAGAAAATGAGAAGGTGCCAGATCTTGCAGATCAAATGATCCAATGTGGTGACTCCTAGGAGAGAAAGAGACAAAGCCCAAGAGGAGAAAGTGACAGACCTAATGTGTTTTAATTCTTCTTAATTTTATTTTATTATTTTTGCAATTGACTAACTTAAACATGTAGTGTTTACACTAAACACAATTTACACTCGACAGAGACAAAACACCTCCTGATTTTCACAAAGTGACACTCTCATTGTAGTCATTAACAAAACGTTATTAAGAGATTTATAATTTGAGAAATAGCTAACAAATATATCTAAAATTAACAAGGTCTATATATTTAGACAAGGTGTTAATTAAAGAATTAATACACATACTGAATATGAGTGACATTCAAGTCAAACCAGGACTTTTAATTGTGTAGAATAGCAGAAAAAACAGTACAAACCGGATTCCAAAAAAGTTGGGACACTTAACAAATTGTGAATAAAAACTGAATGCAATGATGTGGAGATG
>JAQQZT010000021.1:13474609-13487558 GCA_030068275.1 Clarias platycephalus
TGTGCCAAGTTGTTGTGCGGACCAAGTGTCCGCTGTGGCGACCCCTTGTTGGGAGCAGCCGAAAGACCAACAACAACTATATGAGTAAAATGAACTATAAATGTAAGCAATTCAAATAGGGTAATAATGTACATGAACTCATTAATTTAGTGAATAATTATAATTAATTAATGATAAAAGACAGTCAATAAACGAATTAAGGTACAGACTGGACTATTTTTAATACATTGTATATTATTATTATTGTCCTTCTTATTCTTATTATTAGTAGTAGTTGTAGTAGTAGTACTGTAGTAGTATTAATATTAGTAAATACCATTCTCAAGGAATATATATATATTTTTTTTTTGTTTCAGTGTCTTTGTTTTTGCCTTGAGTTACAAAATAAAATATATCAAAACAAAATAAATCACATTAAGAGAGCAGTCTAAATTAGAAGGGTATAAAATATACATGTGTGTAATTCAAAAGTAACCTAAAACTAATGAAATTGATTGATTGATCGATCGATCGATTGATTGGTTGGTTGATTGATTGGAAGATGCGCTCATTTAATCAACAGTAAGGTAATTAGTGTACATAATATTTTTGAAATCAGTCAATTACTACTATTGTTGTGTAATAATAATAATAATAATAATAATAATAATATAAACAGCATTCTGAAAATAATATCCCAAAATTAAACAAACAAACAAAGAAAGAAACAAGTTAATGCTAGTTGTTAATGATAGGCATTGTTAATGAATAAATAAATGAAAACAGATAAATAAATAAATAAATAAATAAATACAAGCTGGATAACAGTAAAACAATTAGCGCACATAATAATAATAATAATAATAATAATAATAATACAAAAAACTGTTCATAAATAACAGTATAATACAGTATGATTAGAAGAATAAAACACTCAAATTCAGTACTGAAACTTTATTCATTTAGCAGTACAGTGTAATACAGTATAATATAAATAACAGTAAAATTAGCATACATAATAATAATAATAATAATAATAATAATAATAATAATAATAATAACAGTTAATTATTCAATTATTTTTTATTGTTATAACATCTTTTTTTTATTTAAGTATTACTATTTTTAAAATTTATATTTATTCTTATTTAGATTCCACCGTTACTGTACAGTATTCTTCTTCTTCACAGATTTGTTTCTACCTTAAATGGATGACGCGCTCCCGGAAATGACGTAGCTTCCTGAGGTTGGTATTTCCGGTTGGGTCCCACTGACCGAAGTGAGATGGTGAACCGGTAAGTGGAGCTGGAGGGACTCGGAGGAACAAACCGGTTGGAGAGGCGGGGGAAAAAACCTCTCGTTTCGGTCCTGGGTGAAGAGTTTGGACGCGGGTTATAGACGTTGTTTATTCCTTTGGCTGTAGCTGTAGGTGGAGACGGAGGAGAGGGACATTTAAAACCGCAGGAGTGGTGGCACTGTTAGCTAAAGGGAAGGAAAGAAGAAAAACAGACTCTGGGGAGTTTTAGGAGGTCATCTGGGAGCAATTAGTTACAGAGAGAGACGAAGAAGAAGAAAATCGCCTGAAAGCTTGGTGTGTATCTGCAGGAGGAGAGAGAGACACACAGAGAGAGAGAGAGCTGAACCGAACCGAATGAACCCGAGGCCGGGCTGACCCTCAAGCAGCCAGAGAGAGTGAGAGAGTGAGAGAGAGAGAGAGACACACACACACACACACACACACACTCACTCACTCACTCAGCCTTCCTCCTGCACAGGAGTCTAACCTCCAGCAATCCAGGCAGAGACCTCATGAATGGAAATCAGCACTACAGGTAACTGTGTACCATTAAATCATTGCATAAATCGAGCAAATATATGAGAAAAGGCGTTGGAAAAACACGTCTTCCGGTCCGGATTGTGTGTGTGTTTGCATTTGGCTGGGCCTCCAAAAAAAACTGTCAGTCATGTTAAAGCTCAAGTGCTTGTGTGTCAAAGAAAAAGCTCGTCTAGCTCTCGGAACGCACTCGTATGACGTCACACCCCCCCTGACGTCACTCAGGTGATCAGGTTAGGGCACGTCCCCAGGTGCCAGGTGGTGACAGCAAGCCTAGCCGCTGCGCACCCGTTGCCGTGGAGACTCATCTTGCGTGTCTGGTAAAAGTGTAAAGTTTCAGTACTGAATTTTTTATTTTTTTTAAACACCTGTGCTGATGTAGTTTATTCATCTTGTACCACACAGAGGGGCGGCTTAGTGAGTGGTTTAGAAAGTGGCTTAGAACAACTACTGGATCGAGGGTTCGATTCCCGGCTTGGTAGAGTTATTTGCCACCAGTGAGTCCAAAATGAAAATGTTATTTCTTACACATGTTTAGGATTAAGTTCAACCTTTATTTGTAACATATACTTGTTAGTAGACTGGGGTTAGAGCGCAGCGTCAGCTGTTGTACGGCAGACAGGGTTAAGGGCCTCACTCAAGGGCCAAACAGCGGCAACCTGGCGGAGCTGAGGCTCGAACCGTCGACCTTCCGCTCAGTAACTCGGAGCCTTAATGTACTGAGCCTCCACCGCTTCCTCATACCGCAGACAGGTGGCTTGGAACACCTTCAGGGTCGCAGGTTCGATTTCCGCCTTGGGAGTGTTATTTGTGAGCAGTGAATCCTTAATAATAATTATAACTTCCATTATACGTAGTAAACTGAATTTTATTTATTTATTTTAGGAGGAAATTTGAATGTTGATCACAAAAGAATTTGCCTTATTGATCAGTAACACGGCGGTACGTTGGTAGGTGAGTTCTTAATACGAAATTAACACTATAATCTATATGTCTATAGAAAAAATCAAAAACAAATAAGGAAAGACATGAGGAAAGACATGTGAATTAAGTCAAATATGAAATAAATAGACATTAAACCTAACCTTAATTTATGATTCCTCTTGTCATCAGCTGCATTAAAAGCGAAATTGAAAGTGGCTCCCTTTGCTTTTTGCACAAAATGCAAAAGAACCCAACAAAAATATGTAAACTTGCTTCGCTTGTCTTTACACTGATTCAAAAATGTGTTGTGCGGCTCCCAGATGTACGTGTAACTTGTGTGTACGTGCATTGTAGGTGCAAGCTGGCGTTCGGTTCGGTCCGGTCGCTCGTGTGCCGAAAATGCTTCGTATGCCAAGGCGAATTTTTTGCATTATTTCACATCTTAAGTCGAAAGGTGGGGCATTCGTATGCCGAGGTACCTCTGTATTGTCTACATGTTAGTCTTTTACTCTGTCTCCAGGCCCCCCGTGACCCGGTAAACAGGAATAAAGTGGTATAGGCGATAAGTGAGTGAGATACCACTGAAAGCTCCTTATGTAACGTTATTAAATTTTGTTTCAGTACTGAAGTGAAAATGTGTTATGTGAAAATTCTTATATGTACACATATAATCGCCATCGATCCATCAATAAGATGGAAACAAAAATATTTCCAAAAATGTTTTTTGCTTTTATTGCCATTAGAATTTTTAACATTAAATTGGTATCAGTACTGAAAAGTTTTTACATGTGTGTATTTGTGGATGTGGCGTGTTTTATTCTTCTTGTAATCCCAAAAGCATTATTTGATTTTGTCATTGTTTAGTCAGAGTAGACTAATTGCCATTTACAAAATTCCTGTAGTGTGTTTGTGTGCTCTTGGATAGATTGGCATCTCCTTCAAGGTAGGCGGTAATACAACTTCCTGGATGCCAACCGCCGTAAAACAAGAACAGGAATCTCGTCTAGGGTGTACCACGCCTCGTCCCCTGGGATGAACGCCCGGCCTCCCATGTGTTATAGAGAGAGAGATAAACTTCACATTAGAGATTCGAATCAACAGGGAGCTCCCAATACGATATCATTACAATATTATTAATAATATTATTTTTTTCACAATTGTTTGTTACAATTCTAGACCAGCTCAGCAAATTATTTAACCAGATAATTTCATTTAAACTAGATGTGCCTGCAACTTTGTTCGCTAACTGTTGAATTTTGTGGTCGTGGGTCAATTTCCAGTCGATTAAGTGTAAATTACGTTTCTGACACCCACAAAAATGTTTAATATATAAAAATATTTAGTAATATATAATATTAATAAATGAGTGCTAAATCTTTTTTGGTAGCTGCAGCACAAATTTAGGACGCAAACAGCAGAAAGCGCGATCAGCATCATGAAGGAAAGAAGCTTTCGAAAGTCTAGAACTGTTGGAATTTCAAAAGGTGGCAATAATTTTGGAGCAGAGTCGACGACGACGTAAGTAGGCAAATGCGTGAAGGCCGGCGCTCAGCTGTGCGCTAATGCGGGAATGCCGGTGTGCCTCGTTCATGCGGGTGTTCCCGTGACTATATAAGGAAGCACCTGTTTTGCTTTTATGGCTTGTTGGTATAGACTTAGTTGCCATGGAGAGAGAAGGGGAGGGGGGAGGGGGCCACATGGGTTTGGTTGGTATGGCAACATCTCCCTGGGAACTGGAGTTCTTTTTTTCAGTTGCCTTCCCTCTATCCAGACAATTTCTTCATATCTCCTGTACACACCACTGTACTGACCCTCGCTTAGTGTGTTTTTGACTTTATCACTATGTAACTTTATCTAGTTTCACGAGTTAGTTTAGATAATGATAAGCTAATATTTTTCTCTCTTAGGGTCGGGGGTTCGATTCCCGCCTCGGGTCTGTGTGTTTGTTCATGTCCTCCTCATGCTTGATGGGTTTACTCAGACTGATTAGTGTTCCCAAATCACCCGTGTGTTTGTGTGTCCTGCGATGGATTGGACCCCCACCCGTCCATTCTGTACCCCGCCTCGTACCCCTGGGATCGACTCCAGGCTTCCGGTGACCCTGTACAGGAGTAATGGTTTAGAAAATGAGAGAGGAAGTGAATTTCTTTTTTGTTTGTAGGCACCTGATACGATATCATCACCGTACCTAGGTACCAATTCGATTTATATTACGATTTGCACACCCTGGTACTTTGCACTTTGAACTTTGCACAATATTCTGCACATTGTCTTGCTCATGACTGGACAAGCTTTTCCGCAGTCCAGTTCTATTTTATTTAATCTTTTTTACATATTGTAAGTTTTTTACAGCTACAATACTATATTTCTATAATTTTAGGTCATCGGCGGTCGTACAAGCTGCATATCATACTGTGTGTGTGACAAATAAAATTTTAATTTTAATCTATTACATTTTTGCAGATTTTGTTACCATTTAAATACTATGAACCTTCCAAATAAAAGTTTTTTATAGGTTTTTATAAGGTTTTATACCTTAGCTTCAACAGCCTCACAACCGAATTGAACGAGTCATCAAATGTAGCCCGTTCCTTATAACATTAGTTTTCTCACTTAAAAAACGAGCGCAACATTTAAGCAACACAAACTAACATCAAATACAAGAGTTTTACATTTAAGTTCAATGCGATGTATGTTTTCTCTGTCATTCGCTTTAATTATAAACAAACTTGCCAAATTCAATCCTACCACACGGAATGAAAATGTGTCAATAGTACAGAGTGCACCACCTGTAGGATTATAAAGAAACGCCGCCAAAGCGTAGTCAAATGCTTTAATGGAAAAACGCTGCTATTCGACATATTTGGCCGTGTGTGTTATTTTATTTTTTTATTTTTTATTTTTTTTAAAGCCTAATTGGAAAAACCAAACAATGTAATTTCAACATCAGTTCCTGACACAGCTCATTTGCATTTCATGATGCCCACAAAACTCCGTAATCAAGATCAAGTGCTCAGAAAGTGAGGAGCATGAAATGAACAAACAGGGTAAAGTTTATAAGGTAGAACTGGAGGTTATTTTGACTCACTACTAGAGGTGGGGGAACATTGATTCGGTAATCTATCACGACTCTTTCGTGTGGCGACACACGCGTGACATTATGAGGATGCATGTACTGTACAAGTACCACACCGAATATATTGTGTTTAATAATTTTTTTACTTATATCTAATATCTCTTTTTTTTTTTTTTTTGTAATCCTACTTGTAGAATGGGTCCACAGATTAGCAGGAAGCACAACATCATGTGTGGTACAAGTTTGTTTAGAGTTGTAACAAAAAATTATATATATAAAATCATGATGCTTATAGAATCGTAATACAAATCGAATCACACAGGTATTCAATTCATTTTATTAGTATAGCGCTTTTTAAATTGTAAAGCAGCTTTACAGAATCAAAAGAAAATTATAGATATGTCTATGAAATGTGAGAAAATGTGTATGAATCAAAATGATCAGATTGTCCCTGATGCGTAAGCCGAGGGCGACGGTGGCAAGGAAAAACTGCCTGAGAGTTCAGTAGGAAGAAACCTTCAGAGGAATCAGACTCAACAGGGAACCACGGATAGCAGGGATTGATCTGCAGTCATATTGCGTGTTAGGAGGTTGGAAGTTCAGTATAACAGGAGAGGTGTAGGTTAATATGGAGTCCAGTTATTGAAGGCTCAGATAGAAAACTGTACGAAATTTCAGTCCTAAACTTCTAAGCAGGTATCATCTTCCCGAGTGGTCCCTGGTGATTCCCATCACTTAAGAATGTGTCAACGTACATTGTTACTAATAAGCGAAAACCAGGGTTGGACATTTTGCATTTATTTAAACAGATAGTCAGATCAATAACCTATGAATCGTTAATAATGAATAATAATCAACAAATGAATAAAATATACAGTACCGAAAAAATATGTCCCGTTCACTTCCCGTAATGTGCTTAATATTAAATGTAGGAAAAGTTTATAGTAACATATTAGTTGGAGTTCCGTTCTGGGAACACGTTCGTAAATCAGATTCGTTTGTAAGTCTGACGAAATGAGTCTTATATACCTTTGACACAAATGTAAAATATAAACCGGAAGAAGAAAAAAAAACTAACACACTGTTTTGTTTTGGTTCAACATTATAACCGTCGTGAAACAACCATTAGCCTTAATTATTATTATTATTATTATTATTATTTCTTTTAATCAGATGTCCACCATGCTTTTGCATCATCATCAAAACAGACAAGAGGTTTACTCATTCTCTAAAGGTTTAAAGGTCTCATATTGTACTCTTCTTATCACTTTATAATTTCATCTCGCTCCTTCTCCAATTGCGTCGTTTCAGTGTCTATGTAAATGCACTCATGTTGAGCCACGCCCCTTCAGAGAGAAGCAGAGCTAAGCAACAAGCCAGGGGAGGGTATCTTCTTATATGAGGGAAAATCTTAATGGATTGTTTAAACCCCAGCCAATATGAAAATGGAAGAGGTACAAACACATGGATTATAATATATATATTATTAATTGATGTATTATTTTATTTATATGGAAACGCTCACAAGAGACCCATCTGAAAGTCTACAAATGACTAAAAAGTGAATTTTGCATAAACATTTAAACTTTAAATGTTGGAAAATTCCCAATAATGACTAATGTTAATTACAAGAAACGTAATGAACAGAATTGATTGTTATTAATTAGTGATTATTTCCCCACTGGTGATGCGAATGACTTTCACCACAGGTGATGACACAAAAACTGATGGTGTCAGTATCAAAACTGGTGATGATACTGACAATCAAAGTGATAACTCATTAATACATTGTAAACTTATAATTCTTTAGATTTTGGCTGTAAAACTTTTTGCTGTGAGTCTTTCAGTCAAATTTTAATAGATTGTGTAAGTGTCTCTTAATTCTGAAAAAAATCTGAACCTGATGTAAATCTTAACTAGGTTTTTATGGCTTTACTACTCACTTTAGATACTCATGTGCTTTTCAAGGGAAATGTGCAGTTTTCACAATTATCTCGAAAGTATTTGGGCACCAGGGTTACCAATTCTCCAGAAGTCATTCTCTCTGTGTTCATTTTCAAATGACGACAAACTTGCTTTCCTTATTCTTCAGACTAATGAATAATGGTTTCCACCACATTTCTCGCTCATTCACATTTATTTAGGTAATTCTTATTAATGAATCCACGCTTGCTTTTGTTTCTTTTGAATTTACTTGCAATGTAATTCATTCAACCCCCCCCCCCTCCCCCACTGTTTAGTTTTTTTTTTTTTTTTTCCATTGCTTTGAAACAACATGCTGAGGAAGTG
The DNA here is from genome assembly GCA_030068275.1 of Clarias platycephalus. Classification (NCBI taxonomy): domain Eukaryota; kingdom Metazoa; phylum Chordata; class Actinopteri; order Siluriformes; family Clariidae; genus Clarias; species Clarias platycephalus. The sequence continues at coordinate 13,482,712 of JAQQZT010000021.1, forward strand.
GAAAGACATATACCCAATACTGTGAAAGTCTTGACAGCTTATATTTTGCTTCCAAACTTCCAAACAGTGATGACGGATGATCAGACTGGTGATGCTGAATAATGTTTGGAGTGTTTGGAACAGACGAGAGGGGAAATGAGGCTGCTGCTGAGGTTGTTGCATAAACAACTGATTTTTTTATTGTATCTTTGGGCACTTTGCATCTTGTTGCAGTAAAACATTTGTTTCAGTTTCTTTAATCTAGATTTAATTTAATATGAAGTTATTAAGGGGGGCTGAAGACATGATGCATGATACATTCTGGCAATTTGCATTTGTCAGTGTTTTATATACAGTGTACAGTATACATCTATCTGTCTGGCCTAACAGCATCTGACTGGAGCATCTAGAAGGACTTAATTTGCATGCGTCACGTGGTATGCAAATGCTGGTGCCTGAAGAATAGAGCAGAGCAGGGTTTTGTTGTAAAAAAAAAAAAAAAAACCGTTCTCTCAGGAATTAGCAAATGCTATAATGAAAATATTATTATAGATATGGATGAATTCTACTGTTCTGGGTACTGGTAAAACAGAATGAATTCATTCACCTAGTTCACATGCTAAAGCCAAAATAAACAGAGTCCCTAATAAATTTATGCCAGAAGTATTATATGGCGTGTAACTACATTTGAACACATTTAACAGTAGTGTAACACACCCATAACTATGCTGTGTATTTACGTCATAAACTAGCCTTCTCTGTCTGAATCCCTAGACATTTTAATTTTGAATACCTGGACAATTTAATTCACATAAACAGTATTTTTGCTATCAGGGACATGCAGGTGTGTTAAAACACAAAGCTGTTATATATCTCTTCAGCTTACATCCGGCCTCAACAACCAGCCTTTTACTCAACGTGTGTGTAAATGTGTCGCGTAAGCCAAAACGGTCAAATGTTTTGCAGATTTATAAAGGATTCAGGAAAAAAATACAAACTGAGCTCTTCAGACAGCTCATTAGCATTTGGTGACGCCCATAAAACTCCATAAAAGGTCATGTGCATGGGCACCTCAGAGCACAAAACGAACAATCAGGGTAAAGCCTGTGGTCGCAAAAAAACATTTCACTGCATTTCATACTGTATGATTGTGTATGTGACAAATAAAATTTGAACTTGAACTTGAATACAGAAACGGGAGTTATTTTGTCTCACATTTTACAACGTCGTCCTTCCTTTGTCTTCTTCTGCAGCTGGTTTTCCAGGATGGAAATGCATGTATTTTTAATTCTGGCTTAGGACCAGCACTGAGCACGCTAGAGCTGTGAATCATGAGTAGACTGTCGATTCAATTCATTTAGATTTACAAGTTACAAGCTTTGTCTTAAGCATCTGTATTTCTTCCAGGTTTTAAATAATCATAAAGAAAATGCTGATGGTGTCTAAATAAGCAGTATCGGACTCGTTCCCGTTACCACATCTCAGCTGTGCTGTATATATTTCGCAAATACAACTTATTATCGACGGATTATGATTTGTCGGTTTATTTATCCAGTGGTTTTGCTCCAACAGCACATATCGTTCTGCGGCTAGTAGAATTGGCTAACCACGACTAGCGGAGCTCGCGACTGACAGTCAGTGTAAGTAACAGGGTTGAAAGTAGTTTTCAATTCTTCCCAGCACTAGGTCACCAAAAGCGGAGGAGAATAAAACATGGTGGTTGTGGACTGGACAGTAAATTTCTCAAGTTTCTCTTTATATTTCCACTTATTCCGCTTCAGAATATCAGCGCCGTTAACTAAACCAAATAGCGTTAAATGGAAAACTAGTGCACTAGGGTACATGATGTATCTGCTACTCATGCTCTGTAAAGCTTTCATAATGCCTCTTATCTGAGGTGCTGGTTGTTAATTGGTGATTTCTGAGGCTGGTAACTTTAAATGAACTTCTCCTCTGCAGCAGAGGTACGTTTTGGTCTTGCTTTCCTGGTAAGGTCTTCATGAGAGACAGTTTCATCATGGTGCTTGATGGGTTTTGGAAATGCACTTAACAAAACTGTTCTTGCAAGAACTGTTCCAGAAAGGCTGACCTTCATGTCTTAAAATAACAACTGACTGCTCTGGTTATTGTTAGATAATTGCCCAATTCCATATGTGTAATTTCATAGTTTTGAAATCGCCGGTATTGTTGTAGAATGTAGAAAATAAATCACTAAAGTAATTTGCAAGTGATCCCAAACTGTAGTTAAACATACCAGTGCTGTTACTGTTTATTATTACCTCTCGTACAATCAGGTTGTACAATGTGCATTGAAATCCTGTGTAACTTTGGTTGACATTTATATATAAAAAAATTTTTTAAGTCATGTACAAAGCATTAATCTTTTTTTTTTTTTTTTTTTTTTTTGACTGTTTTCTAATCAACACTAAAAATTTAAAAAAATGATTGACACGAGTTACACAGCATTTTAATGCTTATTAGATACTAGATTTTAATACTTGAAAACCTGTAAGAAAATATACCTGTCTGAGGGTAAAACCCGACAATAAACGATTAAAGCGCTACTGAATCGGATAAAATTGAAATCAACAGCCGAATATCGAATTGAATCGACAGTCTACACGGGATACGCAGCTCTAATGGAAACGCTCTGAGCATCAGTGTAAGGTGGCTGATGATCGAGATGAATCATCGAAATGAAAACCTTCTGGTTGAATTCTTGGTCTACAATCATGCGCAAGATCTGAGTGTTTCATTTACAAGCTTATTCATTTGAAAGACGAATGCAGCTGACATCAGACGCACTGTACTCAACCCACATGTTCCAGTCAGTCTTTCATGTCTTACGTACACGAGAGTGAGTTCTATTATCTGCCATCTGCTATTGTTAGTTTCGATGCAATCTTGAGTGATTGGAAAATGTGGGTTGTTTACTGTGTGTGTATGCATGTATGTGTTTATATGTATATGTATGTATATATAAACAACATTGAAAGGAAATATATTGAAAGTCTGAGCAGATGTAGGACACGGTGTTGACTCATCTTCATTTCCAGTCTGGCATTTACAAATGATTTGACAAACCTTTTAACAATTTTAATAGAATTTGGGGTGAATGGAAATGGAAGAATAAGGGAATTTTCTAAATAAATGTACTAATATTGAGTATTGTTTAGTCAGTACAGTAAGTCCCTGACTTGCGAACGAGTAATAAATAAGAAAATAGATAAAATACAGTACAGACAGGAATGTCTTATTCACTTCTTGTAATGTGGTTAATATTAAATGTAGGAAAAGTTTACAATAACACATTAATCCTAAATAAACATGTATTTTCTTTAGGCTGAATTGTACTAGTTTCAATCGTTATATATTACCTTATTTTCTTATACAGTAAGTCCCCCGACTTACGAGCGATTTCCATTCCCGGAGAGAACGTTTGTAAATCGGATCCGTTCGTAAGTCAGAGAAAGGGAGTCTTTTATTCCTTTCACACATATACAATATAAAGCATTTAAAAAAAAGATTTTGTGTTTTGGTTCCACATTAATCGTGAGGGGAATGCTGGCAACGCAGCTAATCCCATTTAATGGGAATATGGGAAGACGTCAAGTGGAGGACAACGCTACGTGGTGTATATTTCTCTTTTGATTCTGTGCAGCTGCTTTACAACAGTGACTGTTGTTAAAAGCGTTCTACAAATGAAATGGAATTTAATTGAATTTAAGTCCATCAGTAACTGCAGAATAACAAAATGGCACATTGCAGCTCGTCGACTTTTTAACCCGGTATGCCGTGTGAGGATTTGTATGGGATGTATAATGTAAGGCTTACAGAAACAACCACTTTTGCGTTGATGAGCTCTAAACTTAAAGATGTATGTGTGGTTATGTAAAAAAAATAATTTCTCATATTAATAAATGCTAACGTGTGTGTGTGTGTGTGTGCGCACAGAAGCCGTTGGGGCTGCGCCCCTGTTCTCCATGCCACGCAGGCCTGGCTATGGCACCATGGGCAAACCCATCAAGCTGTTGGCCAACTGTTTTCAGGTGGACATCCCGAAGATGGACGTCTACCTGTATGAGGTGGACATCAAACCCGAGAGATGTCCACGCCGTGTCAACAGGTGCGTGCAAATCATCCGTCCTTATACTGTTCCGGTGACTTTTTGCCAAGTGTGTCTACTCTCATTTCTCTCTGTCTCTCTTTTGTTTTGTTTTTTAACCACTGACGTGTGAAAGGTGCTTCAGAAAAAAATAGAATTGTTACAGCTGGTGATACAAAGACTTCAATTGTTTCAAAGTTATAAAGAAGCGCGACCGATTGATTCCGCATTCCTACGTGACAGCACAGACAGACACTGTTCTTAGCTTTGATATCTAAAGTGACGGAGTATGTTTTATTTTGGATAATCTCTAGGGAGGTCGTGGACTCCATGGTGCAGCATTTTAAAGTGACCATCTTTGGAGACAGAAGGCCGGTCTATGACGGCAAGAGGAGCCTGTACACAGCACAACCTCTACCGGTGGCTGCAGGTGGAGTAAGTGTCTCTCTCTCTCATACACATACACACACACACACACCTGAAACATATTAATCCGATAGGGTCTACTAGTTTTGCTTCATGCAGTACGACCTCGGTCCACAAACGCTGTCGCTTTTACCCAAACAAAGTCGAGTGCGTCGCCCTGCATCAGTTTTGTTCAGTCCGCGTCGCAGATCGCTTGATAAAATAATTTTGTTCAAAATGAAGTGATGTCTAATCCTTTGCCGAGAAGTACAGTGGCTTGTAAAAATATTCGGCCCCCTTGAACTTTTCCACATTTTGTCACATTACAGCCACAAACATGAATCAATTTTATTGGAAT
>JAQQZT010000021.1:13497325-13519950 GCA_030068275.1 Clarias platycephalus
AGTAAAGATGCGGAAATTGAAAGCATGCATTTCATTTGGCTATATAGTGTGATTAAGTGTGTGTTTTTTGCGAGCTGCGGGGGCGGGGCAGAGGATTGCGATGTCGGCTCAGCATCGTGATGTCTATCCCTACTTCACACACACATACACACACACACAGCACCCGCGCACATAAACGGAAACACTTATCTGTCAGGATTTATTTTTACTTTTTTTTTTTTTTTTAAAGGTAAATGCAGGTTAATTTGTTTTATTTTTACTTAATATTTTGTGTTAATTATTTTTATGTATTTATTTCTTTGGCCTGTGGAATGAATAGTTTGAGTTTCCATATTTTTTTAATGGGAAAATTTGCTTTGATTTACGGGTGTTTTGAAATATGAGCCCGCTTCCGGAGCGAATTATGCTTGTAATCCAAGGTTCCACTGTATATTGTATGCTTGTATGTGTGTGTGTTTGGGCGGGGGGGCTGGGGGAAATGAGTCGGGCTCACTGGTTTTAACAAATCAGTCTGGGAGCACAATGATGGAAAATGTGGTGAATAATACTAATTTCTGAAAATCCTCAACGAGACAGAGTTCACAGTCCAATACAGCTCTGAGACAAAATGGCAACCTTCCCCAATGTCTTCCCGGGTTCCCTCAGAACAACTAATATGTTTGTGTTTTTTCTTTCTGCTTTACATTGTACATTTCTGTCAAAGGTGACAAAAGACTTGCTTTATCGGACTAACGAATGAATCTGACGTACTCACAGGACTCGTTTGTTAGCCTGTTAACCGACTGTAAATCAGCCATTTTGATTTTGACATTGTAACGCACAAAGAATCGTGTTATTAAAAGCACCACATGGCTGTCCATATGCATATCAGCGTTTTTGTTTTCTGCAGCGGAGGTGAAGCGCGTCGGAGACACTCTCCTCGGGATGGCCACCCAGTGCGTGCAGGTGAAGAACGTGGTAAAGACATCACCGCAGACTCTCTCGAACCTCTGCCTTAAGATCAACGTCAAGCTAGGTGGCATCAACAACATCCTGGTTCCTCATCAACGGTTTGTAAAACAGCTTACATTCTAACGTGTATCATGGCGTACACCGGATCGGACCTCAACTCATTTATCTTTATTTTCTCCTTTTTATTTTAGTCCGTCCGTCTTCCAGCAGCCAGTCATCTTTCTAGGTGCTGATGTCACTCATCCGCCTGCAGGAGATGGCAAGAAGCCGTCCATCGCTGCGGTGAGAGAACTGGTTTTCATCGCCTCTCTCTCCATTTCACGCACATCTGATTATTGTCATAATGTTCCATTTCAGATGTAGCCATGGAAACAGTGGGACATCTTGTATACCCGTCACCTTTCTTTTTCTACTGCTGTTCTTGTTACTGACATGGACATTTTAAGTGATTACAAAACACATGGAAGATGAAAATCTGTACACATAATGTACCAACTACACTATTTAAGTGTTTAATGTAAATAAAAATGTGTGTGTGTTTATGTGTAGGTTGTGGGCAGCATGGACGCTCACCCGAGTCGTTACTGTGCCACGGTGCGTGTGCAGAGGCCCAGGCAGGAGATCATCCAGGACCTGGCCTCCATGGTCCGAGAGCTCCTCATCCAGTTCTACAAATCCACACGCTACAAGCCCACACGCCTCATCTTCTACAGAGACGGCGTGTCCGAGGGACAGTTCAGACAGGTCAGATTTCCCATTGCTTGTATTCCTTTTTTTTTTTTTTTTCCCCCCTATTTCATAAACTTTATTCACCTTTCACATTTCAGCAACCACTTTTTTAATATGTTTTTCACAGATTATTGAAATTAAAGTATATCCAAAAAATTTGTAAAATGTGTCCGTTTCATTTCTATAGTATTGTCCTTTGAGAAGATGTTTGCTGAAATTAGAGGGGTGTACTCACTTTTGTGACTGGGTGTATATTAATTTGACTTTGCTTCCAAATATGCAGACTTTTTTGTATTTTCAATGTAGTCTCATGGAATAGTTCTCCAGACTTCCTGAAGGACTTTTTCAGTCGAGTTTCTGTACCTGAGCAGTTTCAGGGGAAGGTTTTTTTTTTTTTTTTTTTCGTTTGTTAAGCCACACAGTGACCTATGAATCATTCTAGCATTAAAAACAAAACAAAACAAACAAAAAAAACCACTCGTATACTGGTGATGCTGGTGGAACAGATGAGAGGGGAAATGAGGTTGCTGCCAATATTGTTTCCCCCCCAAAAAACTATTTGTTTAGGTGCTTTGCAGCCTGTCACAGTAAAAAAAATAATTCAGTTTTTTTAATTGAATCTACATCATTTCATTTTGTTAAATTTAATATGAAGAAATTAAATGTGGCTCAAGACTTTTGCACTCAGCAACATTCTAACATGGCTCACATAATAATACACAAACATCATAATTATTAAATTATTCCTCAGGTGCTCTATTATGAGCTGCTGGCCATTCGGGAAGCCTGTATAAGTCTGGAGAGAGAGTACCAACCGGGCATCACATATATTGTCGTGCAAAAACGCCACCACACACGCCTTTTCTGCGCTGACCGTAACGAGAGGGTGAGAAAATTATTTATAATGATATATTTTTTAAGGGTTTTATTTCCATGTATGGGTATTACTGGTAATTTTACTTTTGCATTTTTAGTTTTTACTCACCATGCACCCTCACGCTTTCCTTTCTCAGGTTGGACGGAGTGGAAACATTCCCGCCGGCACTACAGTCGACACCGACATTACGCATCCCTATGAGTTTGACTTTTACCTCTGCAGTCATGCTGGAATACAGGTATACACACTACACCAAAGTGCTGGGGCGTTATTAATAACCAGAGTACCTTGGATGCAACTTGGAATAGGTTCTACAACATGGCTAACATCCGTCCATAAGCTTTGGTGTTTAAATACAAATCATACTATAGAGCACAAGCAGAGCCAACATGAGACATTAAAATGAAGAAAAATGTTCCCGAGGGGTAACTTCCAGTTCTGAACAATTTGCAGTTCCTCAAATGACCACCAGGCTCTAAAAGTCCCCCAGGTTAAAACATCCAACGTTACAATGGAAATAAATGGTTGAAGCCTGGTACAAAAACAAAAAAAAACATTTTTGGACTTCATAGCTAGTGACTATTTGTGACAACTGTACAGGGTTGAATTTGTATGTAACCTATTAGTTATAATTATATTAAACCATAAAGTTATGCTTGATTTAAGGGTGTGACCAATTTGAGTGACAACTCAACTGCTAGTTGCCTGCTATGGTTACTTTAGCCTACCAGCTGACTCAAATCATAGTAGTTTAACTTAACGCAGGAGTTGGGATGGAACGAAGTGTAAGGTACGGTGTTACCACGTAAATTAGCATTAGCCACCATGGCGTTTTAACTACGCTAAAGCGAAGCTAGCTTGAGGGCGGTAACTTGGTTAAGTAGGCGGGCTCCAAACAGCAGTCAAGCTTCTTTCGTTCCACCTATTTGCCCATTTATGGATTGCCCGGGGTTGAGGCGGAGTCAGCTCCTGCAAAGATGGTGACAATCAGAGCTCCTGCGGTTGATCTTCGAAATCTCTCTTTAGGAAAACTGTGGGTTTACGAGTATCACACCCTTAACTCAAAGCTGCTATTTTTCGTTCTCTGTCTCAAGGGCACAAGCCGGCCTTCACACTACCATGTGCTGTGGGACGACAACTGCTTCACAGCTGACGAGTTCCAGCTGCTCACCTACCAGCTGTGCCACACATACGTACGCTGCACACGCTCTGTCTCTATCCCAGCGCCAACCTACTATGCCCACCTAGTGGCCTTCCGTGCCCGCTACCACCTGGTCGACAAGGAGCATGACAGGTAAGGGGCCTTTATCTCGTATGATGGGAACGTTTATTTATAAAGCACCAAGTGTAAGAATGCCGGTGTTCTGAAAGGTTCTCTACGTCTGGACAACTGGCTAAAGTAAAAATTGCCAGGTATTCAACTAATTGATGAATTTAGTTCGTAATATACGAGGAAACTCTTGTAGGGTCAATCATTAATAACAAGACAACTAACTATTTATTGCAGTTTAAGTTTTATGTAAACAGTTCTAATGGCGCAATCCCAACAAATTAGTCATGTAAGACAAATTAATGATGGCAAAATAGAGTTTAAAAAAATAAAGCTGTTCATCACCTGAATTGCAACTGCAAGTGAATAGAAATGAGAGCTATGACAAAATATGATGCAAAACAACAAACCTTATCGGTTGTTCCATCTTTTTTAATGGTTAAATTGTCAACAGCAAATATTTGATTAATAATTAATCATTAACCGGAAAAAAATGCCATGATTATAACAGACGTGAAGAGACACCCGGTATTATCCACAGACAGTGTTGTTCCTCACCTACTCCAGCAGAGGGTGTAATCAATGCAATAACAGCCTCCTTGTGCCTACGCTTGTTTTCATTACAGATACAAATTCTTCATTCTACAACTTTTTACCAATATCATTTCATATTTTTAACTATTAGAAACAAGCTTGGTTTTGAGAATACATAAACCATTGCAAAGAAAAGGAAAAAAGGAATAAAGTACTCTAATATAGAAGAATATTATATTGTAACTTTAAACTTTATCATGTTTATATCGAACTGTGAGCACTAGGACTGTGCACTTACTTAATCTTTTTGAAATTCTGCTGACTGTGTGTGTGTTCATGTCCCCTTTAAAACATACTTCCGTGTGTAGTCACATGACCCTTCACTGAAGCCACACAGAGGAGAACTTTTTTCCATTAGAAAAAAAATCCCAGATATAATAGCGTATTTACAGTAAAAAAACAACAACAAAGAAACAAAAATTGTTTGTTAATCAGAAATGTGGTAAAACGTTCAATTACAGTAATCATGATGTACATTTGAAATCATATCGCTCAGCACTAGTGAGCACTGAGGAAAAACGGATCATCCAACCCCTAGTCTGTCCTGATTTAAGGTCATGACTTCTGTATAAAGTGTGCAGTTTATATAAAAGGAATTCGTACATTTTATTTACCTTCAGTAACAACTGAAATCTATTCTAAGTGAAAGGGGAAGCTGAAAGATGAAGAGATTGTAAAGGCTAAAATGGATTTCCTAATAGGCTTTGTCATGACCCACATCACATTATTATCAGAAATGTAAACACAAAACAAGAAAAATTACAGGAAAAGGTTAAAAAATGTAGGAAATGTTGGGAATGAAAATAGTTTTAATATTAAAGACAATACTTTTTTTTTTTTTTTTTTTTTTACATTGTTCTCTCTCTCTCTCTCTCTCTCTCTCTCTGTCTCAGTGCGGAGGGCAGTCATGTGTCAGGACAGAGTAACGGTCGTGACCCCCAAGCTCTGGCCAAAGCTGTGCAGATTCACCACGACACTCTGAGGACCATGTACTTCGCCTAGCCCCTCTTCCTCCTCCTCCTCCTCAACCGCACTCACCTGTCACTCACATGACACCATGCACTGAAGCCCACCCAACCCCCCCGCCCCCGTCGCGTCGGCGACAAGTCCCGGGCCATTCTGCTGCTAAAACAAACCAAACGCAAATACAACCAAGGGGAGGGGTGGGAATTAACACTGTTATGCAATACAATAGTCTGAAGAGAGAAAAAAATCAGCCAGGCTTCTCTAAGGGCCTGCTTCTTTCATTTTTCCTGTGTAGATCTTTTGTCAGAATCCTGAGAAAGGTATGGCATTTGTACATGTATTTATTACCGTTGAGTTTATCTGTGTCTGTCTGTCTCTTTAACCGCATGGAGAGCTTTTAATCTTTTTGGTCTAGAGTTAAATTTAAAGAGCAGAAATTATGTAAAGCGATGTGATGTTTGTTTAGATGTAAAGGTCAAACGATTTCACTCTCATGAACTGAAACGAGGCCGATGTGGTGATCGGTCCCAGCAACAGTTAACATCGTTAACATGTTATAATGAATGAACACTATCGCACTTAATATCAGCAGGGCTATGCAATATGATATATACGATACAATACGATACAAAACGATACTGTATATGCCACAGCTAATCACAGCCATGCTGACATTCAGTACAAAAGCATGATTGTTAGTGTGACGGTACTTTTGTATGACAGATTTTTAAAGAGAAAATATTATCAAATAACTGACATTTTAGACATACTATGGCCAAATATTTTAGGGTTTTTATTTATTTTTTAATCATATTTTTTGTTCCCCAGTAATAAGGCAGTACTTTAGTAAGAATCTTCTATAATTTTATATATACTGCCTGGACTGAAAAGTCATCCGTGCCATCAGGAAAGAAAAAAGAAACCCTGTCGCACAGATGTGATCACCTGGTTATTCAGTACATTCAGGTCATCAGCTGACTTCATTTTATTGCCTCGTAACGTTGCTTGATTCAAGATGGGAGCATCGCTTTACTTCTTATCCTGACGCGCTGGAATCTGGACCCATGTGACCAAGTTCAATCCTTAAGCTCCCAGAACACATTGAAGCCTTTTTTGTTCTGATTAGTTTCACTAACAAGTGGTTTTCTTATGGCCACAGAGCTGTTTAGTCCCAATCCTGTTCACATCACACCGTGTGTATCACATTTAATCATAGAGCTGATTTCTACTATGCATTTTCTTTTTTTTCTTTTTTTTAATGATGCAACTTCAAGAGTTGAAGTTTTGTTTTTAAATAATAATGTGTTGAACAGTTCTTCACTGAATTCCATTTGATCCCAGCCAATAACTTGGACCCATCTGAAATTACAACCTTTTTTTAGTTTTTTGTGCCAGGCAGTGTATATGAAATTTTGCCCTTATTAATAAAATATCATATTCTGGGCACAGGTTTAACAATGAACAGATTTTAGCTTAATAATTCTCTTACACTGTAATACTTGATAGGGGATTTTTTTTTATTTTTTTTTTATCTAAGTGCCCATTTCCACTGTTTGCACACTGCATAATTGTGTGTGTATGAGAGAGAGAGAGAGAGAGAGAGAGAGAGAGTGCGCATGAAGGTTTCAGAAGTAACTTCATTGTCCAAGTTATCGGTCGTAAGCATCAGTGCACTGGTTGGAAAACCTCTCAGCCTTGTATCTGTTTATGATTGTCGTGTTTTTTTCCCTCTCTCTCTCTCTATCTCTCTTCCTCTCCTTTGTGAGCAGAGTGAGAGGTTAGCTAAGAAGTTCAACCCGACCCAAGGTTGGTAAAAAATTTCCCCTCAAAGGGTGTGCGTGTGTGTGCGTGTGCGTGTTTCCCTTTACCAGGTACTGAATAAGTGTGTTGACACACCGTTCTTAATACTAGTAGAACTTCAAGAGAAAAACTTTACAGATTAGGGAGAGAAAGCGGTGGTTTTATTCACATGGTTGCGAATATCTATATAGCGTAAAGTGTTGTTACTTTAAAGGAAAGGAGAGGTTGGTGTGTATTGTGGGTAAAGAGTTAATTGTTGTGTATTTACAGGGATTTGAGACAAAGTGCCTGGAAACTCCTTCTTAATGAACATTGGGCCGTATGAAGGTTTTGCAAGTTGTTGTTGTTTGACTTGGCTGAAAAGCAGTGTTTTAGAAGTGACTTTATTTTTAAAACACATGAACAAATGATGTTACGTAGGGACGACAAGATGCTGGTGAGAAACAAAGAGTGTTTCTTCTTTCTTCTTGCTTTTTTTGACCTCCCCAGTGGACGAAAGCACATACTGCCAAGCTGAAAAGTGCACAAAGATTTTACAAACGTGGTTCAGCTTCAGGCTCGTCTGATCTACCTTAAGATTTTTTAAAGCTGGACCACAGTTCTGACAGTGCAAGTCAATCTTGATTAGCACCGGATAGCATTATGCAGCACGTTCCATGCTACACTGTATCTGCATGGCCAAAAGTTTGTCCACTCCTGATTATCACACCCATGTGCGGCTCTTTCCCAAGCTGCTTCTACAAAATTGGAGATCCACAACTGTATAAAATGTCCTTTAGCCTTACACTTTCTCTTTACTGGAGCAAAGAGGCACAAATCCTGTGTAAGTCGAGCTCAATGAAGTGATGATGGGTCAAGTTGAGATGGGACTCACCACCTGATACGATATTATTACGATACCCCTGTGCCGATTTGATTCAAATTACAATTCTATAAGTATCACAATTTTATAAATACTGTATCTGATATTACATTATCCCTCGATTTTGTTGCTAAAGCCTGTTCCTTACTGTCTAACGTTTATTTTCTCACTTACGGACCAAGTGCAGCAAAAAACACAATTTTAACATTTAACTTCAAATTAAATTAAGCAATACAAGCTTTTTCTTTTTTTTTTCTTTTACTTAGTAGCACGTATCATCAGCCATAATTATAATTTCGAAACAAATTTGACAAATAATTCACTCCTACTACACGGGGAGAAATGTGTAAATAGCCACTCCCCACAGCCACGCTCCAAAATCTAGTGCAAAGCCCTCCCAGAAAAGTGGAGGCCATAATGACAGAAAAGATGGAATAAATCTGTCCAGCATTCGTGTGGGTGTGATGGTCAGGCGTCCACAAATTGTAATCCGTATAGTGTATCTGTCTGGTGACTGCTGGTTGTCATAGTTTCTGTCACACATTGTCCTTTGGTTATACGTCCGCTAAGCGTCCTTCCACTTGTAAATAAGCACTTTTGTTCCATAGTATAGTCCAACCAACCAACCCAAAAAAAAGATACTTTGTTTTTTATTTCTTTGATCTTTAACTTGTTTTGCTTTCAAAGATGCTTTTCTTTAACAATGAATCTACAAAGGTCGTAATGAATCTGCAGTGCACGCAGATCCGAGCAATGTGCCTCAGTAGATCAGTAGAACCAAAAGGCTGTTTACTACTTGCCCTGTTTTGTCCTTAAGCATTGGCTTTGTCCACTGCACCTTTCTCCTCAAAGCCACATACAGATGCAAACCAGTATAGCTGCTAAAACCCCCTGTTATACTACGAACAGGTCTGTGTTGGTACAAAGAGGAACGATGACGATATAAACTGCACTTAATTGTCCGAAATGACTCTATATTCTCAATCGGGGTCTCTTTGCCCAGGTGCTAAGAAGAGCGGTGCTGTAATTTGGGGAAATGGAAAGCATAGTCCACCATTCCCTCGTTTTTGTTATACAGTTTGCCATGTTCTTTTTACTTTTAAGCGTAAGTATAGAGTGTTCAGAAAGCTGTCTTAGATGCAGGTTCTTGACCAGAACGTCTTGTAGAGGTTGCGGTGTTGCATCAAGAGCTATTTGAGCAAGATTCATTATTTGAATGGTCAATAACATCCGAGAGCCAGATGTTCAAAATCCTTTCGTATCATATCAGGAGAACAGATTTGATTTATTTATTTTTTTCCCTGGAGTCCTTGATCAAACATCATCACCACAGTTATCTATCCAAGCATGGGTTATGTTTTGGGCTGCATGCTAGTACAGGTGTTTGCTTAGTACTGGCATCACTTTTTTTTATTAACTGATTTAGGTCGTTCAGTAACTATACAGTTCTCTATGCAAAGGTAGTACTCGGCATATTCTCCATCACAAGCAATATGTTTCGCTATCGATAAACCAAGTTCTCGACTTTTGTTTGAAAATCCACTTCGTTGTAGTTGATGGTCTCGCACTGCAATCCAGAATGTTTATGGATCAGAGCAACGCACACAGATAGATGAAGTTTATAGATGAAGGCGAAACCAGCATTGAAGTAAAAACACCAACAAGTAAGACTATTAACTGTGACAAAGGGGATTGTCAAATGTTGGGTTCAACGATGGTGCAAATGCATGGTTTGTGATGGAGTCATGTTGAGTTGTGCCTTTGTATAGAAAAAGAGTTCAATCAAGTATTTTCCAGTTCCAACAACCGAGCAGATGGCCTTTGAACAGCTGACTCATTAGGCGTGATAGAAAATAAAAATCAGGCTACTGACATTTCAAACCTGCACATCTTCCTGATTTATAAGAGAGTTGTGACATTTGATGTTGACAGTGACAAAAAAAAAACTGTAACACCATTAAGAGTTACCAGCCAGCCTCCTTGTGATAGAGACGCACAGGCTTGGCTGATTTTGATGACTTCGGTGCGTGGCACTGTGAAATCTCCCATCCATTCGAACGTACCCGGTACTTCTCTGGCACTACCAGCGTTTGATTGTTTTACTTGAAAAGAAAAAAAAAAAAAGTTAAGCTTGATGAAAAATGGCATGTAATCCCGTGCATGTTTTAGGGGTACAGCATTCTGTAGAACACACGTTTTAACTTCTTCTCAAGTTGCCACGGATCTAGTCGCTAGGGCCCAGTAATCGAGGCATTTCATGTGAGGGTGGAGAGGTTGGGCACAAAACTGTGATGTAATAAGCCCCAACCCTCTTCTCCATGCTGGACTATGGATGCCTTGGCTCAAATAGCATTTTTAATTCAGAGCAGAGGTATATTTGTATATTTAAAGAATGGATCTGTGTAATGCACACCACTTATTTTTGCTAACAAAAAAAAATTCTACGAGAGATAACGAGAATATAAAATAATGTTAATATGAAACGATGAGTGTCTAACAATAATCAGTTAAAATGCAATAGACTGTTGACCTCCAGGTTTATTATCATTATTTTTTTTTTCTTTTAAATGCCTTTTTTTTCCACCATAAAACGCATCATCATGTCGGTCCTATGGTATTTGTGTAATTTTAAGGATTTTTTTTTCCTTTTATACGATTTGATTCAGTTTAACTATAAACCTAGTGCAGACTTATAAACCTGCCCTTTAAAGGTCCAGCCTAAAATGGAGATTATGGAGCGGTTTTGTGGAATTTGTGTAACATTGTATCACCTATGATGAATGATTTGAACTAATCCCTTTGTTTTTTTATCTATTATTATTGTTATTATTATTATAATCCACATAGAGGTGAAGATTCACTATAAAGGAGACTTGTCTGTGGAATGTGCCTTTCTTGATGGTGCTGATCTTAAACTAGTAAATAAAGGACAAAAAAAGTACTTTTGAAATGCTCAATGGGCACAAGCCTTTATCGACGCTGAAGCAGAGTATATACTGATACATGATATACTGTATAATGTGTGTATGTGTTTTAAAAAAAAAAGAAATACAAAAATGTGTGTGTAACTGTCATTTCGTTTGCCAAGAACACATTCTCTTGCCAGTTCCATCATGTCTGGACCAAATTTTCTCCACAAGGGTTTTATGTTTGGGGGCACTTGGCATGGCAATAACCAACTGCTTGCACTAGACAGACTGTGACAGGAGACCTCAAAGATCTAGCCTTAATAAAGCATAGAATATCAGTTATCGAAGGAGCCAATGTAGAGATTCAAGCTGCTGGCAATCTTAAACATAACATTTTAAACAAAACGCTTAAACCGATTAGAGTTTTTAAAGCTTTGGCCGATGCGCAAGCTCTGAAGTGCCATGTCAGTTCCTTCCTCATGCTGAAGGGGTTTCATGGGGGGGGGGGGGGGGATAAGAATAAAAAAAATAACATATTTTGCTTTGGTTACAGTACATAATACTTAAATCATGCTCTCAAATGTCTGATAATGGACCTGTTTTTTTAAATACATTTTTGAAGGGACTTCTATGATTATGGTCTTTCATTGAGCCTTTTTGTCTTTTTATTTGTTTTTGTTTTATTGTCCTATTTAATTGTTAATATTTTAATTAAATATATATGTATGCAGAATTTGTCTCTTTCTTACACATTGTTTTAACAGTTTAAATTTGCCTTAGGAATAAAACCCAGATATGAGGTATAATTTTAATGAAATAATTTTAGTTTTTAAAGATTTAGGCTGTCAATTTAGGGATTGAGGCAAGAATTTGAAGTCAATCAGTTTTCTTTATATAGCGCTTCTAACAATGGTCATTGTTGCAAAGAAGCTTTATAGGGAAAAAAGGTGTGCGGAAATATGCATTAATTATATTTATTGTCCATAATTACCAGATTATATTTCACATATATATTCATATGACATTCGCATAGATCAAGGGTTACAATCTAGGCATAAAGAACTAAATTACATTTTGGAATAATAAATAAATAACCATTGACTTCATTTTACAAGTTTCAGCATTGAGTTTACAGAGGATTTTACAGTTAACACCAATGAAGCTTACATGTTCAATTAGTACACAAGTAGAACAAGATAGTAGTATAATTTTGCTAAGTAAATGGAGAATAATTTATGATTTACCTATTGACAAATGAAAGAAAGAAGGTATATAATAATTTACTTGAGTAAAAGTGCCTTTACCCAAAATATGTTGATGGTAACCTATTCAACATTGCTACATTGCCACTTATGTCAGGGTGGAGACAAGGCACAGGCATAAATTATCAGTTGCAGGACTGTGTTAGGATATCAGAATGTCCCTGTCCACTGTCCAAGAAAATAAAAAGTTCAAAAGCATTCAAGTAAAAAGTAACGTCACTCTACTGCAACGGTTCCCAACCCTGGTCCTGGAGAACCCCTGGCCCTTTTAGTGTTTTATCTGCTCTACAACTCCGGGGCGTTGGTGGTAGGATTCCCACCTGCCATGCGGAAGGCCCAGGTTTGATTCCCACCCAATTCCCAAACCCCAGCCATTGGATGCAGTGCCGGTTCCAAGCCTGGATAAAATGGGAGGGTCGCATCAGGAAGGGCATCTGGAGTAAAACCAGCATCAAGTTGTGTGTGGATCGGATGGTCCACTGTGGTGACCCCTCAATTGAAGCAACCGAAAGTCCGACAACATCTGCTCTGCAACACCCAGTTCAACTCCGAAAAGGATGTTAATTAGCTGACTGGTTAAATCATTTGTGTTGGAATCCAAGAAAACACTAATGTACAGGGCAGAGGGTCCTCAAGGACCCTGGTTAAGAAAGACCACCCTAGTGTTTGTCTTGCAGGCTATTGGCACACTATTAAAAATGTCCTAACCAGATAGAGAGAAGTAAGAACAAACCAAAAAAATGAATATAACAAAGTCTAACTTCTGTTGATCATATTCATATCCAAAGGCATACTTAGTAGCCACGAGGAGTAAAGTAAAGGTTACATATGTGTGCCATCCTTTTTAGGTGGCTCTTCAAATGGTTCCTCATGTGATTCCTCCATGGGAGTGGTATCTGCCATCGGAAAGGAGTCTGTTGAGTTATCACTGAACCTCAAAGGTGCCCTGAGGTGCAGGTTGCTTGGACTCCATGGCAAGGGGCGCTGTGCCCTTTGAGACGGTGCTACGCTCATGTCATTCTCAGCCTCTGTTAACCACGGAGGAGGAGGAGGAGGAGCATCCATATCCGGCATGAATGCTGGGTTTTCTATACCTAGTTCCCAAAAAAAGGGTAACATTTGGAAAACATTCTTGCACAATGGATTGTCAACAATGTAATGATTTCAGAATGAACACTGGTGCTTACCTCCAGTTGCATATCTCGAAGGAGAACTGCCACCTGCAGCCTTTCCATCCCCACTGGATGTACTTTCTACTTCTGAGAATTCAAAATCTAAACAGTATGCAAGCCAGGGTAAAAGAGTGGAAAATTATTATTTGTAATGTATCCTGGATATTTAAAGTACTAGACTGAAAATAATACTAATAAACCATGTTACCTTCATCTCCATATGGATATGTTGTGCTTTCTGAAGGCTTCCCAATAGACATCTGAAAAAACACACAAGATTATTGTAGTAGATATACAGTATTCATCTAACTAAGAACCGTGGAGGCCAATGGTGACCATTGTATTTATTCCCATTTTTACGACTGCGGTAGGACCTCCAGGCAACATTCACACACTATGGGCAATTTGGGAAGCCAATTAACCTAATCTGCATGTCTTTGGCTGTCATGGTGGCTGCGATGGATTGGCACCCTGTCCAGGCTGTAGCCCGCCTCATGGCCTAAGTCTCCTGGGATAGGCTCCCGGCCCCCCATGACCCTGTATACAGGATTAGGAGTTATAGATGATGAGTTAGTGAGTGCATGTCCTTGGACTGTGGGATGAACCTGTAGTACCTGGAGGAAACCAACTAAGCACGGTTAGAGTACATGCAAACTCCATGTACGCAGACTCCGAGGCAGGACTCGAAACCAGACCCTGGAGGCACAGGGTGACAGCGCTAGCCACTAAGCCATATTACATATTAGTACATATTGCCAAAATGTATGTGGACACCTGAGCATCAAATTCATATGTGCCTGCTGAATATCTCATTCCAGATTTGTTTCCTCTTTGCTGTTATAATGAGCTCCACTCTTCTCTTCTGGGAAGGCTTTCCACAAGTGTCCAAGGCATATTATATATGCAAGATGATTTTACAATCGTATGTTGTGAAAAATCTCTCACTTTCTGGTTTGGGTCTTTCTTGGAATGCTTTGTGATCTTCTTGGCTGGAGTGGCCCCCATCTTGGCGGATTTGAACGACTCCAGACGACTTCTCATGGTTCTCTGGAAGATCTCCTGTACCTCATCTTGATTCTGATTGATGGTAAAGTCACTACGGCTGTACCTATGGCGATGCTGTGAAAAGAAATGCAAACGTACAGTGTTACTGGATGGACCTAAGATTTCTTAGGGAGGTGAGCAGCTATGATTTTTAAGTGGATGACAGACGTACGTTTTTCCTGCTCCTGTACAGGTGTTGCTGCAGTAAGTGATGGGCATTGATGTCATCGTTGACATCTTTCATATCTTGCTCATGAATGCTCAGAGACACAGAGGGAATGCTGTTCGGTCTGGGCGGAAATGGAACAACAAAGAACTTCATTTTGTGCGTCATTCGTGTTTGTGGCTTTTTTTTTCCAAGGTTATAAGACACATTTTAACCTCAGGAAGGCAACAATGAATGCATAGTAGTGTGTCGCTCATAAACAGGCCTATGTTTTCACTCTCATTACTGTAAGTATAGTATAAGCAGGTGACTATTTACACTCTTAGATCTAAGGACATGACCTTAAGGGTGACCCTATGCCCTCGAGTAAACTGTACCTTTCTCATACTACAGGTATGAGAAAGTACATTAACGCACTAATGAACTTACAGTACACTCTGGGAATAGCTATAACATTTTTTTTCAAGGATTAAAATGGATTAATGTATGGCAACACTCAACCACCCGCTAGTTACGTATCATATTAGCATGAAGGAACTAAAATCACCCAAAATGCGACTTAACACCTGATTTAATGTGACTAGTCAGAAATGTAAACAAATTTTCCTCCTTCAGAACTGAAATGTCAGTTCTGGCAATTTTGACATACAGTACTAGCAACCGAACTGACTTGAACCGACCACCAGCTAAGTCGCATGTACAGTATATCCAGAAGGCGTTCAAAACTTGTTTGTGTCAGTGGAAAGCCAAGGCTTTTTTGCATTTTGTGCAAGATTTAGTGAAGACTTAGCAGCATGGGTGCCAAGAATTTTAGTAAGTACAGTAGCAAGAAGAAAAGGGAGCCGCTTTTGGTTCGTTTGTTTTTAGGGCAGCCGGTGACGAGAGGAATCATAAATTAAGGTTAAGTGAGTTTTAATGTATATTTCTTACATATTCTACTTCATTCAAATGTTTAGTTTGGATTATTTTTAAATGAAAAGTATGATTATAGTGTTGGAAATTGGTAATATTGGTAATATTTTTGGGTGGCTTGAACAAATTATTTGCATGTACATCATTTCCTATGGAAAAATGCAAACGGATTAAATTCATATGCCGGGGAACCTGGCAATCTTTTTTTAAGTGAATATTCTTTATATTTGGGGAAAATGTGCTTCTCTGAGTTAACATTTGGCTTATATGTAAAAAAAAAAAAAATCCACAAGACTCACATAACTGCCATTGGCAGGTCACCATAGTCTAATGTTGACGTGATGTCGGGCATCACTCCAGAAAACTCCAAACCATACTTTTTTTTCTCGAAATTAACATTAGCGCCTTCATCGCTGCGAAGGAAAGCCAGCGATCCTCGTTTTTCTCCCTGCGGTAAGAAAAACAAGATGTCCTCAGTTGAGAGTCATATTAAATCTGAAATCAAATAAAGAGACCATTCGTAACCATAGCAATCGCACCTCGGTAACATAATTAATAGCGTCTTCCAGATTAAGTTTGTGGAAAATGCTGAAAAGGTAGTCTTGGTTTTTCCTGGCTTCTGGTTTCAGCAAAAACCAAGTGATGTAGGTTCCCTCAAACCGCTTCCATCTGATGAAAAATTTATAGTAAGTCAGTCATAAAAACTTCAGTCGAAAAATGCTGCATGAGAACAATAGCCTACTGTTCCCGCACGCACCCTCTGGTCCACCAGTTGTCTCCTATGCGTCCGGAAATGTCCTCCATTGCTGTCAGAATGTGCTCACATGCCTGTGGCAGAAATACATACAGTAAAAGTCAGTCAAGCTTGTATACCTACAGTTTTCGAAATGGATTTATTCGTGTTCTGTGTTGTGTGAGAACAATAGGTTAAGTTACCCGGTTGTTCACTTTCTCAATTAGTTTCACTTCAGACGGCACCACTCGCTTGACTTTAAGGAATTTGACAAGCGGCTTCATAGTGAGACCCTGAGAAAACAAAAAATTTTTGGTATAAGTGATGCCAAAAAAAACAAAATAAATAATGAATTAATTAATAAATCATAAATATTCGGACACCTGATCATAACATTCATATGGCGTTCTTCAACAAACTGTTACCACAAACTACTAGAAAATTTGTATAATTTTCCCTTCCCTCGAACTAAAAAAAAAACCAGCATCTCAATGCATGGCTGAGCAACACCATGACTTTGGAATCAAGAAAGTGTAATTATCAAATGTCCGCATACTTTTGGCCATATAGTTTACTTCCTCTACTGGTGGTGACGTGATGATGTGGCAGATGTACCTGAAGTATGACCGTGAAGTACACCACAATGAGGGTTGTGCTGAGGATTAGGTTCTTCTCCTTAATCCTGGTCTCATCTAACGAAGCTGCCAACCCGTACGCTACGGCCCCGCGCAGGCCACCATAACTCATCACTATCTGGTCAATTACCTCTATGGGAACCAGTCTAAACCGGTTGAGCATCCAGGTCAATGAAAAGACGCCTGGAGATTTAACACACAACAGAAGCCAAATAGAGGCGGGTAATAAGTAGAAAGTTATAAAGATTTGATTTGAGTTAAAGATTATTATTGCTTTTAACCTAAAATGTAACACGACTAACTCACCGATAAATCTGTAGACTATAGCGAAGAGCAGCGTGAGAAAGATGAAGCCGGTATTCCACGTCCAGATGACGGTATCGATCGCGGTCACTCCCAAGAAGACAAAGATCATGGTCTCTGCACCGATCGCGAATACTTTCATAGTGTACCGGACTGTAGTAACAGACTTTTCATCCATGTTGGCGTTCACGTATTTCTGGCAGCAAACACCGTAAAAAGTGATTCTGTAAAAGCAAAAATAAACAAATCGAAGTGATACATTCATGATCGGTGACTACTTCGCAATCAACGTAATCTTTTAATTATTATGCTAAGCGTAATTGTATGAAATACCTTAGTGGGAGATTTGGTACCAAATAAATAAATAATAATTGTTTATCAAAAAGCTCGTAAAGAATATGTTCTTACGAAAGGATGGCAGAGAGTGAAAGCATCTCGGCCGTGAGGTAAGCCAGGTAGCCGAGCACGAAGATGAAACCAGCTTCAATGACCCGAACTTTCACTGTGTACTTGGTCAATATTGAGATAATGACGGCAAACACGACGCCAACAAATGCACCGCCAAATGCCACTATGAAAAACGAGACTAAGGAGAGACATAAAAGGGAAGAGGTGGTAAAAAAAAAAAGGTGAAATGCATGAAAAAAAACAAATATGATTGACAATTTTCATAGCACAAAAAAATTATGAGATGTAAACGCTTCGTCCCACACCTATGCCTTTGATAATTTCACCAGCAGTAATCCGTGCTGCTCCCAAAGATACGAAGGCATCACAAACATTGTACAGCACCTAAGTGAGAATAAGATCAAAATTATAATCAAATGTGAGATCAAAGTTGTCACGTATTAAACTGTGATACTTTATCTTGAACGCAAGGACTGACCACTGTGACTGCATCGTTGAGCAGCGACTCTCCAAACACCCAGATGAACAGCACTTCATTTACATGCACCTCTTCGAACACAGCGATCACAGCCACGGGGTCTACAGCAGCTAGCAAGCTGCCGAATAGCAGAAACTGTAACAGTCCGATCTCGAGGTTGCCTTATGAACAAAAACATAAAGCATCCATACACTGCATAAGGCATACTGCTACCAAATTAATTGTGTCAGATAAAGGTTGGTGTGAGGTACAAAGAAACATTTAGATATACCCATAGCTCCTCCCAAATAGCAGGCCCAGAGAGATATCCCTACTGTTGCCGCGTTCCAGACTGTCCCAATAACGGCATGAACCAGGATGGCACCCAGGTTGCTGAAGAAAAGCTTGTTGGGCATGAAGTATCCTGTGTCCAGGATGATTGGCGGCAGCAGGTAATAGAAGAAATTTGTTGGCTTGAGCGAAAATGTCTGTACCTTGTCTGCGCCCCAGATGATACCACCCAGAATGAAACCGCAGATGATCAGGAGTCCACTCTCAGGAAAAAAGCCGTTGAGCCAAGTATTCATTTGGATCACTGCAAAGAGAGCGAGGAACTGATTGGTTGGTGTGAATCAATTAAAATAATATGGACAGATTATATCATTCTTTAGGACTATCTCTTTATATTCCAAAAGATCCACAGAGAACCACATCACCACCTATTCTGGTTCCCCCAGGACCGTCACAGGACAAAATATATGGCATTTCCCAGAACACAAATTAAGAATTATGCAAAACTTTCATAAATATCCAGACAACAGTTGCCCAAATCAAATTGAAATGAGCCTAAAATATATTTAGCTATCTTTGTGCCACTGACATGCACCAGCCACTGATACCACATGCCTAATATTGAGTTGGTCCCCTTGTGCTGCCAAAACAGCTCTGACCTCTTTAGCCATGGATTCCACATGGTGTGCATCTGGCATGAAGGCATTAACAGTAAAAAGTCCTCTAAGTTGTGAGGTGGGCCAACAGTCCATATAATGACTCATCAAAACAGCCCACCCACACTCCCTTTATTGTTTCATGACCCAGTTCTTCAGGTCTCCCAAGCCAATTCTGTAGGCAAGACCAGATGGTATAGAGATGGTGTGACCCAGTCATCTAGCTATCACAATTTGTATATTTTCAAAGTCTCTCAGATCCTTATGCTTTCCCCATTTGTCCTTCTTCCAACACATCACCTTAGAGAACTGACTGTTCCCTTGGTGCCTTCCCTTCAACTAGCTTTTGAAGCATGGTTGACTCCACTACAAGATCCATGAATGAGGCTGGGGAAAGCGTAATGGGTTGCACATACAGTATGAGTGCTTATCATAATTACACTTTTATAGCAAATTAATATTCAGATTTGAAGGTCTATGCTTACACCAACAGTTATTTCATGGAAAGGGAAAGGAATCAAGGACAATCATTCAAATGAGAACACCAAACACTGTGCTTTCGTTTGACAGATGCTCATTCATGGAGCCTTGACAAGGTAACCATTGCCTTCTTGCTGTGCTGTATACAGTATATTCCAGTCACTTCTAATACTAAACCAACGATACCAAGAGAGAAACAGGATTGCCACCTAGGATCTAATACCAAACTAAATACGAGAATAAGGCTGAGCCTGATTTGTAGCACTCAGACAGCATTATAACTGATACCTTTCATGAAATATCTGGTATGATCACACATCCTTACCTCACTCTCATTTGCCACAGTCTCTTGTCTATTTATAGACATAGTTAGTGAGGGCATTAGTGGCTCAGTGGTAGGTTTCTCACCCACCATTTGGAACACCTGGGCTTGTTTAACCACCCGAACCCCAGCCACTGGGGTTCAACAAAAGGCATTGAAAGACTTAGATAAATGCCCATGAGCACCCATTTTGAATCCCTCAGTGACGAATGGGACACGGTACTGCCTTGCAGGTACGCGCAAAAGTCTACCTGGAGACCGTAAGTGCGTCATTTAGGGCAGGGCGTACATTTACCTTGTTTAGAACATGGATTATGATTCCAATAATTATTCCTACATACCCAAAGGGGTGGACACATGTCCATTTACGAACCAGGTGTCAAATAAACCAGTTATTAAGACAAAAATGTTACAGTCTGTCACTGTGTCTTACAAGACAAATTTAGGGACATATCTGGTGTCAAGAGGTCTGAATGGAGCAACCACATAATAGACGTCTCTTTAGAAGAGGAGTCAGACACTCTCTCTCTCTCTCTCTCTCTCTCTCTCTCTAAAATATGTCTTCTTAAATCTAAAGTAATACACTCTGTTTAAACCCATTGCAGAGTTTCAAATTACTTACAAATACGTCTATGCCATTTGCACTTATATTTATAGTATTTCATTACATTACATACCAGAAACCTTTGCCACTCCAGCAACAAGTATCCACAGTACTACCAAGTAAGGAGTCTCAACATGGCCCCATCTTAATGTCACTACAGGAACATGAGTTAAGTTTGTCTCTCCATGATTATGCGTCTGTCCTCCAGCCAGTGGGGTAGAAGATATCAGAAACGCAACCGCCAGCAAACAGACAGGAGTAGAGCGAGGCATTGTGTCGAGCAACATCGTAGATTCTTTTTGCCTTCTGCACAATTGCGGGAGAGTTACTCAGTAGCTATGTCTGGTCCAGAATTGCTCATGAAAGTAGCCTTTTGTCACACTCCTGCTTAGTGTGTACTCCCTCTCTCTCTCTCTCTCTGTCCTACACTTCCTTTATTCTTTCATCTCTTGGGGGCGTAGTAAGAAATCAATCTTTCAACCATTTAAAATTACCTTGATTGATGGAAGAGATTCAAAAACATGTACATCTAATGTGCCACCACTTACAACTTCAAGAACCATAAAACTCAAACTCAAATCGTATCAAACTGTAAGACAAATCCATAGATTTACCTAAACGAATGTAATCTGACTACTTAAATATTATAGCTGGTTATGTACAACAATGAGGTATTATTACAGAGCTACAGAAAATGTTGTTTTTTTAGATTTTGGTTAAAAAAAAAAAAAAATTCATCATATCACACTCATGTCTGTGCAACTGCTTTGACAGCCATTTTAATTGGATCCGTGCCATCGTAATGCTTTTTAAATGTTTCATACAGTACAAGACTTGGTGTGTGAATGTTTGAGCTGGTTTATCATTCACTATGTTCTAGGCAGTGACTCAATAGCAGCAGCATAACCAGGAGTGTGTGATATCTACATATATGAATTGTACACATACAAATAATATGCATAATAGTTTAGACCTTACAGTTTGATTAACCCTGATTTATAGTTCTTGAATTCATAACATAATTCATAAAGGTTACACAGTTGCTGAGGATAAGGGCATCTGATTTATTTGGTATTTTAGTTTCAAAACATTCCAAACATACCGACTTTGATACACATTATATTTTTGGAGTGCAGTGAGCTGGTCCTGTTTTTTTTGGGTTTTTGTTTGAGATATACATATCAAAGGGTGCAAATTAAAAATAAAATGTACAACGATCATCGGGCCCAAGCGTCCCGCGTCATCGCCGGCCGAGCACACCAGAAAGACAGTGGGGACATACCAATACCATTATGACATCATTTTATAAAGGGGGAACTTTATTTTAAGACCTCCGAAAAACTCCCAGATGCAGAAAAAAAAAATCACACTATGATGGCAGTTGTGGTCACACAGGAAGTAATTAGCCACTTTTCGGCATTAAATTTAAAGCATTGTCACGGCTGACCTGTTTGAAATGTCAAAAATCCCTCAATGTCTTCAATGTTTTCAGATCACATACACCCGGTTTGGTGGCGATCGTATAAATCCCCTAGGACGAGTATATCGAAATCCACTAGGTATGATTTACAAATGACACAAATAACTTACTAAAGGTTGGGTAGACCCCAGGTAAAAGTTGTTCAGTTCAATGAGCTCTTAATTTTTACCAGATTTTACATGTGTACGCGCAGGTGTGTATGAGCTATGCAGCAAAATCTCGTATCACACCCGGGGCCCAGCCGTCCAACCTGTGTGCTGATTTTCAAGACTTTTGAGCATGTTAGGACCCCCAAAAGCCCTGGATGCTTGAAAAAAAAAAATCCTTAGAAGAACAAGACAACCCTTCACACACTTCACACACTTACATGACATGACATCATAGGACTGTTATTATAGTTCTTGAGCCTTAATAAAAAAATAAAAGTAATCTACTGATGTTTTTAGTAATGCAAGTCAATCATTTGCACTGTTACAATTTTCAGTGAACAATTTGAATTGAGTACACGGTAATTCCTTGATTTAATTATTTTATTATAACTTTCTAGTGATAAATCTAACCCGTCACCTACTGATTAAACAATAAAACTAGTTATATTACAGGGCATGTTACTCATTTATGGAAAAATTATTGCATAGCAGATATAAAACATTTAAAAAGCATTAAAATTGGAGTGATCCTATTTAAAGTAAACAGTGCATGGTTCTCAATCACTGCAGCAAAGCCAGGAGTGTGTGTGTAT
>JAQQZT010000021.1:13520025-13530147 GCA_030068275.1 Clarias platycephalus
TGTGTGTATATATATATATATATATATATATATATATATATATATATATATATATATACTGTATATAAGAAATTCATGAAAAGAAGAGATATTTTATATATATATTCCATATATATGAATAATATCTTTTCTTTTCATAAAGGTGACAGCGTCTGCCATACGGTGTTTGGTATTTTAGTTTAAAAACATACCAAACATACCGACCTTGATACAAAATATAATTTTGGAGCGCTTATTCAGAGTATTAACAAATGTGTCTTTGTTTTTCTTTTTTGGTAGAAAACTGGTTTCTTTCATATCTAACAAGCAAACCACACAAAAGGAACGACCTTGAAATGGACATTTATTGCAAATTTTTGTAACGAAACTTAAATGATTTAACAAGGTTTCCTTAAAAAGTAAAAAAAAAAAAAAACATAGTTAATCCTCATGTCCTCTGCAGGAACTTCATTTTAATGATTGACACAGATCTTTCCAAATGTCCGTTAGGGAGCCATCCGGTGTGGAGTGTGATGACGTTTAGTATGATATTATACTATTTTCTTTCAATTACAAACCGATTTAAGGTTATTCATTCATTTTCCTTTCCTGTGTAGGGTCACGGAGCGAGGGCATGGAGCCTATCCCAAGGATCTCAGGGCAAAAGTCAAGGGCCAACTTGAATATAAAAATACTCACACTCCCAATCATCTACTACAAAGAATCTGGAAACTCCAGTCAGCCTATCTTTGAAATGATACACACATTTGAAATGAGACACATATCTTTAAAATGATGGGGAAAACCAGTAGTACCCAGAGGAACCCCATGAAGATCTGAACCCCAAACCTGAGGGTACAAGACAACAATGCCTACCTGAACCACCATGACCCTCAGAGTTAAGGTTATTTATACACCAAAATAGATTTGCACTGAAGACTGTATATAGATGCCTGATCATGGGTTCAAACCCCAGTGCCATAGATCTGTTTGGCCCTTGAGCAAGGCGGTCGACTACAGTACAGTATCTACGTTTGGATGTTTAATGAGTCACTCTGGATGAGGTTGTCTGGAAACTCATAAATGTAGATATATATTTAAAGCTTTGACGGATCCTGGCTCGCGAAGCCATTTTTACAACATAGATTTACTCCGTGCCATGGAAATATAGCACTTGAATTGTATTAAAGCAGACTTAATTGTATTAAAGATTCTAAAATCTTTAAACTGAAGTTTATACAGTATATTCTGATATCACTTACTGTCTATACCACTTTATCCTGTATCCTATCCCAGGAGACTTAGGGCACTAGGCCCTGCATGCATACACACACACTACGGGCAATTTGGGGAATGCCAGTTAGCCTAATCTGCATGTCTTTGGACTGTGGGAGGAAACCAGAGAACCCGGAGGAAACCCACCAAGCACAGGGAGAACATGCACACAGAAGTGGGAATCAAACCCCCATTCACTTATCCACTGTGCCACCTGTATTCTGATATTTAGATTTTAAATACGTTAGTCTATGCTTTTCACAGTATAGCAGTATTTTACTTTTATAGAATGTTTCTCGCCTGTTATGTGGAAGGCCTGGGTTCAATTCCCACCCAAACCCCAGCCACTGAATGCAGTGCCGGTCCCAAGCTTGGATAAAATGTGAGGGTTGTGTCAGAAAAGGCATCCAGCATAAAACCTGTGATAAAGTTATAAATCGGATGGGAAGTCTGACAGATTTATTTATGTGTATGACTTTTTACTCTGCTAGAGGACTGCTGCTAGAGGCCTCGCCACTCACAGTAGCATCTCACCGCTTCAAGGACGTTCAGTTACACAAGTGAGACATTAGTAATTTAAATCATCCATTATTAACTCGGGCTGTTTCCAAACACTAGTAGTGAGGAGAAATGTTACGCATTAATTCACCGCAGACTGAGTGATATTTCCTCAACTGGTTTGCATACACTGGGTTATTAAATATAATACTGGCCTGCAGGGCACGGTTAAAAGAAACCAAAAACCAATCACACAAATACAGCATACGCAGGAGAGTACTTTAACTCAGAATTTTCAAAAGCGAGTCATATTCTCTTAACAATCCCTTATTCATGGATCTTTAGCATGAATCGAAACATACATGAAGTAGACTAATTAGAGTACATTAAACTTGAAGAGTAGATTCAACTGATGGAGAAAAATGTGCTAATCTGCTTTGGCGGAAGCGATGCAATTGTAAATGCCTCAATGAAGTAAAACTCTCATGCACATTAACCAAAGGAGGATGGATGTCAAGTTTCAGCTTACCTAGTTTGCAAAGCCAGCAGACGAGGATCCACAGGGCCACCAAGTATGGCTGTTCCACATGATGCCATTTCCATGTGACAATTGGCACCGTTGTGACGGTCGAGGAAGAATTTCCCGATTCCGCGCCGCTGCTAGATGATTCGTGACTGTTGCTTCTTAATAGGTCAGCCCGGCACGAAGCACCGAATATTAATAGTATGGTAAGATAACAGCTCAGCCTTGATAAAAGTGCCATGTTAGTGAGGTTCCCCTAGTGTCACTTGCTTCTCCTCTTTGACCTTGGGAGTCGTTCGACCTGGAAAACCTGAGACTGTTTTCACAAACTCATTTTTTTTCTTACTGACTGACACTCTTTGTCCCTTTGTATAGTTCTTTAACACACTTTTGTCATTCTGCAGCATGTATATATCACCTGCGTCCATTCCAGAGGTAGGCATTGCTCCACCTCTGGCTAAACACAGACTCAGTAATGGCTAGAATCTGGCCACACCCTCTTGACTCACCTGTATTAATAAGAACCAGTAACCATCATGAAACTGGATCCAGTTCAAAAACTTCACAGACTGCAATGCTTCTTATTTATTATATAAATTTTTTAAAAATCCAGTATTCTCTGCTTCACTAAAATGTCTTCATGTGACGACTATTTTCTGTTAAATGTATCCTTGAATAAGATGCCCTGGAGGAAATTTATATTCAGAATCAGAAAAGTTACAAAGTATCCAGTTTAAGCTTTGGTATGCACTCTTAGGATGTCCAAGTTTTAACCAACCTGAAACTACAGTCAATTAACATTCTGTTCCACTATGGAAAATAATATATCAGAACAAGTGTTTTTAATATTTTCATATTACCTATTTTATATGGTGTATAATCTATTTTATAATGTTTGCCTTAATGTGACTCAAAAAGAAAGGCAGAACTGGAAGTAAATATGTCCCGCCCTTGAGGCTTTTAAAAATCACCCATTATGGGCAACTCTTCATTGTTCGCTCTCGAGCCCGACCTCCTTTATTGCTTGGTTTACCTTGGTAATAAATTTTATTATTGATTCGGAGAAGTTTGGAATTCTTTGCTTACAATCAGACCTACTTCGAGGATGTTAAGTATTCTCCAAGACAATGGAAAGTCATCAGGAAGAACATTTGGTACTTTGATATAACCTATTGTATACTGCAGATAATCTGTTTTATGATGTTTGTTTTAATGTAAGTTAAAAAGAAACGCTGAACTGAGGACGACACGCGAAGGGCACCTTGACATGAAAAGAGACAAGTCATTGTTTTTAAATAGACTTAGAGTCGTCAACTACACTGATGTTATTCATTCACCTTTAATTTCCTCAAGTACATGCTGTATTCTGTAATACGTACACTAGCATGTAATATGGGTTTGTTAATTAGTTTAACAATATGTTTATGTATAATAATAATTATTATTATTAGAATAATATGCAAACTGCATGCAAACAGACCATGAAGCAAGAATAAAACCCTTGACCCTGGAGGTCACTTTTAATAAATCTTTTAAAATTTTTAAATTGTATTTTTCCATATGATCATATTTATTAATTTTATCATATTAATTAAGGGGAAAAGAGGCAGTGCACAATACTGACTTTCTTCTTGTTGTTTGTTAATAAGCTTAAAAATGAAGCTACATTTCCATGAAAGGAATAAAAGGTGAGAAAGAAAAAAATGCATCAGTACAATTTTACTTAGATGGAATATTTAATCCAAAAAAGTTAAAATTGTTGGCCTACAGTACATAAAGCAAAAAAAAACAAAAAACAAACAAAAAAAAAAACAGTCAAATGACCGGAATTGGGTTAAAAACAGTTGACCCAATTAAAACCTGGAAGGACCGGACAAACATATACTGTATAACTGTATACTGTATAACATATAACATATACCGATCAACTATAACAATATGACCACCTGCCTAATATTGTGTAAGTCCCCTTCTTTTGCTCCCATAACAGTGATGAACTGTGTTCTGACACTTTTGCAGCCATCCCAACCTAGCTCTCATCAAAGTCACTCAAATCCTTACACTTGCTTCCAACATATCAACGTCAGGAAAAAAAGGTTCACTTGCTGCCTAATATATCCCACCCACTTCCGGCCACCATTGGAACGAGATTTTGAAAATGTCGCTACTGTGAGAAGAGCCAAGTTGTGATGGCTAGACGTCTGGATCAGAGCAACTCCAAAACTGTAGATCGAGGGATGTTCCTGGTCTGCACATACCAAAAGTGATCAAAGGAAGGAAAACCGGTGAACAGGTTCATGGGTGGCCAAGGCTTACTCAATAGAAGCGCAAGTGTAGATCAGATTGATGAAACGTTTAATGCTGGTTGTGATAGAAAGGTGTTCGAACACACAGTGCATCAATATTAGGCAGGTGGTTATAATGTTATGGCTGATCGGTGTAATTTTATTCCAAAATTGAATTGTATTTAATAGTGAAAGTAACAGCATTTCCATACACGATGTGATGAGGACTGTTGTGTTACTTCATGAAAAAGGTCCTGTTTGACTAATAAAGAATGACAAGTCTAATTAAACCCTTATATGCAAACAAAGCTATATTTTTTTACAACATGATCTCATGCTCGATTTTAGGTAAAAGTTGAAGAACGACTCTCCAGTGGCCTGTTACCGGATCCAGATCTGGAGAAAATCGTTGCAGAATCCACAATTATGGGTTACAATTCAGAGGTTGAGCTAATTCTGTTTTTAAGGATTATGTTAAAAATATGATCAAGGAAATGATCAACTTGCCATAAATGTTCCACTTACGTCACACATAGTCAACCAGCGAAATCATGTTTGGTATCTAAATATTGGCGTGCAGTTTACAAGGGGCTACCTGGATTAAACACTAACTGATTAATACACAGTTTAGGTTATACGCTCTGAGACTGATTACACAGAAGTGTACATTCAAGGATAATTAAACACTATTTCATTTCAGCCTTCAGGCAACAGAATGTGCAAGCGTTCGTGAAAACCATGTTTTTTTTGTTTTGTTTTTTTTCCTTGACAAGAACAGCTAAGGAGCTACTCCGAAAAACTGGCGCCACCGAGCACACTTTTTATTTTCTTGACGCTCTTGGTCTCTGCTAGAAGAAAAAATTCTGTTCTGTCTCATGCCCTGTTTTCCCTCTGTGTTTATCTATCTCTATTTTCTTTATAATGTACCTGATCATATCCTTCCATTCCTCTTCATTAATTCTTTTAATTGACTTACTAGAAAATTCTGAGGTCAGCTGTGTATCATACAGTAGAGTGAGTAAACTCAAAATGCACAATGTACTGTATAATGAGTAATGTGATTGTTTTCCTTTACATTATACACCGTGAACAGCCATACAAGAACTGGTCCGCAGTCGTGTTAGAACAGGAAGAAACTCCTAAATCTTGTGGAAAGCTTTCACAGAAGAGCTGCAATGGGGCGGAGCCAACATCATGTTAAACCCTATGGATTAAGAATTCATTAGGAATTCAAGTTCATATGCATTTGAAGGCAGACGAGCAAATACTTTTGGCAATATAGTATATATTGTATCGGCCAAAACAGCTGACATATAGAGGCATGGACTCCAAAAGACCCCTGAAGGTGAGCTGTGGTATCTAAACGTTAGCAGCAGATCCAGAGACTGGTAAGTTCTGTATGGTGCTTACTTGTTCATCCAGCATATCACTCTCAATCAGAATAACATTTTGGGTCTTCGGAGGCCAAGTCAACTCATTAAATTAGCACTTATTTGTCACATATACATTACTGTTCTTTTTTCTTTGCATTTCCCAGTTTTTTTAAGCAGGCTTGGATCAGAGTGCAGGGTCAGCCATTATACCTCTTTGCTCAAAGGCCCAACAGCAGCAACTTGATGGAGCTGAAGCTTGAACCGCCGACATTCCGACCAGTACCTCAGTGCTTTAACACACTTTGCTTCCACTGCCCTACTTGAATTCTTTGTCAATTTCCTCAAAATATGCCTGAACAATTTTTGCAATATGAGGCAAGTGGTTAGCACTGTTGCCTCATACCCCCAGGATCTTGGTTTGATTCCCACATCAGGTTTGTGTGCATGGAGTTTGCATGTCCTCCCTGTGCTTGGTGGATTTCCTCCGGGTTCTCCGGTTTCCTCCCACAGCCAAAGACATGCAGCTTAGGCTAACTGGTGTCCCCAAATTGTCCGTAGTGTGGGAATGGGAATAAATGCAATGGTCCCTAGTTGGACAGAGGTTCCTAGATGTATGGATGGATGGATTGCCATAAAGGAATGTACTTGCTTTACTTAAAACACTGCGACCAAGAACACTGCTAGTAGTTATAACTGTTTTCATATTTCACAATAAATTGTGTTGGATGGCATATTGATCATTTTATTATTATGTTTTTTTTCCATTATTATTATTAGTTGTATAATTTTTTTGTGCCCAAAGAGGTACAACTGCAGGAGCAAAATCAACTCATTTATGTACTTCTAGTTAGATAGATTGATTGGCAAAATTTATTTCATACCAATAAAGTGAATGCAGTCATAATAAAGTTGAGTCTAATCTAATCTAATCTTATATATTTTTTATGTGACTGAACTTCTGTGTACTTCTGTGTTTCACGTCTGTTGAAAAGTCTTGAAACTAGTTCCCAGTTTGGACAGTTTTATTCCAAACCGGCAAGAAAATATTATCGCTTTCACACTGGCTTAAACTATTTAACAAATTTTGCTGCCTGGAAACAAGCCATCTGTCGTGACTGGTTGGGTTAGTCAAAGCCTATACAGATTCATTACTCATACTCACAAACCCTGTCTTTGGCGAAGTTTCAAAATACATATATCGTTTCTGGGAGTTTTCTGAAGATGAGTAATTCAAAAATAGTCATTGCCTCCAAGGAAACACATAATCTCATAAATCTGTTGAAGCACAAGTCTTGGACTAACCCAACCTGCAAAAAATAAAGAATCAGATATAAGAGAAAAGAAACTGGATATTGGATTGTGAAACCTAAATCAAAAATGAAAAATGTAATCAAATCAAAAAGCTTGGCTACTTTATGCTTAATTATATTTCTTAGGTGTGCAACATAAGCGGCATGGTGGTTTAATGGTTAGCACTGTTGCTTTGTACCTCCAGGGTCTGGGTTCAGTTCCTGCCTCAGGATTTATATATATGAAGTTTGCATGTTCTCCTTGTGCTTGGCGTTCCCAAACTGACCAGAGTGTGTCAACTATGGTTCAGAAGGTCTCAGGTTCAAACTCCACAGCCACTGTTGGGCTCTTAAGCAAGGCCCTTAACTCTCAGATGTATAATGAGATTTTTTTTTTTTTTAAAGTAAGTCACTCTGGATAAGGGCATCTGCAAATTTCCACAATGTGAATGTGTATATTTATATATGAATTGGCACCCCGCCTTGGTATGGGCTCCAGGCCCCCTGAACAGACACATGATTTCCTTAGTCCAGTATGAAACTCTCTGCTAAATACCTTGACCTTCTGTCATTCAAACTATTTACTGTTTTGCCTTCACTGCAGGGTAACCACCTGACGATCAGTTTTAGCGAATGTGTGTTTACAGTAATGCTAGCGGGGAAAATAATCTGATGGCTTTTATGGTGAAAAGAAAGTATTGTTGTAAAGCCAAGGAGAAATCTTTGTACAGTATGTATGAGGAAAAGAAACAAAAAACAGTTAGTATACCACTCACTCAAACATTCTACTGTTCATCTGCACATTCATCTTGTCATCATTTATTCTGCTACTGTAGCAATGTAAGGTCAAAAACATCACTTATTGTTTACATCAAACACCAGAACGAGAAAAAAAAGCAATTTTTGGGTTGTTAATCATGGTCTGGTTGCTGGTACCAGATGGGCTGGTTTAAGTAATTCAAACAATGCTTGGATTCTAGATTATGCACAGAATTGTGTGGAAAAAAAAAAAAAACACCCAGTGAGTGAAGAGTCTGAACGCTAAAACATTTTCTTGATTACAGACATCAGAGGTTAATGAGGTTAATGGCAGGACGTTTATAGTAACTCAAATAAGCACTCCAATAAGCACTCTTTGAAACCATTGTGCGCAGAAAAGCATATCAGAATTCACAAAAAAAAAGTGACCAGGAAATATGATTCCTCAGATTCCTATTCCTGGCTGAGTGGATCCCTATGTGGTCGTCGGCTATTGTAGCACATCCACTCCGAGGTTTGAAATGCTTTTCAGATCACCCTAAAAGTAAAGATGTCCGTGATGTATTGGCACCACATCCAGGGTGTACCCCACCTCGTCTCTAAAGTCTCCTAGGATAGGCTCCAGGCCCCCCACGACCCTGTATACAGGATAAAGCGGCCTAGACGATGAGTGAGTTAGTGTTTTTTTTGCCTTTTTGGTACCAATATCCATGTCACAGAGATCAAACGTTTCCTACATTCTGATGTTTGATGTGATCATTACATCCAGTTCTAGACCTGTATCTGCATGATATTTTGGTGCTTACTTCAATACACATGATTAACTTATACTGTAGGGAGCTGCGTGAACGTGCAGGTGTCCAGGTGTTTCTAATAAAGTGGTGAGTGCTGTATAAACAAAGGGAACAACACATCCTAAAAAGAGGATTAATTAACCTCACTAGGTGGCTCAGTTTCTGATCCGCATAACAACTTGGCACAGGTTTTACGCCGGATGCCCTTTCTGATGGAACCCTCCAATTTGATCCGGACTTGGGAACAGCACTGCATCCAGTGGCTGGAGTTTGGGCATTGAGTAGGAATCAAACCTGGGCTTTTCCAATGGCAGGTGAGAAACCTACCACTGAGCCACCAATGCCAAAATTAGATCTTGTTATTACCTGTAAATATGCATACATACACACAGATACACACATACTGTACAGTATAAAATATGAACCATCATCATCACAAGGCTGTCCGTGACATTGTTTATTTTGGCATAGCCACTAATGATACTTTGCTGTACTGCTGTTCTTAGAACTGCTTACACAACATTCCATGTTGTGTCAATGTTCTTGTTGCAGATGAGGGTAGAACGTCAAATCTCATCTGTAACCTGAGGCTTATAGTCTCTTTCTTCAATTGTTTTTTTATTTTTCTTGATTGCACTGTTTAATGATTCAAGATGGATAAAGCGTTATATGGAACTGTGATTTGTTCAGATAAATAGGAATATACCTTGATGTGAAATAATTTTTTTTAACCCTCTCAAGGCAGGCGTTGCAGATTTGCAACAGTTAAAAACTAATTACCTTATTAGTACTTACTTACTACTACTTACTTACTACCCAGATACATATTTTATGAGGTTTTTTTTACTCAGAAGTACCACTGCAGGATTTGGTTGTCCTTTAGCAAACAAAAACTTAATTTGAGCCTGAAAGGGTTTTAAAATGCACACACCGCTGAAAAATAACTCACTTCCTGAAACAATTATGTTTTATACTGTACATACGTATCCACCACCCAACAACATTCATTTTATACTTCAAGAGAACCTTGAGGTCACTGAGTCATTGTTTTTTTCCATTATCGTCATTCAGAATGATGGGCCCTATATTACTGTGGAGTGTTCTTACAAGGAATATTGAACCATCTATTGATCTGTTAGAACCCACACCCGTTGATAACTCAGGGAACATTGAAAAAAAAAAAAAAAACAGTTTGGAGTTCTAGACATGGGAAATTCAGACATTTACTCTTCAGCCACCCATAGCCAGCTGAGAATACTGAAACCTTCTGACTGGTGTGTGTGTGTTTGTGTGTGTGTGTGTGTGTGTGTGTGTGTGTGTGTGTGTGTGTGTGTGTGTGTGTGTGTG
>JAQQZT010000021.1:13538706-13572638 GCA_030068275.1 Clarias platycephalus
TGTAATGAGTAGAAAATAGAAATGAATAAAAATATACGTACAAATAAAATGAAAAATTACTTTGAAGAGAAGTAAATATTAGGTGCAATTTGCTGGTTGTCCAGCAGGCGCCCTCATAATTCTGTCTCCTTGCAATGCTCTTAAGGCTTTACGATTACTCCAGAGCACTCGTAGATCTACGAAGATTTTCAAATGCTACTTAAGTTACGATGGTTTTGGGAAACAGACCGTAATATTGTGATCATTCGTACGATCATTTTTACGAACTACTTAGGCTTACGATGCTTTTGGGAAACGCAGCCCTGATCTATTATGATTTATACACATTTTCTCAAATTTCATACAAATTTCCATCATTTTGTTTTGATTCTGTAAAAAGCTGCTTTGCGACAACGACCAATGTTAAATTGTTAGCCATGTACACATAAAATTTAATTGAATTTCATTGAATAGAAACAGAATGGACAGAAATGGCACACATGGGAGAGTTCTTTGAGCAGAGTGATCAGGTGTGCTGAGCGCATCACTAGGACTGAATTTCCTGATCTACAGGACATTTACATCAGGCGGTGCAGATTATAAAAAACATTCACCACCCAAATCACAATCTGTTTCAGTGTCTGCCATTTGGTAAGAGACTCCAGTACTCACTCAGGGCACGCACTGAAAGACTGAGCAGCAGCCTTTTCCATAAGGTTCCAAGGGCATTAAACACACAACCTCACCAATGACCGACAAATTTAGCACACAGTTCCATAGATATACAGTCACTTTATCAGATATCATTGCACACGTATGACAGATAACATAATCCTGTATCATATATATTAATATACTATACACATAGTCTTCTTAGTGTTATTTTTATTTTGTACACATTTATTCTTTTATTCTTATTATTATTCGTTTTTTAAAATTATAGTATTATTATTATAGTCTGGAGTTTGTTGCCGTTGCATTTCCCTACTGTTGTACCTGTACAACCATGTACAGTATGTGACAAGTAAAATTCTTGAATTTTGAAGAAGACTATAATGATATGATAGAAATATTTGATTCCATTTGTTACATTTACAGTCAGGAACTCCACGGTTAGTGTTATCACAGAATGTAATAGACACTGGGAACACTTTTTTCGTGTCTCGGTATCTTTAAAAGTCTCTGAGAAACTTCATCCTTTGTCACTAGAGCAGTCGGCTCACATGACTCGAACTCCCAGGGTGCAGTGCGATCAGGTCCTTACTACACAGCCGGCTTGTTTTCCTGTTCATACGAAACGTCAAGGGGTTTTCCCCCAGATCGGTACAGAATCCCGGTAAATCACGATTCTTGTGTGATCGGCTCACACACACTTTGATCTGTGATTCATACCGAGTGTTTTGGTGTGTGTGTGTGTGTGTTATGACAGCATATGTTCAAAGGTTTGGAAGTGGAGTCCAGCACTGTACATCGTTAGAAACTTTTGATCTTCGTACATCCGGCTTTCATCTGCTCGCGAGCGTGTTGTTACATTGTCAAAGTGTTACATTGTTACATTGTTTGCGGAACTTCTCAGATGTTGGTGCTGGTGCTGAGACATGATGTGAAAGCTACACGTTAGGACTCGGGTTACCTGATCGACGTCTTCACCTGGTCACGCGGTCAGAGAGTCATCTAGCCGAGCAGTGAGCTCTACAGGTACTGGACTGCACGTCACACTAGTACTGAACTAGTTCAAACGCTTACGGGAGGCTTTCATGAGTTTATATTCGTTACAGAAAAACAAAACAAAACTGAAAGTATTCTCTTACACAGGAGAAGCAAGCTGTTTTGTGTTTATGTTCCACACAAAAATGCAATAAGTAAATAAATATCATTTTAGGATAAAATAAGGTTTATTACATGCCATTAATACATTATTAGTGCTTAAATGTTGACTTTCCTTAAAGAGCTTCCAACTTCCAAATTTTGACACGCCTTCTATTTCTACATTTAATGTTTTTTTTATGTTATTATTATTATTATTATTATTATTATTTTAATATAGTTTTAGGACATGATACAGGCACGTCTGAGCAAATAAGGTTTATTACATACTATTAATACATTATTAATGCTTAAATGTTTACTTTCCTTCAGTTCCTTTGGACACACCCACATTCTATTTCTAATGTTGTTTTAATTTTCTACATTCTAGAACAATACTGGAGTTTTTTTTTTTTGTTTTTGTTTTTCGAAACTAAAAAATATCACACATGGCATTAGGTTATTAGGTAACAATAAGTAAAAACATTTAATTGTTATTACCCTTAAAACCCAAGTGTTCATCATATTGCGTAGGTTGTGCTGAAAAACCTCAGATTGGAGCCATTATGAAGGCTTTACAGAGCATAAGTAGCAGACACATCTCAATATAAACTGTTCAATGGAGATTATTGTATATTTTGGATGCCTTCATTATTGTTTTATAGTGATGAAATCAATAATAAAAAGAAATCAGGAAAGACCACAGAATTAGATAGAAAGCATGTCCACACTTTTGACTGGTAGTGTAGAATAGAATGAGATCTTCAAACACATTCAAAAAGATATAAACAAATTCAGAAATTGTCTCCATATTCCCATTCATTAACCCATTTATTGTAAAAATCCACATCTGGTTCAACAGCATCATGGACATCATCTTGGTTTTTGCTATCTAACAGTCTCTTCTGTAATTCATTCTATAAATCATTCAGTAAATCTGTAATGTCAGATTGCATTGTACAGCTACCTATGGGACATTTTCAAACTTAACCTTGGAATCCAGCGTTTTTCTGGTGAATGAAGTCATAAAACCGAAAGCTCCAAGCATAGTGCGATGGTGAAATGTTGCAATCGTTTTACAGAAACATAAAAGGAGTTTTTACTCTCTTAACTGTGTTTTGTTATTCTGCACTCTCAAAAGTCCCGGTTTGACTTGAACGCCCCGAAAACTTTTCTGGTATATGTATTATTGAAGAAAATGACTCAAATACGTTATTACATGCAGAGGAAAATAAAACGCACACACAAAAAAAAACATTTTAATCGTTTTACCATTAACATCTTAAAATGCATTTTGACCTTTTTTGCTATTTTTGATTATACTGGAATCCTTACTTGCATAAAGTCCTCATTAAACTTGCATTAACTCTTAACTTGCTATTAGTGTTGTCATTCTGTCAGCTTTTTTAAAAACCTAAACTTTATTGTTCCTGCTGAAAGCTCACAATAATATTGATTACATACAGTGCTGCATTTCATAAGAACTTCAAAACACTGAAGCTCTACAGAAAGTGATAAGGAGAGTGCATGTTGGTGTTTAGTCCTGAGTAGGTCACCGGTGTCATGATAGATGGAGAAAATCCTCTGTGTACTTATCAACTAATATCAGAAACAGTAATTAGAGAGATCACTCACATAGGGATGATTATACAGTCATTGATTGTAATGATTGAATAAAGACAAACTGAACAAAATCAATTGCTTGGTTTACATTTTTTTTATGTTGAAAATGTTATCTTTGTCTCTTTTTTTCCATCAGTCACCTAAGCATGGATCATCACATTGTATTTAGTACGCTGGAGACGGTGTGCGAGGAAACCGTCTCTGCCATCTCTATGCAGGCAAGTCTGCTAGAGAATGATGCCACCAGTCACCTTCTGGAAACAGTGAGACGCATTCAGGAACATGGGCGCGCTGCCAGCGCTCTGGTCAGTGGCTTTGCTGCTGTGTATCACCATTTTGATTTTAATCCAGAGACGCCTGCAAATGGATACCGCACCTTAGTCAAGGTATGTTTAAAATCCGTCTCTCATAGAAATCCATTCACCAACAAGTCATGAAGGGTGCCAATATTTATGTGTACACAGGAAGACCTGTCTGGATTAATGTATGTCACTCAAGGCGTATTTGGACTGATTTAAGTTGCACCGTGATCATTACTTTAAAATAATAACCTTTGCCTTCAATCTGTGCGCCGTCTTTTGTCCGCAGGTGGTCCTTTCCTGTGTGCTCCACATAATCCAGAAGAGCCGTTACATCGCGTCCAACTGCTCGGGAATATTTTTCCGTGTGGAGCACAATGCTCGCGAATTGGAGGTGTACTGCATGGCGTTTTGCCAGCTGCGTGCAATTCTCTACCTGGCAAAGCACTTACTTAAGAACAATGAACATTGGCAGCTCCTTGCACTGGATAACGAAGACCTAAGCATGAGATTTGTCAATGCATACACATCTATGCACAAGAGCTGTTTCTATGGGCGTTGCTTGGGGTTTCAGGTAAGTACAGTAGCTTTGGGCCGATCCCTGCATTCATGCATGTTCATTAATGCTTCTTGTAGTGGTTATTGTAAGTAATATTGGAACCCAAACACTAAACTTTATTTTGTATGCACGACAAGGCTGAGGATTTTGGGGGGTTGTCAAATTAATAGAGGTAGTCCCCCGTGCTCCCGGAATGTAACTCGTTTGTAAGTCGGATTTGTTCTTAAGTCCGACGAAGTGAGTCCTATACGCTTTTGACATGAATATACAATGTAAAGCATACCAATCCACTTGACTAAATCTCTGTCCCCTTTCCTCACACTGCCATCATGTGGCCAAAAAACATAATCGCGCCTAAGGAAATGAATCTCACAGTAAAATGTGAAATGTAAGTGTTGTCTCTGCGCCTTTAAATCGCGAGGGGAATCATGTGAACTTCTGTGATTTGTTCGCATCTACTAATGTTCGTAGAACCGCGGTCCGTTCGTATCTGCAGAAATTTGTAACTCGATTGTTCGAAAGTCAGGGACTACCTGTAGTGTGAAAAGCACACTTATTAGAGATTAATTGAATTCCATGTTTGTCTCTACTTTTGCCAGTTCGCTCCATCTCTCAGGCCTTCCCTACAGACTGTGGTCATCAGTATGGTGTCATTAGGAGAGAACTACAACAAACAGCAGACTGGAATAGGTAAGCATAACACATGACACTTGTCAAAGAATTTGTACCATTTAAAAGGTTTTATAAGATTTTAGTTAGGGGTGTAATGCTTGACTCTGGTAACAGTGCCATTTATTTTTCTCGGATTCTCAGAATACTGTGAGCAAAATGTAAAAAATCCCATGATTTATAAGGTGGTTGTGTTATTTGTTATGATGTGATAT
Organism: Clarias platycephalus; assembly: GCA_030068275.1. Lineage (NCBI taxonomy): Eukaryota > Metazoa > Chordata > Actinopteri > Siluriformes > Clariidae > Clarias > Clarias platycephalus. Next base: position 13,543,857 of record JAQQZT010000021.1, read on the forward strand.
GTTTGGTGGGTTTCCTCCGGGTTCTCTGGTTTCCTCACACAGTCCAAAGACTTGCAGATTAGACTAATTGCCGTTCCCAAATTACTCATAGTGTGTGAATGTTGACCGGAGGTCCTATCACAGTCATACAAAATGGGAATAAATACAATGGTCACCACCGGCCTCCACGGTCCCTAGTTGGACAACAGACGTTCCTAGATGGATGGATGGATTTTTAGTAGCAGTAGCCACTAGTAGTAGGGTTTTTTTCCTCAGCAATAAATTCAGTTTTATTTTATTTCGAAGATTCTCTGAAGCTCTAATGACCACTGCATTCTCTCTGATTAAGTCGGTTCTAACCCAGTTACTGTGTTTTGCTGGTAAATCAGCTTTGGGAACAATCCTGGTCATTTGAGCTTTTTCCACAGAAGCATCATTACACAATGATGCTTCTGTGAACATTTAAACTTTATAAATGGTTTTATACTCTGGCCAAGATCTGCGTCACACAATTTTGTGGATTGTGGAGATTTCCTTGTTCTATGGATTGCAGGAGATTATACACGCTCGTGTGTACCTTTCTAAATCTTTGTAAAGACAATCTACAAGATTATCTGCGAAAAATCCTAAAAGCTAAAAAATTTTTTTTTTTTTATTTCAAAGTAAATCTGTCATACCAAAATTGTGCAAAAAGGAAAGAGACCTGAATGCTCAACATATTCAGTTTTTTTATTATTTTTTTTAATTGAGAAAAAAATGTGAATAGGCTGTGTTAACTTTTTTAATTTGCATAGTGTTACTGTCATTTCCTATGATTCAGTAAAATGTTTTTTTTTTATGTATAGGACGGGCAGCACTCTCGGTCATTACTTCTGGGAAGTATGTGCTAGATCCTGAGCTAAGGGGGGCCGAGTTTGAACGCATCACGCAGAAACTGGATATGCACTTCTGGAAAACCTTTTGGAACATCACTGAGAGCGAGCTAATATCGGTTAGTTGGATTATGCCTTATATCTCGTTTTGTTGCATTTTGGGAAACAACAATTAATCGCACCAGTATTTCTCAATCGAATTATTAACTTGGCTGAAAGTATATTATGTACACCTAACTGTCACGATTCTGTCTGTGTCGGGTGTGTGAGCGTGGCATGAACGCAGGAGGCGAGCTGGCGGTTCCAGTAAAGACTTTTATTAAAGATAAACAAAAGTAACTTGGCTCTTTCTTGAGCACCTATTAGTCTTTATCTTTACAGTATAAAAACAAAACCAACAACATCAAACATAAGAAAAGGCAACAAAAGCGAGACGCCTGACTGATCTCCAGTCAGGCTATTTATACTAAAATAAACCCAATTAGCATTCCTCGGTTCAGGTGAACTTCTACGTCACCTGACCGAGGTGCATCTTGGGAACTGAAGTTCTCACTTAAAACACAAATACAACTCTAAATTAAACAAACCAAACGGGCGTTTTGGCGCCCTCTAGGGGTTAACCCTTACACTAACCACCATACCAATATTTGGCTGTTAACATACTCTTCCATATGTTTTCACTTTAGAGCAAACCCTATGGCTCGCGAGCCAGATGTGGCTCTTTTGATGGCTGCATCTGGCTCGCAGACAAATCTTTCACATATACTGTAGGTCTGATGGTCATGTTATTTTTTGTACAATGCACGTGAGTTACTTCTGTGATTTGTTCGTATCTATGCATGTTCATCGAACCGCGGCCCGTTCATATCTGCGGAATTTTGTAACACGAATATTCGTAAGTCGGGGACTACCTGTACGTAAATATTCTATATATTTCAATATATAGACAAAGTAGTAATGCTAAAAGGCCAATATTGAGTCAGTTTGTCTATTCTTTTTTATGTCACTGTTCTTCCAGGGTTTAGCGAGGATCAGATCAGATACCGTGGAGGTGAATATGACTCTAGCTATTCCAGGTGAGCCGCTGAGTTTACCTTTAGCCTCAGACCCAAGTCTCTCGATCAAAGTGTCGCCTCCCATTGCCCACTGGGGGCCAGGACCCGTTCATGTGCGTCTCATCTCCCACGTGCTCCGCCAAGGACAGGTGTGTCATTGCACTCTGTGGATGTGGTTGTTTACCTGCATATTCAGTATATTCATAGCATATTCGCTAGGTGACTAAAAGCCACTGACACATTACCTCTCTCTATGTTTCTCTGCAGGAAAGTGCTGAGTTGCTTTCATACTCTCAGTCTGAGGGATCTGGAAGCTCTGGTAGCTCCAGGCATCAGTGCGGCCCCCTCTCTCCATTCCTCCTCATCCACTTTCATGGGGGCGGATTTGTGGCACAAACCTCTAAATCTCATGAAGTATGCTAAATCTGTTTGTTGAAAATAATCTATGGAGATATTTGATTTGAGTGAAAGTCTTACTATGTAAACTGTTGAGTCTTGGTATGTCCACTTCCAGTACAGGTAGTCCCTAACTTACAAACAAGTTCTGTTCCCCACATTTAAAAAGTAACTGCACCTAAAGGAAATGAATCTCACAGTGAAATGTAAAATGTAACAGTGTTGTCTCTGTGCCTTTATATTATGAGGGGAATTCCCCAGCGCTATTTTGTCTCCGAGCTGTTTTCCACTGTACTGGACTGTGAACTCTGTTTTGTCAAGGATTTTCCGAAATTACACTTATTTACCATCAGAGCATCTTTACAGGAGAGCCATTTTCTATCATCGTGCTCCCGGACTGATTCGTTGAAGCCATTGAGGCCGACTCATTTCTCCTGCACCCCCACACGCACATACATACAATATACTGGCCTTTGGACATTTTACACATTCATTAAGACACTGAAAAAATTATGTATAATTATAAATATGGTATCTAGTGCACTGCAGGGTCTATTTTTTGCACAATACACATTTTGTACGACTTATATGAAAGTATGCGGTCCGTTCTTACCTTACCGTTATGTTCGTAAGTCTTCGTAAGTTCGTAAGTAAAAATTTCTCTGTGTTCTAGAGTTACTTAAAAAGCTGGTCTAAGGAATTAAATGCGCCCATTCTATCTGTGGATTACTCCCTGGCCCCTGAAGCTCCCTTTCCTCGGGCTCTGGAAGAATGCTTCTATGCTTATTGCTGGGCTCTAAAGAACTGTAACTTACTGGGTACACAAATTCATGCGAATACAAAAATATATTTTTCATACTTTTTCATGCTCATCATGAAATACTTACCCTGGGTATTTCTTCTCAGGCTCGACAGCAGAGCGTGTGTGTCTAGCAGGAGACAGTGCTGGTGGTAACCTTTGCATTACTGTCTCAATGAAGGCCATGTCTCACGGAGTGAGAATCCCCGATGGCATCATGGCTGCCTACCCGGTGACACTCGTGATTCCTGCTGCCTCACCATCACGGTTTCTCACGGTCTTCGACCCAGTGTTACCCCTAAGTGTGCTTTATAAGTGTATTAAAGCATACACTGGTAAGACCATGACTGATTACTTATCTAAATCCTTATCTGAAACCACTAACTTCCTGAAATTAACCGTTATGTTCTGTTAGTGATTGGTAAGTGTATCTTTTGGGTAAGTGTAACCCACATTTGCTCTCTATCAGGTGTGGATAGTGTGTCGGTGCAGCCCAGACAGCAGCTAGACACTCTGAGCGCTTTGGGACGGGACACTGCGCTTTTACTTGAAAACATCACACAACAAGCTTCCAACTGGCTGCAGTCTCTGATGGACCGCACACCTACCTTACCTGTTAAGTCATCTGATAGTTCTCAAAACGCCATGCCAAATACTGCTGAAATACTGCGGGCCTTGGTAGAATTCCCAGATGACTTTCAACCGCTGTGCTCCGGGTGTCCGGTAGAGATTGATATCCCCTGGACACCTGTCATGAAGAATCCATTTGTATCTCCTCTCCTTGCACCTGACAATCTCCTCAGGGGACTGCCACCTATACATATAGTGGTAAGAACTAGAATGGAGGTAGTGTAAATATAGAGTAGAGTCCAAAGGCCTGAGAACACTAGCAAGAATTTTTCATCCTCTTTTTTGAATGGTCAAGGATTATATAATTTTTAGTCTAGTTCTTAGCACTGTTGCCTTGCACCTCCAGGTCCTGAGTTCGATTCCCTACTCGGGGTCTGTGTGCATAGAGTTTGCATGTTATCCCAGTGTTTGGTGGGTTTCCTTCTGGTTTTCCGGTTTCCTCCACAGTTCAAAGACATGCAGATTAGGCTAATTGGCGTTCACAAATTGCCCATAGTGTGTGAATGTGCATGTGGATGTTGACTGGAGGTCCTTCCACAGTCATACAAGATGGGAATAAATATAATAGTTACCATTGGCCTCCATGGTCCGTAGATGGAGCACACAGGTTCCTAGATGGATGGATGGAATTTTTTTTATTCTTACACTTTACTGTACAGGTGTTTTAACATATCTTTTTCCACTTTTAATGTGATATACAGTCAGGCCCATAAATTTGGAACTAAGATAAATTGTTTGGCATTTGACCTCTGTACACCACCACACTGAAATCGAAATGGATCCCTCCAGATGTGAGCGAAGTCAAGACTTTCAGGTTTAATTCAAGAAGTTTGACAAATGTGTGGCATTAACCATTCATGAATTACACACACACACACACATTTTGAGGGGCCCATAAATAATAAAAGAAAGGGCTGGCGAGATGTTACATGGCCAGGTGTGGCCTGTTCCTTCACACATATACCTCACTGCTTTGAGTGCTGTGCTTAAAGAGACAGATGCATGCTATTTCTGTTATTTAAAAATGCTAGCACAGTACCATGTTTTGAAATTCTAAGACCGTGGTACCTTTTTTTAATACCGGTATTGCGTTAAAGACGGGTAGGGAGCGACCAGTTCTTGCCGGATTTTCCTTTAGCTCATGTAATGTTGGCACAAGTCTAATGGGCATATCATTAAGTCTTAATACATTTTCTTCTTGTCCTTTCATTATTTTTTGAGGGATGTGCTGTTTCTGGTCTGGCACCCCATTTACTCTGCTTGTTAATGATGTCCTTCTCAGGTTTCCATCGTACATCAGGTTTCCATCGTACATCTAAATTCCTTTTGGAGCCCTCTCCTTATTTATACCTTTCTACAGTGAGTGAGTACTGCCATGGCCAAAAGTTTTGAGAATGACACAAATTAATTTTCACAAACACTGCTGCTCCGGTGTTTTTGGATCTTTTTGCCAGATGTAACTATGGTGAGGTGGCACCTTGGTGTAGTGGTTAGCACTGTTCCCTTGCACCTCCAGGGTCCTTGTTCGATTCCCGGCCAGGGTTGATACCCGTTTCTGTGTGCATGGATTTTGCATGTTCTCCCCGTGCTTAGTGAATTTCCACCAGGTACTCTGGTTTCCTCCCACAGTCCAAAGACATGCAGATTAGGCTAATAGGCGTTCCCAAATTGCCCGTAGTGTATGAATGAGTGTATGTGTGTGCCCTGCGATGGATCGGCACTCTGTCCAGGGCGTACCCCGACTTGTGCCTTAAATCTCCTGGGATAGGCTCCAAGATAAAGCGGACGATGAGTGAGTGAGTTACTATGGTATACTGAAGTATAATTACAAGCATTTCATAAGCGTCAATGGCTTTTATTGATAATTATAAGTTTAGGCAAAGAGTCAATATTTGCAGTATTGACCCTTCTTTTTCAAGAAAATTCATCAATTCGTCCTGGCATGCTGTGAATTGACTTCTGACTGATGGCAACTCATTCATGCATAATCAGTGCTTGGAGTTTGTCAGAATTTGTGGGTTTATGTTTTCCCACCTGCCTCTTGAGGATTGACCACAAGTTCCCAATAGGATGAAGGTCTGGGGAGCTTCCTGACCATGGACCAAAAAATTTCGATGTTCTGTTCCCTGAGCCACTTAGTTATCACTTTTGACTTATGGCAAGGTGCTCCATCTTGCTGGGAAATCTATTGTTCGTCACCAAACAGTTCTTGAATGGTTGGAAGAAGTTGGTTTCTGATAATGGGATCATCATAATTACTGTGTCATGATAATGATAATTACTTTTAAACATGATGAGACAAACCGGTTATTCTAAGTCGTCCCCCCCCCACAACATTCCATTTGTTAAGAATGTAGTTGATTTCTATATCACATAAAGGTGGAAAAATATCTGATATGATTTACCTTGAGGACAAACTCTTGGCCTTTCAGTATGGGTGTGTGAACTTTTTATATTCACTTTAAGCTGGTTGGGGGAATCGGAGGAATACATACTGTACACAGTAGTAATAATAATACAGATTATTACAGCATACATATAGTAAATACTCTACTATAGTAATCTACTCTCTATACAATGTATACCCACTGGTTAACAAATCACATAATCAGAAGCATAACCACAGCAAGAAATAAGTAGAGATGATAGGAAGAAAGAAAAGTACTGCTGACCATTGACTTTTGTCTTCTACAGGCTTCAGCTTTGGATGCTTTCTTGGATGAGTCTGTGATGTTTGCAAAAAGGTTGAAGAACATTGACCAAAAGGTGACGCTAACTGTAGTGGAGGGCATTCCACACGGCTTCCTCAGCCTAGCACAACTCTGCAAAGAAACTAAGGATGCAGCGGATATTTGCGTAGCACGAATCAAGGAAGTCTTTCAGCAAAACACAGCACAATGAAACTCTGATCGAATATGCCTAACGATTAAACATCTAACCCAGATAATACCTGAATGTGGGCCACTTTTGGCAAAGATGTGGTTCGGTTGGTCCACTTTGGCACTGCTTATTATTAATTATAATAATAATAATAATAATAAAAATTAATAATAATAATAATAATTAAAAAAACCTGCTTGCTTTGAAGTTTTAAGATGTTTTCCCCCCACAAAAGTTCAATTGAACATCAGTTAATAAATGTGTAGTAAAGTGTTGTTTAAATTTTTTTTGTAAAACTTGTAGGCTCTATAAATATGCAATAATTGTTTGGTGTGCCTTTGGCAACCGATCTATGACCATGGGTCATCATTCCGTACGCTATGTGGGCCATATGAATGTGGTGAGGTCATAATAATTTTGATATCTGACAATATACCTTTTCAACTGATAAAGCACTATTATGGGGAGGAAAAAAAAATAAACGCAGTTATTTTGCAATTACTGTAAAATTACAATTACAGTTATTGAATTGACTAACCATGTATACATCGACTTAATTGACTTAAATCGTGTAATTTGCACAGATTACTGCACTTTAATATCCAGAGTATATTGTTCAGAGTATTGATAGCAGCTCCCTGATGCCGCAAATCATATGAAATATCTTAGAAATTCGACCCAGCCTGCTAAACAAAAGGATACGATCACGTAGCACAAGATGAATCGCTTTCTCGTTTGCTCAATCGAAAAAAAAATTATTGGTTACAATAGATTCGAAAATCTTGTTTTTCTTTTTTTTTGAGCTCGTACTGATTTATCTTAGGTGAACCTAAAACCTGTCTTTGTGGGCGATGTCGTTTCCATGATACTGTATATGATTTGCAGCCATCAGGAAGCTGCTATCAGTACACAGGAGGCTCCCGGATCTTCCGGGAGTTGTGGGATGTCTGAAGTTATACAGTACATGAGCCTTTGAGTCTCGATCAAAAACACATCCTCATACTAGTTCACTAGGTCATCCATGACATTTTGTTTAAATCTGTTTGTTTTTTTAAATTAATGTTATGATTGAAGAACATGAAAAATAAAGAAAGCAAGTATGTAAATACAAACCTGACAAGTAACTGTACAATATAACAGTTATATATAAACAGGAGAGATGGTTGATATTATTTACCTTCTATATTAAGATTTTTCCTTTTTTTTTTCTTTTTATAAAGAAGTGAGTGAGAATAACCAACAGTGCTGTCTTTTAGTCCTTACACTGATAGTTTATTTCTATTCGGGCTGTCTGTGCACTTGATCTTTCAGGGAGTTTTGTTTGGGGCAATAAGCATCACGATCACACTTTGCACTTTACACGTGATCAACATTGTCATGCAATACAAAGAAATTTAGCCTTTCTGAACACAGTTTGACCTATGCAAAACATTTATGCACAACTTTACTAACAAGATTACAATAAATCATGTCTAGTGTTTTGAATCTGCATTTTCAAATCTGACATTAACACTTTAACATGGAGATTTTACATTTGCCTATTTTTGACTGGGGTAAAATTAATTGAAATGAATTTCTATCTGGCTGAGTGGTCACATAGTAGTTAGCACTGTGGCCCCGCACCTCCAGGGGTGGGGGTACGATTTCCATTTGCATGTTTTCCCCATGCCTGGTGGGTTTCCCCCAGGTATTCTGGTTTCCTTCCACAGTCCAGTCAGCTAATTAATGTTTCCAAATTGCTCATTATGTGTGAACATGCTTGTGTGCCTTGTGATAAATTGGCACCCCACCCAGAGTGTTTCCAACCCCCCCAAACCCAGATTGCCCTGGTATAGGCTCCAGCCCACCCGTGACCCTATACAGAATAATCAGTATAGAGAATTAATAATTTCTTAGGGTTTTACTTTGTACTTTTGTGAATTTTGAATATATTGAAATCAAAGATGCTTGCATTTAAATTGGTGATGATTTTCAGAAAAGCTGTTATTCCATCTTCACAAGAGATTTGAACAGCTAGTTGCCTGACTTAAATACAGTATAACTGATAAAATGTGAGTGCATCCACTTGATGTTTTAAATGTTTTACATTTTCCTGCAAAGGTCTCCATAACCAAAGAGTTTAGGGCACATCTGATTTGGTATGACATTAATAATGAATGCAGTGAATTTATTTTACCTTGGTTGTACAAGCCTCTTTCTTATCGAATGTTAATAAACCTTGTGTGTTTGGATTTATATTTAACATTTTTAAGGATTAATGGCAACTTTAAAATGTTCCAAGTGTTCAAGAATGTTTCTTCCTGTCTAAAATATAATAAATATATTTTGGGCATGCATTGTCTTTGCCATTTTTGCTTGCTTTTGTCAAACATAACAGGACATACTCAAATACAGTACTTAATGATCTATTCTTTGTTTGTATGGGCGGGCGGTGTGTGTAAAGGTAGCCATCACACTGTGAGCGTGTCACAGGCATTCCTCGCTGCTTATTGAGCATAAAAGTAGCGAATGACGCGACTACGGTGAAAACGCCAGGCCGGGCTTAGAACTAGTGAAACCATTACTGAATCATTAACTTTACTGTCATTGTCTGAACGTGTCACAGGCTTTCCTCACTAAATGTAACAGTAGCACAAACGGGTACGTCAGACCGAGCGCAGGGCTACTGAAACCCTCGATCAGACTGCAGTATGTCTACAGCAACAGCACATACTACAGGCAGAAGTAAGGGCAGCCGAAACATTGGAGCAACCTGAGGAGCGGAAGCAAGTTGACCACACACTCCATTCGAAGGTAATGGGTGCACACTAGGGTCAGGATCTGCATGCGGGTGGAGCCACAGGCACCCTATATGTAGGGAGAGAGAGAGAGTGAGAGAGAGTCAGCCAAAAACTTTTATACGCACTTCTAAATACTAAATATATTGCTATACATTATATATATTGACATATATGATAATAATATGATAATAATTTCCTTAAGTGTGTATAATTTTTTTGGGCTGACCCTATGTGTATATTTATATGCTTAATATACTTAGTGTTTAGAAAGGTTTAGAAGTGTGTATACATTTTTTTGGCTGACTTTATTGCCAGAAGTATTCACTCGCCTGCCTTCACATGCATATGAACATCCAATCCTTAATCCGTAGGGTTTAATATGATGCTGGCCCAGCCTTTGATGCAGCTGTAACAGCTTCATCTCCTCTGGGAAGATCGATGTCTTTATGGACCTTGCTTTGTGCGCTGTTGCACAGTCATGCTGGAACTGGTGTGGGGTTGTTTTTCAGGAGTTGGGCTCGGCTCCTTACTTCCAGTGAAAGGAACTCTTATTGCTTCAGCATACCAAGACATTTTGGACAATTTCATGCTCCCAACTTTGTGGGAATAGATTGGGGACAGCCCCTTCCTGTTCCATCATGACTGCGCACCAGTGCCAGGTCAGTGTCTGATCTCACAAATGCACTTCTGGAAGAATGGCCAAATATTCCCATAAACACACTCCAAAACCTTGTAGAAAGCCAGTCCAGAAGAGTTGAAGCCGTTATAGCTGCAATGGGGGTGGGCCAACATCATTGAATTGTTTTCACAATTGGATGTTACTCAAGTTCATATGAATTTAAAGGTAGACGAATGAATACTTTTGGCAATATAGTGTGTGTATATTATAATTTCAGTGAATTTCAAATAAATTTCAGTAATTGTGCAGTAGTCTTTAATTATATGAGAATTATTTTTAAGTAAAATCAGTAAAAATAAATTTAAACATTATTTCTAACCATTTCTATAGCACATTAGACTTGTGTACCAGACATTTATTCACAGCAATAAATCCCTAAACCAGGCAAAAGGTCAAAACTGGACTGAGCCAAAACACAGATATGAACATTAAACCCATGGGAGTTGTAAAAATACCAGGTAAGGGTCAAAATGCACATTAGACCAGGGATGACTCACAGAATAAGATTCAAAAAGGGCCGATGTGGGTGTGGGCTTGCATGCCAACCAAACAGACGTCACAGCGGATTCCACCAGTTTAATTACTCATATTTGGCTTTTAATAGTCTGTTGTGTGTGGCTTATGCTCGGTTGGAATGAAAGCCTGCACACACATCTACCCTTTCTGGTTACCATTAGATAGACAATTGTTATAAAATAACATGAGAACGTGCATACTAAAAGGGTGGCAAGCCTTCGCAAGGTGTCTCACAAAAATAGCGAGTAGACAGGACAGCTGTGAAGATGGTTCAGTCCTGATGAGACATGAGGACCTCTGTTGGCATGGAGGAGAAATATCCCAACATTTAGGCATTTGGAAGACGCTCTTGTCCAGAGCAACTTACAAAAGTACTTTGAAGGTTCTGTCATTGGATAGATCCTTACACTGGTTACTAGGTTACTAATTAAGTACCAGTCAAGCACTGGTAAAAGCTGATGATGATGCGCCTTCTGTTACATTCAGTCAGGAACGTGTCTGTGACACGCCTATGACAGAACTAACTGTGCAAACACAAAATCAAAACCCACCGCCCGAGGATAACACTGCCTACTGTTACATTTGGCGAGGAACGCCTGTGACACGTTCACAGTGTGACATAAACGCCTGATGATAAAATAACTCCAAGGAAAACATCTTCACAGACTGATTTTCATACCTAAACAAGTTAAAACTGACCTTAAAGGAAAACACAACAAGACACTGTAACATCAAAAACAATTCTAAAGTGAAATTTACATCATGTACATAAAAAAACGCATGGAAAGCTGATCGGTTGGGCTGCTACATAGATGCGCATGCGAAACACACGACTGTGTAACGCTCTATCATGAGTGAACTTGTCGCACATTTCCACGTAAAATAACCAAATTGAGCATGTGAAATGCGTCCGGCTTGAAAGACAGCCAAAATACACAGCAACCTAGTCTGAGAAACATCTGACCTCATTCAGCTGCATAAACCTTGGCACAGGAAGGTGTGGCCACTAGATAGAGACATTGAGCTTTCCTTTGAATAGTTGAAACGTCACTACAATTTCGAATGTCAAAGTTTGTTAGCTGTTAAACTCTGTGTGTTCGCCGGCTGTTAACATTGCCATGACAACGATATCAAACAGGGAAATGGTTACATTTAGCCTGAATTCGACCAGGATCCACTGTCACTATCTCCAGACTACAAACCTAACAGTTTATTGATGAGAATAAGGTTTTTATTTCAAGGTACGAAACATACACTTTACAGTGTATGTACATTGTATCATTGCTTTGTTAATTTGATGTGGGCGGCACAGTAGCTTAGTGGTTAGCACTGTAGCCCGTCACCTCCAGGGTCCGGGTTCGATTCCCACCTCAGGTCTGTGTGCATGGAGTTTTCATGTTCTCCCTGTGCTTGGTGGGTTTCCTCTTGGTACTTCGGTTTACTCCCACAGTCCAAAAACATGCAGATTAGACTAACTGGTGTTACCAAATTGCCCATAGGGTGTGGGTATCCATCAAGGGTGTACCCCTCCTTGTGCCCTAAGTCTCCTGGGATAGCCTCCAGGCTCCTGCAATCCTGTATACAGGATAAAGCAGTATAGAGAGTGAGTGAGTAATTCGAGGTGTGGGCCGGTTCCGGATAGACTCGCCATCTGTTCCTTCAGTCTATGCCTAGGCAATGTGTTGTTCTTAAAGCTGATAAAGTAAAGTCAAAAAGCATTAATAATATTAAATATTATTCATCACTTGCAATTTAACAATAAACTATTTAACAGATTTTGGTGTACAAGGGTGATTCATAAATAATCTGTACTCCACTTAAAACTTATGTTGGCCGCCCTGTCTTAACAGCGCTTTCTGTTCAAGGTTACAATCTCCCCAGTCACTGCTGTGCGGGTGTGAACGATACATAAGTTCATTTGTAACTGCAGTTATTCATCACCACGAGCCTGAGAGTAAATGAAATTATGTATTTGTTCTTTTTAAGGGTTAATTAAAATAAATTCTATGGCCAGAGTGCAGATACAATTGTATCCAAAGTTTCTATATTGCATTGACAAGGTAAACACTTGACGTGAGAGAAGAGATTACTGTATTTTGATTCCTCTGTATGTCTGCACATATGATGGCATTGACAAATAAAAACCTTGATCCTTGAATACATCGATCAGCCATAACATTATGACAACCTACCTAATTTTGAGTAGCTCACCCTTTTTTTGCCACCATTTCTATCAGAACCAGCATTAATCTTTTCATCAATTTGATCTACATTAGCGCTCCTACTGGATCGGACTGCACGGGCTAGTCGCTACCTGTGTGCACCAGTGAGCCACCCTGTCGCCAGTTCACTGGTTTTCCTTCCTTGGATCACTTATGGCGGCCTTGACCACTGCAGACCAGGAACATCCCACAAGCGCTGCAGTTTTGGAGTTGCTCTGACCCTCAGTCCTCTAGACATCACAATTTGGCCCTTATTACTCAAATCCTTTTTTTTCTGCTTTCAACACAACAACTTCAGGACAACGTCATCACAACTTCACCTGCTGCCTGATATATCCCATTCACTTTCAGACGCTATTTTAGCGAGATGCTGAAGCACTCGTTGTTGACAGAAAAAGAGTTTCAAGAAATAATTAAAAGGTTAAAGCTAAAACTAAGCTGATCAGCTTTAATGTAATCAGTGATGAACCACTTAATTCTTTTAAACTGTAATTGTGTTTAGTGTGACAACATTATATGGTATTGGTTTCCACTTGATTGGTGGCCCAATATTAGGAAATTGTACAAAATGTACCAAGTTCATGGCAAGATTTTGAATCAATAGAATTCGAGATGAAGAAAATGTTATTGAGGAAATGTTTTTTTTGGTGGCAAAAGTTGGGATCTACTCGATATTACGCAGGTGGTCATAATATTTTGGCTGATCGGTGTACGGTTTTTGACTCCTCCAGACTGTAGAGGGCGGTGTAGTTTATTTCTCCTGCTCTGTATAGGAGGTCGACCATGTTGTTAAGAAGCACAACAAAAGACGAGTGGATTTAAGTGCGTTCAGTCCGTTTTGAAAACTGGATAATTTTTTGACGTGTTTAATCTGATTCATACAGAAAAAAAAAAAAAAAACGTCAGCACAGGGAGTGGAGGGTGAGTGTGTGCGGCTCATACTGTCGAAAGTTAAGACTTTTTTTGTCCTGAACAAACAAATAAACAAACATAGCATTAGCTCCTTCACCTCCTCGGTTACGTCACGCTAAATATGCTAACGCTCCGGCGATAATTTTCAGCAAATGAGCCGGAACTTAACTTATTATTATTATTTTTTCTACTTCATAACTCTGTTGATAAACTCTAACCTGACTAAATATACCGTGTTTAGTTATGCTGAATTGTTGAAAGTTATCATTTACGCGACGAATGGCTTCCTGCTAGCCGACTAGCCTCAACCTGGATCAGGATTCTCCCTGACAGAATCACTTCACTCACTAACGAATGCTTCGGATTAAAAAGAAATGTTTGTTTAACATTCATATTAAACCATTTGTACACTTGTTCAGTAAATATATGCGCATGTGCTTAGTAAGTTAGAGCTCACTCGCGCACTTTGTTTCAAACACTTTAATACTTTAAATTATAAATAGTTATAAATATCAGTGATGGGAATCAACAGTCAGCTCACAATACCATATTATCACGATACCTCGGTGTCGATACGATTATTGTATAATTGTTACGATTTTATAAATATCGCGATACGATCTAAAAAAGTTTCCTGTTTTTTATTTATTTAATATTATTAATTTTACAATTTTAAACCTTTAAAAAAAAACGTTTGAGTAATGAAATGTAGTGCGTTCCTTAAAACATTAGTTTTTTTTTTATTTAAAAACTGAACAACATTTTACACAATACAAACTAACTCCAAATACCAGAGTTTAACATTTAATTGAGCAGCACGTATCTCAGTCATCCGTCATAATTATTTTTTAAACAAACTTGGCAAATAATTCACTCTTAACATATGGGATGAAAACATGTAAATAGTTCAAAGTGCGACACCTGTAGGATTATTAAGAAACTGTGAAGTTTTACCACCTCAAACCGCTTCCAAAGGCTCAAAACTCAACTCGACAGTGAGTCGCTGTGAACATGCGGGAGTGTGCGGCTTCTAAACGCGAGGCTTCTAACACATCTAATTGGCGCTTGCGCTGTTTAGAGACTGGTTTAAGCATGAATGCTTTTGACTAATTCACTTATTATATCTGAGGCTGATCGGATGGTCACAGTCAGTCAAACTGAAAAACAGAAAATTCTGGTCACTGGCTGATCGACCGGTCACTGGCTGATTACCTATTATAAATGTAAAAAAAAATCGTAAATTATTTTGGTGATATGTGAATCTCTGCGCAAAAGAATCACCATTCATAACGGTATCCTTCCCCCATTCCCAACCCCCCCCTAGATAAATAGTATCTTTATGTGGGGGGGCGGGGGGGGAATTAACATTTTGAGGAATTATATACTTTATGATTTTTAGGGAAATTATTCAGATTCTTCCAATGATTTATCCTGTTCTACTCTTGTATTTGTTTAATGATAAACCAGGTTTGCTGATAACAAACGTCTCCAATATTGCAATTGGTTTGTGGCAATACACCTTTATAAGTCTTAATCTACCCAAGTAATAATATTTAACCATAAATTTTAATTGTTTATTCCTTTTTTTTTATAAAAAAAAAAAAAAAAAAAAAAAAAAATATATATATATATATATATATATAAAAATGTGTGTGTATACATTTTTTTTCCTTTTCAGTTGCAGGTCTACTTTGGTGATCACGCTGTGAAAAAAAAAAAACAGGACAGACACTTCCTTACATGCTTTAAAAGCAGGAACTGGACACCGGAGTGCTGTACACGGAGATCGTAAGGTCGTCTTTCGATTTTGGACGCCCGTTTCCCTGAAGTGCTGCGTTCTGCTTTATGGATTTTGAACAAACCAGAGAAACCATTTTATGAAAAAAAAAAAAACAATTGAGAAACTGGATATTGCATCGACTCACAATCACCAAGGATTGACACTTGCTTGTTCTTGGGGACAAAAATTGTGGAACTGAGAAGGAACGGTCATTTGATCCAGTACTTAAAACTTTCAGGACAATACAAAGAAAAAGATTTAAAAAAAAAAAAAAAAGAGGGATATTGAACTTCCTGATAAGAAGAGAAGCATTTATTTTCCTCGCTCTTCTATTGCGGCACTCACATTTTCTCCAACCTGCAGGTGTATAATTTTTCTATACCCCGTGCAGGTATATTCTATTTATCCATATAAATGGTTATTTCTCTTCATTTGGAAGAGCTTTTGTGTTGAACCTAATTCCTGTGACGTCAGTGACTCTCCTTTGAAGAAGTTGCACTGTACATGTACATAAATGTAAATGTTTTGTAAATGATAAACAATCTGAGATTATATTAGACCTTTTTGTAAATGTTTTAGGACTTTTTATAGACCAGTTGTTGTAAAAAGCAAAAAAAAAAAAAAAAAAACGGAAAAAGCAACAAGGATAGCTGAACTTTTGATAACTTTAACGAAGAAGAAGAAAGAAACGACTTGATGGCAACTGCAAAGATGGAGAATGTGGGTGCTGTCACAATGGGGCTCAGCAAGCCAAACGGGCAGCTCCGGGGGCTGAGCTCGCAATCGGGACCCACCGTTCAGGGCAATCCGTTTGCAAGAGTTTCTACCGGAGTCCTAAAGCCGACTCTCGACTCTCAGGAAGGACCTGGAATCAGGTGCGTTGTATCTCAAGTAAACGTTTTAAGATGAAGTTAAACTGTGCATCTGTTTGTCTGTTATCTGTATGTTTTATAAGAGAATTCCTTTTTGTATTAGTCCTCATGATCTGTTCTTTCCACGGTAGGTTTGGCGAAGACTGGAAAAAGAACCTGCAGCTTCCACCCAAAGACACTAGAATGAAAACGTCTGTAAGTCCTAACTAACCATGCTGCAGTTATTTTTGATTATTTAACATCATATTAAAATATGTTGGAAGCTAAATTCCTGAGCCGACCCACTAGGCACGTTGGGAAGCTCCATGCTTTGACGTTAAATTAAATATATCAGCTAGAGATGTAACGATACTCAGAAATTAGTACCATACAGAAGTTACTCAAGATACAAGATGTGGGGTCTTTAGCCCTATTTGGACGGGACTAGTTTTTCAAACAACGTTTGAGTTAGAATTTTTTTTCAGACGACGTCTGTCATTTCATGTATGCATTCGGACGGGACTAACATCTCCCTGTTTATTACGGAGGTAGGAGTGTTGTCTGTGTTTTACATGTGGGCGTTGCACAAGACCACATGTCCACATCTACATCCATTATTGGTGCGCAAACTTAAATACCGGCGCAAGAGATAGTATGGTAGTTCACGTTGACCAAAACACAAAAGAACACGTTTTGGAAAAAAAAAAAATTGGCAATCACAGACATTCGCATTCAGACGGGATTAGATTTCTCAGAGGACCGCTGAGTTTGCTGAAAAACAGTAGGTAATTTGCTCTGGAATTTTTACAGAGGTTGTGTGAGAGAAAGACAGACATGGCAGATTCGGACGGGATTAAAATCACGAAGTACGTCTGTGAAACAGAAATTTCTGTAACGACTCCCTGTAAAACTAGTCCCGTCCGAATCGGGCTTTACTTTAATGTTTAATTTTCCATTTTTTTTTTATGTTTTTTTTTTTTAACAGGATGTGACCGCCACAAAGGGGAACGAGTTTGAAGACTATTGCTTAAAGAGGGAGTTACTCATGGGGATCTTTGAAATGGGGTGGGAGAAACCTTCCCCAGTCCAGGTGAATATACTCCTTTATTAATTTTTTGACATGTCCGAGAGTGCGATTTCAGTATTAACGTTTTGTTTGTACACTTTGTGCTTTCAGGAAGAGAGTATCCCTATTGCGCTCTCCGGTCGTGACATCCTGGCTCGCGCCAAGAACGGAACGGGAAAGAGCGGCGCGTATCTTATCCCCATGCTAGAGAGGATAGACTTGAAGAAAGACTATATTCAGGGTAAGAACACGATACACTTCCCGTCTCAGCTCCTGTGTACAGTCCTTAATTTCTTCATGGTAAATAAAATAAAATTTTTGATTTGATTGAACTACATAAAATAGGAACAAATGTTTTACTGCGACAGGCTGCAAAGTGCCTAAAAATACAGTTTAAAAATTGGTTGTTTATGTAACAACCTCAGCAGCAACCTCATCTCCCCTCTTGTGCCGTGAAGTGCGCGGAATGGTGTAAGATCGAGTTTATTAATTAATTTCAATTGCACACTCATAAGCGCGTATTAAACAATGTACAGCGCCACCTGGTGAATTTTAAGATGAACTAGAGAGCGAAAATTTCTGAAGAACACCGAGCCGCACGGAACGGTGTAACATACGTGTGGGTCGTCTCGAAACTGCGGGACGAGAAACGGTCCAAAGTTTTAGGGATATAATAAACCGATTGGGCAATCATTTCTAGGGGAGAAGAGTAATACGCGTGCGCGGCACACTTAACTAATGATTTAATTTTTTTTTATCTGAAGTGTGGCGTTTTCCATTTAAATTTCGAAGTAGTATATCTTCTCTTCCTGTGGGCCGATGGCGATGCAACAAAGCCTGTATGAATTACCTAAATTTTGGCCAAATACACCTGGAAAATTTGTAATTAGTTCAGTAGTTTTGTGATGCGTGCACAAACAGACAGAGAAAAATTCCAAAAAACATCTTGATGTGTCTCTATTACTCATCTTATGTCCCCACATATAGTTTTTCCACAAATATCTTCAATGTACAGACACGCCTACTTTATAGTTTTTACTATATATGTATAGATTAATGGACTCAAATTATGTTTTGCTTTGACAGAAGAGCGCAGAGAGAAAACTATGTATTCTAGTGTACTCTGTTTAGTCATTGAGAAATTTATACAAAATGAAAAAGTAATAATAGAAAGGTTTGCAAGTCTGGTGATGCAATAAAGCCGGAGGAAAGAATGAAAGAGATGAACTGGTCGATCGGACAGTGAGTGATCAGAGACGGCAGGTCTTCGGTTTGATTGAGATTAACCGGTTATGCCCATCTGGCATGATCGATTCTGTCTCCGATCTGCCTCCGATTGTTAAATAATTTACGAAGAGGCTTTAATTATTGCAGAGGCTTTAAGTAAAATAGTTTTTCTTTGTTATTAAAACATTGTTTATCTAATATCTCTCTCTCTCTCTCTCTCTCTCTCTCTCTCTATCTCTAGCCTTAGTAATGGTGCCCACTCGTGAGCTCGCACTACAGGTCAGCCAGATTAGCATTCAGCTCAGTAAACATCTTGGTGGAGTCAAAGTCATGGCCACCACGGGCGGAACGAACCTACGAGATGACATCATGCGCCTGGATGAAATCGGTAATTATAAGAAACGTGAACTGATGCATCATGCTGATGCGTCCGTCCTTTTTGTGTGAGAATAAATTCATCTTAAACAAGTGGCCCGTAAAGATGTGGTGCAGCTCATTGTCGGCCCAGCACTATTTAGTAGCCAAAATACACTAGAAGGCAAATAAAATAAAATAAAAAGCTGCCCCTGGATGCCCTTATATAGCCAGCAAGGCACCACGAACACGCTGCATACTGTGCACAGCTGCGCGTTACAAATTGATACAAATGATGTGGAACCTTCACACAAAGTTTGAGTCAATCTTTTCACAATTCTGGGTGCAGCAGTGGCTTCTGCAAGCCGTTATGAACTACTTTATTTTATTTATTGCATTCCGGCTCATACAGCCCAAAAATATTCTTGGGTAAATTGTAAACTACCCCATGTTAAGCTCAGCTCGGTCTCCATCCATGTTGTAAAGATGGAACTTCCAGTAACAGTCTGTCCTTGTCTTTATCCTTTTATTTTTTTGTGTGTGTTTGTGTGTGTCCGTGTAGTGCATGTTGTCATAGCGACGCCAGGAAGGATCCTGGACTTGATCAAGAAGGGTGTAGCGAAAGTGGATAAAGTTCAGATCATGGTAATGGATGAGGTGAGTCATCGCAATCTGCGCTTCATGATGATGATACAATGCTTCAATAATTTGACAGTTAACATTCCGAGTAGTCGTCAGTATGCATGCGGTGGCCTGCCGCAAGAAATGTTGTTTTGATTATAAATGCAGCAACCATTTTAATACGGTCTTCCAGACTCTGTACAGAGTTTGGGGTTTGTAAAGAACACGAGCCTTAAACCCTGTATTCTGTGGTAATAGATTTTGGAGCGAGTCTTGTGTGGGTGTGAACCAGTCGGTATTTTTAGTTCTGGTAGGAAAGGGGAAGAGCGAAGACGTCAGAGTCTGGCAACGTGGTTTAACTATTGTGTATTATTATTAGTTACTGAAGTTTCTTTAAAAAGTGTTTTTATTTTTTATTTATTTTATTTTATTTTTTTGCGCTACTTCCTTCTAAAGAGCGGTCCTGCACTATATTATGGAATAAGTTAAACTTTTTTTCTTTTTTTCCCATACTACATGATCGAAGAAATCATGAACATGCCCCCGACTAATCTTGCATCGATGATATAATCCCTGATTTATACTTCTTTATATATACTTTGATTTCCTATTCATGAATTACAACTTTCTCATGGCACTTGGGGGGAAAAAAATAACATTAGAAAAGCACGCATACGAGGGCGAGTCAAAAATGATTCGCACTGCGGTTATATTAAAACCTCTGTTGGCTGTAGTGTCCTATAAGCTCTTTCCTCTCAATCCTACTGTAGTCTCCCCGGTAAGCGTTTGCCAGGTGAGAACGTATTGTTACATCAGTTCATTTGTAACTGCGGTCCGAGCAAAAATGGATGCCTCGTGTAAGAAAAGCATCGTGCAGTGATCTGAGGGTCTATAGAGGGTCAGTATAGAGAAAAGTGTGTATGACCAAGTGTATAGAGAAGTTCAAAGAAGGTCGCACAAGCGATAGTCCTCAAGAAGGAGTCGGACTCCCGTCCAAGGCTGATGACGTACATGAGCGTACCCGTCGTTTTTGATCATTCCTGTCGAGCAGACTATTGGCAGCAGATTTTTGTGGCAAATTAGCCATGACAAACTTAGGTTTCAAAACGTTTGAGAGATGGCTACCCAAAACACCAACTTATGAAAGTGCCTAAACAGAAGCGTTTGGATATCTCGACTGATACTCTAAGGAAGGCAAAGGTTTCGTAAAGAATATTGTTACTGGTGACAAGACATGGATTCCTCACTACCAGTCTGAGAGTATGGAACAGAAACATCTTTCAAAAAAGTTCAAAAGTCAACCACCAGCTGGAAAACTCATTAAGCTTTTTGACAGATATGTAAATGTGACCAAGTATTGAAAAGCAAGGAGATGAGGTCGAAAAGTGATGGATTTGTTTTTTTACTAAAGAGAGTACGGATAATTTTTGACTCACCCAGCAGTGAAAATTGATCTTAGTTAGACTGATTTCATTTGAAAAAAAAAATCAGTCTTTTCAGTGATGTTTTGCAATTTCTTGTAGCACATTTATCAATCTATGGTAGTCAGTCAAACCTTAACCAAGTTAAAACCTGATTTTCATTTTTTTTCACCCTCTACAATCGTGGCTCTGTCTGTCTTAAAGGCGGATAAGCTGCTCTCCCAGGACTTTGTGGTGCTCATCGAGGACATCATCAGCTTCCTGGACAAGAACAGGCAGATTTTGCTGTATTCCGCCACCTTTCCCACCAGTGTGCAGAAATTTATGGTAAATCAAACAGACAAAAAAAACCCCGCACAGAATCAACGCGACGTCACGCTCTGTGTACATCCGTCACCATCCGTTTCCTTCTTCCAGGCGAAGCATCTAAAGAAGCCGTACGAGATCAATCTGATGGAAGAGCTGACTCTGAAGGGCATCACGCAGTACTACGCCTATGTTACTGAGAGGCAGAAGGTGCACTGCCTCAACACGCTCTTCTCCAGGGTAAACAAACACGCACACGCTTTTTAATTTTGCCTGGAAACGTGAACAAGGTGTCTGAAGCTTTTCTTATGTCTGCAGCTGCAAATCAATCAGTCCATCATCTTTTGCAACTCGACTCAGAGGGTTGAACTGCTGGCCAAGAAAATTACCCAACTGGGATACTCCTGTTTCTACATACATGCCAAGATGATGCAGGTGTGTTTATGAATGAACAGCCCTGATGGTAGAAGAAAAAGGAATTTAACTAGACTGTACAGTTTACCTGGCTGTCCTTGCTTCAATTTTTCTTGTTGTTTTTATTTTTTTTATTTTTTCAGGAGTACCGAAACCGGGTTTTCCACGACTTCAGAAATGGTTTGTGCAGAAATCTGGTCTGCACAGGTAGGTTTGTCTGTCCATATATGATCAATTGAAAAAAGGTTTTAAATGAGTATGTGAAGGTCAGTGTTGATATGGTGACTCAAGATAAATCAGTGTTTAACAGTTTAAACTGTAAGAGAACTGTTAAAATAAATCTTAAACTGAAGGGAATATGTTTCTGGTTATCCTTAATGATGAATCAGTTATTGATTTATGTCTGTCGGTTTAGAAATTTGTCACACTAATTTGTTGTATATATAATTTGTTATAATTATTTTTGTTATAAGACCATTATATATCTCCTAAACCTGTTTATAATTAAACTCGATGTTGGAATGATTTAAATAGCTGCGAAATGAAACCCATTTAAAAACTATTTTGAATCAGCGTTCTTTCCAATGCAAGTGTTCTAGTGTTGTCTTTGCTTGTATTCATGTCTGTGTACTGAACATGAACTAAACCGAATGCATGTTGGTCACAGATTTGTTCACGAGAGGCATCGACATCCAGGCAGTGAACGTGGTCATCAACTTCGACTTCCCGAAGAGCGCGGAGACGTATCTACATCGCATCGGGCGCTCAGGTGAGAGAGAGAGAAAATCCTACAGAGTTGTAAATGATCAATCAATTACACACTAGTTTTTAGGGGGCTGTCAAACTCGTCATGGAAACTTGGGTCCGTTTCAGGGAGGTTCGGCCACCTGGGTCTGGCCATTAACCTGATCACGGCGGAGGATCGCTTCAACCTGAAAGCCATCGAGGACCAGCTTGTGACTGATATCAAGCCTATTCCCAGCAGCATCGATAAAAGCCTGTATGTCGCAGAGTTCCACACAGCCAACGATGAGGCGGAGGAGCAGGAGACGTCTGGGGACACCTAAAGTTCCACCAGAACTGGACAAGTCAGTGATACGAAGAAACCGTCCGGAAATGGTGTTTAATGAATGGATACATAGATTTATTTTTTTGTTTGTTTGTGTGTAAGAGAGAGAGAGAGCGATCCCTAATATCGACAAAGCTTTTTTTCTTTTTTCTTTAAGCTGTATGAGTTTCTGCTTTTCTGTTGTTTTTTTGCTTTTTTTATTTTAGGGTCTAAACATTTTACATTATAGATGCTCTCGTCTCCTCAGGACAAACCTGGAGTTGCACAAATTTCAGCCTTTGCTCACACACACATACACATACACACACACACACCAGCATTTGGGCTCTGACCAGTATCCAAATGAATATGTGTTTTAGTTTTTAATTTAAAAATTCGTCAAAGAGTGTATCACTGTCCGAACTGAACTTGTTTTATGCTCTGCAGAAGAGAAGAGAGAAAAAAAAACTAAGAAAAGAAAAAAAAACAGGGGGAAAAAAAAAAAAAACGACACGAGCAACAAAATATCTATACATTCCAGAGATCACTTCAGCCTACTTTGGATAAATAAGTAAGGATCTGGTTGATTCTCATAAATATCATCAGTACTGTGCAAAAGTCTTGAGCCCCCCCAACCCCACCCCCATTTCTTCATATTATATTAAATGAAATGATGTATATGATTTCCCCCCCCCCCCCCCCTTTTTTTTTTAAAATATATAAAACTGTAGCGGGCTGCAAAGTGCCTAAAGACATGATTTAAAAACTGGTCGTTAATGTAACAACCTCAGCAGCAGCCTCATTTCCCCTCTCGTCTGTTCCAGCCACTCAGCATTATTCAGCATCACCAGTATACTAATCACCGGCCTGATCATCTGTCATTTCTTGCTGGGTTCATTAGATAAGTGAGATTTTTTTTTAGTGCATGAATGACTTAAACAAAATCATTCCTCTGAAACTGGTCAGGGACTGAAAACGAGAGAAAAACAATACACTAAAGAATACACTCATTTGTTTATATTTTGCTTCCAAAGATCAAGACTTTTGCATAGTAGTGTGTGTGTGTGTGTATGTGTGTGTGTGTGTGTGTGTATATATAAAAACACAAATTACATTTTTTTTTTTTAAGTGGCAAAGTGTGGAGTGGAAATTTAGCGCAAGTTAATAATCGATGGCGTTCCCTATCGGCTGAACCGAATAAGGCAAGAAATCTTATAAATACTGCAAAATGCTGCATTTGCAAAGTTATATAAGGACGACAAGCCTAAAGGCCACAACCTGCCAGATACAAAAACATCATTTTATTTTTATTTTTTAACTCACTAAAGTGCCTTACTTCATTACATACAATTTTGCTTCAATTCCTAGAGCTCGTTTTCAATCCGTAGTGGTGCTACTTTACCGTTCAAGATGCGTAGTTTCCACGTTTGATCCGTCACGCAAAGGGACAAAACCATAAGGTGTTGGCGTCTTCCTACGCTAATATGATGAATCTCAAGAATGAAAGAACTCAAAGAAAGAAAAAAAAAGATTCGGTGCTCAAATTTTTTTTTTGCAAAATATTTGCGAAAATCTGAGGAATCCGTGCCGCTCGGCGATCAAGAGAATTGATTAAAGGCTCTGAAGGAGAGGCGTTCAGCGTTTTCATGCCTAGTTCATCGTCGCAATAAGTCATGGCAGCTAAAAATGCGTACATATGACTCAAGCCTTCTAATATTTCTAATGTTTTCTAATAAATATTATTAGTAATTATTATATTAAAAACACATTCCTAGTCTAGGTAGGTTAATCCTGATTTGTATTGCTGCAGATCAAACTTTTAATCCTGTGAATGCAAAGATGGAGAAATGATATTAGTGTGTGATAAGGGGCAAGGGTTTAAACATCAAAGAGAGAGGGAGAGGTGTGTGTAGATATTTGTAGGTCATTTTGAGGTAAATTCTCTCCTTCAAGGTGTAAAATGTTAGCGTTGGAGTCTGCAGCCAGGATGATATAATACTAATAATAATTAATAAATAATAATAATAATTAATAATAATATTCATGCTCTTTACTGTAATTTGAGTATGAATGAATGTATTTTTAAAAATTGTTATAAATGCCAACAAATTTGTGTTGGAAAGGCTCTCCAAGATTTTATTTTTGAGCTAACCTAGGTTGACGTGATTGTGGAATTTGAAAGCAAACTGTAGCATCTTTTTTTTTCTTTTTCTTTTTTCTTTTTTTTAATATCATGGCAGCTGTGATAACTTCCTGCTTTTTTGCTTAAGAAAGAAAAGTGGTAGTGTGTGTGTAGCGATTGGGCAGGGTGGCGCAAAAGCCTGGATCTAAAGGCAAGCAAACAAATGCTGTAAAATTTCTCAACTTTTTCTTGTGCACGAGAACAGATTCTTGTTCACTTTCGACGTTGTGCCGCGACTAAACTGTTAAAAGTTTAAATAAAAAATTCTTATAAGGAAAGTATGGATCAGACTTTTGCGCCATCCTGTATAGCTTTTAGATCTTAACGCAGAACCCAGAGTTTGCTTTTTTCTCTTTAGAAGCGGTTTAAGAACGACGCATTTAAATTGTAAAGTGTTCAGGACGTTTTTTTTTTTTATTTTTTTTTTTAAGAATTGTTTATATGAATTTTAATTCAGATTGGGAAAAAGAAAGATGGCAAGAAGGGGAAAAAAAACACCACCCTGGTATTAGTTCTGCTCACTCTTGTGTGCAGAGGTAGTGTTGATTTGTAACTGGAAGGAGAAGGGTGGCTGTTTTCTTTTTCCTGTGAATAAAAATAAAAAAAATCTTGCTTTGTAGTTTATAGAAGAGAGTGTAAAGACGGGATTTCTTTCAGCTGTGTGGTTAAATTGATGACACTGCCTTTCAGGACTTGAGCTAAAATATAACCAAAAAGTAAGTGTGTGTGTGGGGCCCGACTACTGGGGGAGGGAGGGGGGGGAGGTAGGGCCTGAACTGTGAGATTGTGTAGATGTGTGTCTGTTTTGTGTGCTTTCTAGCTGGTGTATGTTTGTATGTGTGAATGTTTGTACGTACTTGTATGCTCAGGCTGCAACGAATAATCGACGTAGTGTACTGTTAATCAAATTCGATGGCAACAAATTTGGTTGTCGATTTTACGATCAGTCAGTTGTTGACGTGGATGTCATGTCTGATTGCTTTGACATGGAGTGACGTGAGTAACAGTGCAATCGCATCACTTTCAACAACTAAAAACCTCCAGAATGCTCGGAGCGTTTCATTCTTAATTCGACCAGAATATGACGCTAGAATCTGAGAAAAAAATTTTTCACTTGGTTTATAAAAACTAAATTAACCCATTGAGTAATTGCACGATTTATAGTCCAAATAGTCGATTATCTATCAGACTAGTCATTAGTTGCAGCCTTAACGTACATGTGCATGCTTTTGTATGTAAAGTCCTCGGTGTACCTCTTACAGACAAGACGTTTAATATAATTACTGGCAAAACAAACGAGAGGAAAAAAAACCGATGCATCTGTGACTAGAGCATTCAGCCAAAATGAAACCAGCGAGAGTATTCCAGCTTGTAGATTTGTCAAACATTCGCCTTCCCGCAACAAGCTTTACTCTCCGAGTACGCCGAGGCATTGCCACGTTCAGTCCCAAATGTTTAGTAGTATTAGTAATCGCAGTTAGGGATTTTACGTAAAGTTGGCTGTTGAAATCTGAGCCAGAAATTTCACAGATAAATGTTTGTTGCGAATGCTCCTGTGATTCTAAGAAATATGCAAAGTGATGATTGGAAATGTTCTTAGTTTCGAGGTACAATAGAAAAGAATGTCTTGTCTACAAAGCGTCGAACGCGGTCAAGTGACTAAACGCAACACTGAGTGCAAAATTTTTTTTTTTTGGTTTGTTTTCAGTGAAATGTTTCAAGAGTAACAGGATATCAATAAAAAAAAAAGATCAAGAAAAAGTTTGTTTTTAAGGGGAATAAAAGTGTAATTTTTTTCATGAAGGAGTCAATGCTATGACAGAATGGTGCAATAAAATTGAACCAAAAGACACACTTTACAAGTAAAGAAGCACCAGATGATTATTAGTAATGAAACGTTTTAATGACGTTGCAGGAAATTGCTTTAAGAAGTAAGAATCTCAAAAATTTGGAGGAAAAGTTATTTTCTTGTTGAAGGGGAAATTGTAATTAGTTAATAGTAACAATATCGAAAACTTTAAACAATTTTACCAAATCCTCAACATTTTGGCACACAAACGTTTGTATCTAGCATTTTGCCATGACACTTTTTCTTCCCTCATGACGAATGACTTGGGTTTTGAAATATTGGAACTTCTCATTGATTTGATTTAAAAAAAAAAAAAAAAAAAAAAAAATTTTCAAACAACCATTACAATTTCCCACCCAAACATTACAAATTTATTCCCCAAAATGTTATGCATTTAATCTTGAATGTTTAATCTTCCTCTAAATATTACAGCTTTATTCTTGAAATCTTGTGTTCTGTATGTTGGCCCTTTTTTTTTTTGTTAAACCAACTGAAACATTCTATTCTTTGACAATCTGACATGAGCATGTTCATATACTTTTGGGTTTTTAATAACAAAAACAAATCTTTATTGGATGGGCCATAGACAATTTTGGAGTTCAGTGGGTACATTTTTTTTTTTTAAATAAATTTTTTGTTAGAGCTCAGCTGTAGACATTGTGTTGCAGGTAAAATAAACAAAACTATCCCATCCGTAGTAGTAAAAAAAAAAAAAAAAAGTCACGCATGGAACAAAATTCTTAGCGCATTATTTTGACCCCCCCCGCCTCCCCTCCCCTCCCCGTTAAAAAAAAATTTTTTTTTTGTTTTGTTTATCCTACAGTGTTATTTTCAAGCTGCCTCAGCACCGAGTAAGAGATTTTGAACTTTGTTCACAGAAACCAAATTCGGACGTTGGTTATTGTTTTAATCCACTGAAGGAAATGTTTAGAGACTTTCACTTAAATATTTTTAAGTTAAGCTGATGCATCTTCCATCTGATCTAAAGTAATTGAAACTAAGAAGAAATCTCATACTAGCTAAACATCAGTGTTTAGTGTTCACAATGTGGCGGAAAACATTCTTCATAAAGATGTAAATAATGATTGCTGATTGGCTTGTGCATAACTTTTCAGGCCAGGATTCTTGTGAACACTGTTCCTCCATGTCTCTTTCTCTGATTTGCTGTGTTTTAAAGTAAACAAAACTGAAGCAGGGGAATTGTTTTTGGGGAAAAATAAACTGTTACCTGCATCTCACTTCTTGTGTTGTCCTTTTTTCCTACTCTGAAATGTCTGTCTCGTGGATTTTATGAATGTAGTCCTATCCGATGACTAGATGAGTTTACAGTTGTATGGAAATCCTTGAGATTTGTTTATTTTAGAAGTTTTGCAGAACTTTAGATAAACAGGTAGTTGGGTACATATGTTTTAAAAATACATCCGGTACAAAAAAGCATGATTATATTTTACCTCGTTAAAAGAATCAAATTCTTAATCATAACTGGTTACTGCTGTAAAGGTTTGGCTCTTAACACTTTTCAGATATTTATTTGTAAAAAAAAAAATTAAATTCATTTTACTTTCCACTACATACAGCCGCATATCAATAAATTACAATATCGAAAAGTGGATTTATTCAAAAAGTGAAACTCCTTATACGGAGTCAGCCAAAAAATTTATACACTTCAGGAACAGAAAAATCTGTACAAATATTTAGTACTTGACTCTATATAATACTAAATTTATTGCTGTACGTATATACAGTCCCGATCAAAAGTTTAAGACCACTTGAAAAATGGCAAAAAATCTTATTTTGCATTGTTGGGTCTTAACAAGGTTCCAAGTAGAGCTTCAACATGCAACAAGAAGAAATGAGAGCGAGACAACATTTTTGAGCATTCAATTAATTGAAAATAACGATTAAACTGAAACAGGCTGTTTTACAGCTGATCAAAATTTTAG
>JAQQZT010000021.1:13589786-13601899 GCA_030068275.1 Clarias platycephalus
TTGTTGTTATTCAGCCTGTTCTATCTTTTTTAACTTTGAGCACCCGCCCCTTTAAACGTCTCTGCACGGCCCTGATAGCAAAGGAACAAGACATGCTGACGTTGAGGTGCTGAGTTAGAAATAATAATTTTGCTGGAAATGATGAATGTGTTCTTCAAACTTTGCCATCAGCAAAAAAACACCTTTTGCAGCAATTGCAGCCTGGCAGCCTGGCAGACAACAGCTCAGTAGGGGGTTCAGATCAGGAGACCTTCCTGGCCGCTCCATTACGGTCAGAATTCCAGATAACTTTAATTTGTTTGTGAAATGGATCAAATTGGTTGTGAATTGCATAAGAATGTGTTCTTCTTTGGAAAACAAAGACATTTGCAAGTGATCCCAAAACTTTGAGTGGTAGTAAATATACATCAAAGTATATACTGTATTTTAATATATTTCCAAATGGGAGTCTTGGTCTTTAATTTCATTACTATGTTAACTAACTTGCCAGTGTGTGGCAGTTTAGTGACACATTAAACTAACAAAGGGGTATAGAACACACTTTTTTTTTTTAGACTTATATCTGCCTATAGGAAGAATCTTTCTCATTATCTTATCAAAAAACGGGTTAAACAGGGCTCCAGCTAATTGCTAAATCTTACACTTTACATGTAACTATAATGGTAATTATTGGTAAGAATTATACACAAAAGGCAGAACTATTAATTATTTTACATTTTAAGCTATTTTAAATAAGATAAAGTCATGACCAGACTGGAGGAGTATGACTATGTTCTCTATGTTTATTGTAAATGTAAATATTAATTTAGAGGTGAGTACCCTAATAACCTCTTATGTTTTAACTACTCTAATGGACACAAATCCTGTTCACAGACAGACTTTTTGTCAAGGCAGCAACAAATGATTTCAGGATGTTTTACCCTCACTTTATTATTTACTCACAAAATCATAACATGTTCGTCTTTAAATAGCATATTGTTTTTTGTTTGGGGAGCACCACCTAGAGATTTCACATACCAGAGTCTTTAATAACCAGTTATTTGTCAATCAGCTTCTCAGTCATTGTCTCACCGAGGAGAGCATACCTCAGCATACCTATTCGACACATGAACAAGAAAGGAATGATGGCTGAAAAGAATCGAGAAACATGAGAAAAAGGGACATTTTAATTCTTTGAGAGGTTATATGCGAGAAAGTATTTTTTATGAATGTGGTAGGTTGTGTATGCACATTTGAGATCTACTTCTAAGCATAAGCAATAAATGAGCCCACTAAACTGGACAGATTCTTGTATTCTCCTCATTTAACCCCACAGACTACAATATTTTAGATGACCTCCCCCCATACACACCCCATCTACTGTAGTTTAATCCACCCCCACATGTAGCTTAATGTGAACAAACATATTACTGCGATAGGCTACAAAGTACAGATACAATTTAAACCTTGGTTGTTTATAGTTTAAACATTGGCAGCAACCTAATCTTCCCCTCTTGTCTGTTCCAACCACTCAGCATTCAGCATCAACAGTATACTAATCACCGGTCTGATCATCTGTCATCATCTGCACCTGTTTCTCATTGGTTCATTAAGTTAGATGGTTTGAATACTTGAATGATTCATAGGTCACTCTGTGGGTTCACTAACGAAAAACATACATAATTATATAGTACACTATATATATAGTGCATAGTTACAAAATTGGAAAGGAAAACTAATAGTCACATATTAAAAAGGTTATGGCAGAAACAGTATGGACTGTATTTAAAATAATTTGTATTGTTTGAATCTAATCCAATTATTGAGAAATTCAAAACATGTAAATTAGAAAGGAGTGGTGGCTTTTGTGGCTGAGCCTTCAAGGTAATGTATAAAGAGTTGGTCATGTAATTATTCTGAATTGCTGCCTCAGCTGCATAGATTGCTTTCATTTCAAGGTGACAAAGAGATTCAGTCGTTCTTTCAATATCAAGAACTGTATGGCTGTACCCATCCAATAAAACAGATGTTTTTACAACCAGCCTCAATTGATTAAAAGGTGAGTCTGTACTTTATATTCCATCACAGCAGGTTTTTAACTTTGTTGCATTGTCAATCAAAATTATTGTCAAAGAAATTATTGACAAAATATTGCTTGTCTCTTTTCTTTTTCAATGTCTTTTGTGTTTAGGTTTCAAACACTCATCACATTGAAACTGAATGTTTATTCTCTCCTTAAGTAAGCCTTAAGCCCATATTTTCTAAGCGTCTTAGAATCACTTCTCGGAACCTCACTCAAAGTCAATTTTAAACTCAGAAAAGCTCACATAGCTCAGAATAGGGCATAAAAGATGTTTATGATTCCTATTCTTACTTTCAGCAAGGAATAGGACTGCTCCTAAAAAAGTGCGTGATGCCACTGTTTGACACTGAGAGCCATTTTGCTTTTTTGACATGTACAATAATTAATTAAAGGAAAATTCTGCCCTACTCTCACAGTACCTCTAGAGACAAAAGGTGATTGCGCAGGAATTTGTGAAACCATCAATGCCACCTGTCCATTTGCCGCACATACACCTACAGTACTATATCACTCTCAGTTTGCCGCACAATTACTACTACCATATTACTATATTACTATATACTAAATCGATAATCATGTTGCATCCATAACCAGTGTTGATGCCATGATAATGTTTTGATTCATGTAAGCCACCTCTTGGGACAATTATTTTATTATTTACATGTGTGTGCCATGTGTGTGCCATGCATGATGCGAACAACTCGATGCGATGCACATGAATGAAGCTTGTTTTTGTTGATTTCATGCTACATGCTGGGAAAATTAATGGTGGTAGTATGAATCTGTGCATGATCTGTGGTGCTGTAAGAGCAAAGTTTGATTTATTACAGTATATCCAACACTGTCAGCAATGATAAACCCAAATCATCATTGTTTCAAAGCTATAACCGAAAAATGTTAAAAGTAGCAGTCTCTGACGCAGACAGCATACAAAATGTTTGTTAAAGTTGCATACAGCACGCAATCTGTCACAAAAAGTATTCCATTTTTGTTCAAGGGTGTTTTTTTCATAAGCTCTGTGTCACTCTGACAGTTTAGTGGAGATAGAGGTGATTTCCTATCTTAAGAATGTTGACAAATTGCTCTTACTCCTACTCTTACAAGTAGAAGAACTGAGAATTATGGCCACTTAGGAGAAATTTCCTACACTGAGACACTTAAATACAGGGCCTGTGCAGGGCTATTCTCTATAATGTGAATGTATTTTAAGCATAATATATTTATGGCTTGTAAATGGGTGATTCCTTTCTTTTTTCCTATTAGGTAATTTTATGAGAATAGAAAATGGCATCACTCCACACTCTCGGAAATAAAGGTACAGTTTTATACTAATGAAGGTACAAACCATTCTCACTGGGACAGTACCTTTCAAGGGGACAGAATTGTACCTTAATATAGAGAAACAAATTTGTAGTAATTCTGTTTGTCCCATCAAGGACATTACTTGTACCATGGGCAACCAAAATGTACCTTTCGTTTTATAAACTTGCTTTAACATTATTGTACCTTAATCAAAGATACAAATCTTGTCCTTGAAGGTACCACCCCAGTGACAAGCCCTTTTGTCTCTTAATGGTGTCTAATGTGTTCCTTTGGAAACTATTAAAAAAAGTAACTTTTCTATTGAATAAGACATTCGTCAATTTATTATCAGTGACTATGAAAGTATATAATATGCATATGTTTGAACACAAATGCATTTGATATATTTTAATAATCAATTATGAAAAATTATGAAATGTCTATAGATTACAGTAAAATACTCTGTAAAAATACATCTTTCAGGTTTGCAATAAAATATTTTAACTGAATAACGCTTCAGTTACGTAGCTGAAAAACCTTTAAATTTTCAGTTTCAGATGAGTCTGTTGTTCTGAGGGAAAGCTAAACGTCTCCCAATGTCCAGAACATCCTGTACCGTTTATGTTAGAATAATTATGTACCTTCAGTTCAGTTGTACTGTAGAGGTAAAAAACTGTATAATCAAAGGTCTGTTCCGTGCCATTAAGCATACATTTTTCAAAAAGGTACAAAGTTGTTCTTCGAGGAACATTATTTGATATTGATTTAAAATCAACACTGTAACTCACAAGGTTCAGGTAGAGAGTGCGGCTTTTGATGAACTCTTAATGTGTATGACATACCGGGACTCTGCAATCCAGAAACAAGCAATGCGACCACAATGGGACATTATCAGTCTCTCTTCCAGTTAGATGAGACAGCTTGCACTGTGATTCTGGTGGTGATGAAGGCAGAAAGAATTTCTTTAGAAGAACAACAAGCTCTTCATCTATGTTATACCTGAATGCTTTGTCACAAAACACTTAGGTCCTCTTCACCAAAGGAGATAAGATAGTTAGAAAAAATCTTACTAACTAAAAGTTTATAGAAGGCACAGAAGTGGAAAAAGTCCTAGAGAGATTTCAAAACAGATATTATGTCTTTAACAACGCTTCACAAAGTCTAGATCAGGTTAAAACATCCATTAATAAAATCAGAGGGGCACAAATATTTAAAAACAATATTGATTCGCTAAGAACAAAAGTGGGAGGGTTGGGGCGCACAGTGCTGCGCCTCAAAGATGATTAGTAAAAATCCAATTAGAGCTCAGCCTCAAATCACATGCTTTTCCAAAATTTACGTGCCTACTTAGTCACTCGTTTGTCCGGCACCCCGCGTACACGAACACAAATGAACATAATACAGTTTAGATTTTTTTTAATTGTAAATAAATTCTATTAAGAAATACACTGGAATATTGTAACTAAATTACTTTATTTCATTATTAAAATAAATAATTATTATGTTAAATAATTACATGTTATAATAGCATTCTTCTCTGCCTAACCTTAAGGGTGCGGCGGCCCTTATTGACCGCCACCGGTAATAAGTAAACATCTGTTTGTGTCCAGCAGTTTTGTAGTAGTTTCATTTTGAGCACTCAGGTCATGTGACATTGTATGACCTCCAACTAACCATGTCACAAAGCTTGAGTGGTCAAAGTGAATGTATTACAAAATCAAATATAGAATATAATCCTTTATAATTTGTCATTTTATTTTACTGCAAAACTGTTTTAAATTCAACTTTATCTTGTGACATATGATTGTCAGTTTCTACAAGAATACTGCTTGAGTAAGTACAAGGTAGGTTTAAAAACCCTAAAAAGATTAAGGAACCAAAGAAAAAATATTATAAAGATTTTAATCCCTTGTAAATTATGTTGTAAACAACAGGACATATGTGAATAAATAAATATTCCTGATATGAAAGTGGCTGAAATGCTGAGCAGATTCCAGAGCTACTATCTTGCAGAATGGGGATCAGTATGGAGACCCCCATAACTACAGCATTTGTCTTGTCTTCGATGTAGTTTCAAATTTAGTTGTATAGGTAGTTCTTCACCTTGCCTGGGAATAGACTTTCTGCATAGATCCTTCAGGGGTTGCTTGCTTCCCATGCTTTATCCCATCCTTATCTAGCACAGATTGAGGATACCAATGACTGAGAACTGGTTGGTTTTGGATGGTGCAGCATTTTCAAATGAGGAGCATGAATAATGTAAGGGGCAAGAATTGGGGTGCCATATATAATAAACATACAGTATGTATGACGACGACCCAGCAGAAGAGTTTTTAGTAGATAACTTTGGCAAGAAATCCAACATGGCCCATTGCCCAAATAGCACAATCTGAACTGAAAGGCATGCAGTTGAAGACATACAGTAGTGTTGGAGAGTTCCTTCTCATGTGTCAGAACTTGCCATGAATGAGGGAAAGATGGATGGATCAAAGAACAGGACAATTATGAAAATCATCTGAAATTTCTTTTTGAAAATGGTTCAGAAATGTGCAGTGTGTTAAATATTTGTTGAATACACACAAGAAAGTACTGTATAAGTAAGTTCCTAAAACGTTCATAAACGTATGACACAATGCCACTCATACTGTATTTTACCATGCCATATGAATTTAAATTTAAGATGTTAACTAAGGTGTACAGAAATGAAACCTATTTAACTGTGCAATCTAGTTATTTTTCATCAACTTTCAGCTCCAGAGATTGGATTTACCCAAACAACACCATCACATCATGAAAAAGATTCTCATAACAGAAGAATCATGTTGGTGGGGAGGACTGGTGTTGGAAAGAGTGCTACAGGAAACACTATCCTGGAAGAGGAGAGATTTAAATCTGAACTCAGTTCATCCTCTGTTACATCAGTGTGTGAACTGCAACAAGCAGTGGTTTCCGGAAGGAATATATCTGTCATCAAAACTCCATGTTTATTCGACACAACAATGTGCCATGAAATGTTAGGTGAAGTGATTGTAAGAAGTATTTATCTGTCCAGTCCAGGACCTCACGCTTTTCTTTATGTTCAGCCTATTAATGTCAGATTCAGTGAACAAGAGGAAAATGATTTTGAGAAATTAGAGATCATTTTTGGAAAAGAGATAAAGAAATACACAATATTTCTCTTCACCTATGCAGACATGTTAGAGGGGAAGACTGTGGATATGGTGATTCAGGAGAACAGAACTCTCGGTAGACTAGTTGATCAGTGTGGAGGTGGATATCATATCTTTAACAATAAAGACCTGGGAAACAGAACTCAGGTCAGTGAGCTACTGGAGAAGATAGACCGAATGGTGGAGAAAAATGGAGGAACCTGCTACTCCAATCAGATGTATGAGGAAGCAGAACGATTCAGGGAAAGGGGGGAGGAAACAAGGATGAGACAGGGAAGAGAGAGGAGGGGAAGTGAGGAAAATATGAGTCTTGAGGCAGGGGATGAGATGGGTAAGAGTGTAAGGGAAATAATACAGATCTTTGAGAGGAAGAACAAGAGAATGAGGGAGAAAAGTGAGAGACCCAAAAGAGAAGAGCAAACTAGGATGAAGATTGGAATACCAGAGAAATTCAGGACAGAGGAGGAGAATAGGAGGGAGAAGTCAGAGGGTGTGAAGAGAGAGGAGGAGGAGAAAAGAGGAAACAAAGGGGTTCAGGTGAGAGGAGAAGTAAAAACAGAGCATTTCTTGATGCAGGGGGAAAAGGAGGAAAGTGAAAAGGCTTTTAAAGATAGTGCTAGTGGTGTTGCAGATGGAGATGAATATAGAAATCCAGTTCCAAATACTCTGACAAGAATGGAAATACCAGAGAAATTCAGGACAGAGGAGAAGAATAGGAAGGAGGAGGAGGAGAAAAGAGAAAACACAAGGGGTCAGCAGGGGAGGAAGAAGAAAGGTGAAGGTGAATCTGCTAGTGGTGCAGATGGAGATAATTATGCAGATAAAGTTCTAAGAGTTGTTCTTTCCAGTATTCTTATAGTAGGTGCTGCTGTATTAATCGTACAGTTAAATCGTAAATAAACTGCTTTAATGTTAAAATGTTTAATAACAATTTGAACAGCTTTTTTTTTAGTTTACTCAACGTACAGTATAGAGACATTTGCTGGCCAAACTAAATATTTCCCATTGTTGTTTAGTTGACACAACATACCCAATACCCAGTTCAAAATGTTAAGCTGTGTCAACTTGTCTCTAATTCATTTATTTAAGTCAGATCAAGTAGTATTGGTTGTGGGCTCAATTAATTATATTTCTCTAGGGTTGACTTGACCCAACTTTTCATCTATTCAAAAAAGTTAGTTGTAGCCTAATGATATACAGGTAGTTGGTTCAAGTGATTGTTTTTCAAAACAGGTTGGCCTTAAAATACCTCAACAATTAAAACACACAAACATTACTTTAACTTTTACAAACTTTATTCTTCCAAAACTAGTCAAAGTTAAAACAGTGAATTCAACAGAATAATACAAAAAGTTCTATTTTGCTTAAAGGTCAGTAAAATACCTGGATAACACCACCAGTCTATTACTGATTCTTTTATATTTAAATATCATAATTTTTTTTTTTTAATATCAAAGATGAACAGTTTTTATCTTTTTTCCCCAATGTGTCAGACATACAAAAAAAGTCTATGGTGTTACGATATTGGGTATATTTGTATTCTGTGCTTTTGCTTGTCTCTGCTGGTGGTGGGATGGGGGTGTATCTTCCCTTGTTTTTTTAGGTCCTGTCCACTTCAATGTGCCGTTTCCTGAAATCGATTTGTTGCTCTCCTGCTAGATGATCATGCCCCCTTCTAGATAATTGGTTATACAGGAGACCCAGGGGCTTACATAAGCACCTTCAAACCACAGTGCTGCAGACCGTGTTTTTGCTTACTGTTTTTTTTGACTGATTGTAAATATTATGACCCCCTTGCTACATTTCTGACTATGCTTTGACTCCCCCCTCCCCCATTGATGATTGTCTGGTATTTGTTAGACTATTCTAACAAATGACGGTTTGCTTGTTTTGACGCCATTTTGTTTGTACTTTTGTTTTCTCCTGGTTTGTGGTAAGTAAGGGATTAAGGGTACTGTATTGTATTTCTGTGTTTTTTTTTTTTTTTTTTTAGTTATCCAACTTCAGTATCAGGTAGCAGGAATTTTTTTTATTATTTTGGCCTTGTTGGCTTACAAAGCTCACAGCCACCTTTTGGGGTTTGCCAAACCCACTTCTGTAAATAAACGCTAAGCGAACGCACTGTTGTCAACCCTTTTTTTTTGTCCTTTTCACTCCTGTTACAGTATTAAAGGGTTTATTTACTGCACATAGTGTATATTAGAGAAAAGGAGGGAAGGAACGAGATTCCAGAGCTTCCTTTTTCTCCGGGAACTTTGAGATCCTGGTATCCATAATGGTATGGAAATGACGGATCAAACCCTGCACACAAATTATTTCAGAGAACAATTAATAATAATTTACTAGAATAATAAAGTAGTTTTGTTAATGCTTTAACACATACCTGTACGGGCCATGCAGCTCCAACTCCCAGAGCACAAAGGTTGTGACAATCTTCAATCTGTTTGCTGAGCTTCCAGATCATATCGATCTCTGCTGCGAGTGTGTCTCCCTTTACAAAGCACCACATCATCTTATTCATTTAATCCACTCATGAGAACACGTATAATTACAGTATATTAATATTTAAAGAAAGTCCTAAGACCGAAGAAATTGCTCCATCTGCTGTTTCCTTCTCCACAGTCTTCAAGGTATTATATTCTTATTCTATAAAATACTTACATCCTGTTCATCATATGGACTGCTTTCACACTGCTCTTAAACCACATCAGATTATTTTTCTATAACATCACAACTCCTACAGTATATTATCCTAGAAATTTGTCGTGCAACATTTTTTATCTGATTAACTGAGAAAGTCAAAAAGAGAAGCTGGTGCATAAAGCAAAGTGTATATAATGTAAGTGATAACTGCAACTTACTTGTACCATGAAGCTTCCACAAAATTAAAGGTAAATACAAATTATTTAAAATCATGATAGTCAGTAATACATGATTAATTCCAGAGGTGGAAAGAGTAATAAAATTTTGCACTCAAGTAAAAGTACTGTTACATCAGTGAACTTTTACTGAAGTACAAGTAAAGTTACCCTTTACAGAATTTACAGAAGTTACCCTTTACAGAATAAAAATCTACTCAAGTAAAAGTAAAAAGTAGCTCTTTAAAAATGTACTCAGATTAAAAGTTACCAAGTTAAAAAAATTTTTAACAGCGGGGGTGGGATGGGGGAGGGAACACCCTTGCATAATAAATCTGTTCCCTGTGTTGTGCTTGAAATCAAAGTGGTCGCTTAAATATGACCAGGGGTTTGCTTCATAAGAATTTGTTGGCATTTCAAACTTGTATAAACTACAAACTAACTACAAACTAATCCCTTTTGATTAACCTAATGAGTCACCTCGGCTCAGGTGCGTGCTCCCCTCACCTGACCGAGGTGCACCATGGGAAACGAAGTCCAACTCAAACTAAGCTACTAACTAAAACACAAAACAAGTCTGGGCGTTTGTCGCCCTCTAGGGGTTAACCCTTACAGTATGTGGCTGGGACTTCATTTCCCAGGGTACACCTGTGTCACGTGGTGTGATTGTGATCACCTGTGGCTAGTTTAGCCATATGTGTATAAATATACCTAGGGTTGTGTTCATGTTTGTCTCGCATCTCGACTAATACAGTATTGTTTCTTTTGATTTTGATTACTCTTGCAGTAATTTGGTTTCTTTGTTATGTCTAGATTATTATTAAAGTCTTTAATAAAAGAGGTGGCAAAAAGAAGCGATTTTGCCAAGGTGTATATCAGAGGCATTGCACAAGCTTCGCGAAGGAATCCAGAAGTGCAGGGCCTGGTGCGAATTGAATGAATGGAAGATCTGCTGAGATGAATCGTGGTGGTGACAGGAAGGATTCTAAACCAGAGAGTCAAATAAAGTCCATAAAAAAAGGCCATAATCCAGTATCGTGGTCAAGAAATCAGAAGTCAGCAGCCAAAAATCCAAGCTAGCAAAGATTCCAGAGCGAGAAGTGTAGGAGAGGTTTGTGAAACGTGAAGGTTGAGATCTGATACTGAGGTAGGTAAGACTGCTGGAATACTGGGCATGAAGTAATAAAATAATCTGGCAGAGAATGGATGTTTGATGGAGTGTTTAAATAGTGTAAACTGATGAACTGAGATTAGAAACAGTTGCGCTCGGAGTGGTACATGAGGCGGCAAAAAGGATGAAATGGAGTGGAGTATGGAGCGGAGGCATAGGTGATCATAACTTTGCTTGTGACGGTAGTGTGACCTCGCCTGCATCCATGCACTCTAACAGTGTGTGTGTGTTGGTAAATGCAAGCATCTGCAGCTTCAAAACAGCATAATGCAGCTTTGTGTAAAATCATGCAGGTTGTCTCTGTTGGCATCCTCAAAAATTTTCCCCATGTCATGCAACTGCATGAATGTAAAGGAATCTGGACAAACCTGGAGAAACACATTCTTAGATCAATATAAGAAGTGATGAACTTTCAAAAGATAATAAGTTACATTTCAGCTCCTGTAGAACCCTTGCCCTCAAATAAAAATTAAATTGTCAAACATACAATATGTAATAGTCAAACATACAATCCTTAATTGTTCATCTAAAATAACTGGGAGCACCATCTAGACATTTCACATATACAAAGAGTGTGTGTGTGTGTGTGAAGCAGGGAGGGGGTGCTTCACACATAAACACACACACACACTAAAGGCGAGAGAGAGAGAGAGAGAGAGAGAGAGAGACAGTGTGTGAACCGGCATGGTGTCAAATTACGCACACACATAACGCACACACATAACGCACACACATAACGACAGAGAGGGAAAAAATAGATTTTTAACCTCTAATGAGACTTTCTTTATGTTTAGCGCACCGGCTGCTGGTTATCTCAGGGACACTCATGGTATGATAATACCTGCTCCTTACTTATATGAAGGCCCAAACCGCCCAGCCACTGGATGCAGTGCCGGTCCCAAGCCCGGACAAAATGGGAGGGTTGCGTCAGGAAGGGCATCCGGCGTAAAACCTGTGCCAAGTTGTTGTGCGGACTGGATATTCCGCTGTGGCGACCCCTTGCCGGGAGCAGCCGAAAGACCAACAACAACACGCGCGCAAAGACGTGTGTTATAAGAAAGATGCGCACTGTACACAGGCGCTTTCAAACACATAATAAAATATGTTTTACACACACGCACAGTATAGACGTGCACGGATGTTGATTATACTAGTAAGAGACGCGCACTAAGACCCAGCGTTGGAGACGATTACCCACAATTCCGCAGCACAAGAGAGAGAAAATCTGTTGGCTCAGTTGTGATTACGTGGCGCTCGGCGTTAAAACAAGAAGCGCATGCGTGATACATGATACACGGTAATCGTAAACCAAGACTTGTTCGTTTTACAAGTCAAAATTTATTAAAAATCTTTGCTTGTCTTGCGGAACACTCGCAAACCGCATTACTCGTAATCCGAGGTTTTACTGTATTTTCCTAGTCCTAAGGGACTTAAATCTTATCTGACTAAACATTAGCTTCTCTCTATCTCTCCTTCCCTCTCTGCTCTTGACGAAGGCGGTCGCAACTGCTCTCCTCTCCCTTATCTCTCCCCCGTTTGCTTGCTTCTCT
>JAQQZT010000021.1:13660894-13676160 GCA_030068275.1 Clarias platycephalus
CATCCCTGAAATGCACCAGAAACAAAATGGTTACAAATTATAAATATGTACGTGTATGAATTTTTAAGCCGTCTATAACATTTTTGATCTATTCTAAAGAAGAAAAATAAAAATAAAGAAATAAAATAAATCAATAAAAATGATCAAGACATCATGAGCTCTTGCCCTCGCGTGTGAGTGTGTATGCTCTGTGCTGCTACTGATAGGGAGAAAGGTTACGATATAAGAGTAGAGGAGTAGTAGTAGTAGTGGCAGTGTGTACATCTCTCTTGCAGGACGTCGCCACTCCGACAGATCAGGTGACCCTCCTCGTCGTCCCTCACACATAGCGGCCGCGTCCCGCTGGCACTCCGCTGCTTTTCAGCCCCACCGGCCAGGGTCACAGGATCAAAGCAGGAGGGGGTGGGCCGAGAGGGGAGGGTGGAAGGGGCAGCCGTAGCCGCGGCGATGGAGCGGAGCAGTGGTGGTGGTGGTGTACGTAGGTTTGGTGATCATGGGAGCGGTTCGTATGACACCACGTGAGAAGATATATATAACGATAGGGATATAGTGCAAGGGAACAAGTCAAAGATCACATTTTGTCCCTTTTGCCTGCTCTCTACATGTACTCCCCCCTCCCATCAACTTCCTGTCTACCACCCCTGACAAAATAAATAAACAAACAAACAAACAAACAAAAAAACCTGCATCATAAACATTTATGTATACAACACATTAGCAAAAGGAACTGGTAACCAGCACATTAAACAAGTTCATACAGACTGAAATTAGCTTCACATTAAGAAAAAAAAAACTACATCTTTTTAATCTCAGTTTATTACTAGTATAATTTTTATAATTGTTTCAGCTATGAAAGAAAGAAAGAAAGAAAGAAAGAAAGAAAGAAAGAAAGAGGAGGTATGTTTAGAGAGATAATATTTGCACTACCTTGTCATTAAGTTATCTAACTACACAAACAACTTTATACTATAAGGTAGTAACTTCCACTGAATAAATAAATAAAAAAATTTAAAAACCTGCCTATTTTTCTAACAAATAAAAAGGGGAAAAAAAATAACAAAAAGAGTTCTTACTTACCAAGTCCTGGGGCTGTGGAGAGGAAATGTTAAAAAGAAGGAAAGAAAGACAGAGGGGCAGAGAGAGAGTGTGAGAGAGAGAGAGAGAGAGAGAGAGAGAGAGAGAGGGCCTAGGAGCAAGGCCTGGGCTGGGAAGTACTCACCGAGGAGGATGGGCTATAGGACCTGGTTCTACGCCGCCTTCGTTTGTGCTTACGCCTGCTGCTCTTGTGGCGCTGGTGCGTGCGGCGGTAGTCATAACTGGTCGAAGCGTCGCGCGAGTGGAAGCCGTCCGGGGTCAGTCGCTCGCGTTCACGGTCGCGTTCTCGTTCGTGCTCCTGCCGCCGGTAGTTTTCACCGTAGCGCCTATTGTACGGCCTCCTGTCTACAGAGCGGTTGTCGTAGCTGGAAACATAAAACCCAGCTACAGCTTAGTGTCCGATTTATTCGATAAAGAGAACAAGAATATTAAGTGCGTAAATTAAAGTAATAAATGTAAAAAAAATTTTTTTACTTACATGAACATTAATGAAAGCATAAACTATTCAGTAACCAACTTATTTCCTGCATAAAATCCGTCCTAAAGAACTCTAGTGCGATTTAGCTTTTATATATTCAATCAGAGATTGTTCTGTACCTCCTGGAGCGTGCATACGTGGCCTCCTGCCTGTGTCCTCGTCCCCTCCGTTCCCGCTCACTGCTCGAGGAGAAAGATCGTGAGCGCCGGTGTCGTGGCTTTCTCCCCCTCTCTCGGTCACGCTCGCGATAGCGGTCTTGATAGCTGCTGCGGCTGGCCCGCTCCGACGATGCGTATCGCCTTGAATAGGGCATCTGAGCACATGGAGACATGAATCAAAGTCAGTGTAACGGTGCTAAAGAACAAAAACAAATTTAATTAATTAAAAATTTAATGAGTTTGTTCTGAAAAATGGACAATAGAATTTGAATTTAGTTCTACTCTAGCTACAACTTCTTAAACGTGCAATGGTTAATCGTTTAATTTTCATACTTGTTTAAATAATCTGAAAGGTCTGGTCTGTAAAGTGCAGGTATATTATGTGCCTGAGAAAACTGATGTCTGGTCTGGAAATGCTTGTTTGCATTTGGATCAGAACCCAACATTTTAGGGTGTTTTTTACATAAGGGCAATGTTCCCGAACGTGGAACAGTTGTGTTTTCACTGATCAAAATTAACTGGATTTTGGGGTCAAGTGTTCTCACAAACCATCCTAGGGCCCTAATGTAAAAACTACCTTATAAATGATGAGCCACTGGACATCCTGGGCACAGAGCTTTGTGAACATCGATTGGAATGAAGGCTGGACTCAACTAATATAAATATTAAACTCAACTACCCAACTATCAGACAGATAGCAGTAATGTATGTACTGTGGATGTATATATGGATAAATGTGGGAGAAACAAACAAACAAAAAGAGTAATCAGAATTAGACCTTGAGTTATGCTTGGTAAATAAACCAAAAGTATAAATTAGGCTTGTTTAGATATCAAACCATCATGTAATGACAGGGTGCTCTGGTTGCATTAACTCACTTCGCTCAAGCTTGGTGTGTAATTTTTGTGATTTCTCAATAAAAACTTTTCTGAGCGTGTACAGTAGACTCTTGGATTACAAGCATAATTCATTCCGGAAGTGGACTCATATTTCACAACACTCGTAAACCCATAAGAAATAATGAATGCTCAAATTATTCATTTCACAGCCCAAAAAAATAAATACATAAAAATAATTAGTACAAAATATAAAGTAAAAAAAATAAAAATAAAAAAAATAACCTGCACTTTATTTATTCACACTAACAGAATCACTGCTAGGGTAAGGCTAGTGTGTGATTCAACCCAAAATTGGACCATGCATCAATTTCTCTCGGTTTTAAGGCATGATTTAGTGTGGACCTTAGAAAAACACAAGATAATGGTAATCACTCAATTAAAAGAGCAGACTATAGGGACACATTTGGGTTTAAAGTGACAGGGTATAAAATTAATTTTATGAGAAGGGATTATTTCGAGATTTATACGCCATAGATTTGGTCACTTTCGCCCTATGTCCTCCTCCAGATGACTTAAAACCTGCCAGTAGAACTTGCTATAGATGGTATGGGACCTGGGAGAAAATTCTCCATGCACAGTGACACGAACATTCAAAAAGGACGATTAGCATGCAGTTGGTCGAGCGGCAGACCCGCCTCACTTTTTTGGTCGCTTCGTCTTAGGGTCGTACCATACACCCAAGTTTCAGCACCGGTAATAATTCTTGACATAAAGGACGGGTCATGATGCACAAGTTCCTAAATCGTTTCGACATTTTCGTGTAGTGAGCTCGTCGAAGGTCTTCCTAATCTCTCGTTGTCTTCCAGTGATGTTCTTCCACTCTTGAACATTGTGTGCGACACTTGAGCATCGTCTTAAAACTTACCAAATCAAATGTCGCTTTCGCATTCACTCTGTTCTAACTTGCTGTATGTAATGAAAACGCATCAGACGTGGTAACGCAGGTGGTCAGAATATCGCCATGAGCGACGAGGTCTTTTGGCACACTGACTTATGAAAGTCGGTGCTCCCCT
Source organism: Clarias platycephalus (assembly GCA_030068275.1). Lineage (NCBI taxonomy): Eukaryota > Metazoa > Chordata > Actinopteri > Siluriformes > Clariidae > Clarias > Clarias platycephalus. The sequence goes on from JAQQZT010000021.1 coordinate 13,664,538, forward strand.
GTGACTGTGCGTGCTGCCATCTGTTGGCGTGTTACAAAACTAGCTTTGAAACTTTTTGATAACTATAATTAACAATAAAAAGACTTTAATGATCGATTATTGCATATGTAAAAATAATAATAATAATCTACAAACTAAATTTATTTGGGTTAGTTCATTTCTTTTGAAAACTTGATTAAAGAGGTGATCAAGAGCTTCCCTTATCCAGATATATAAAAACATTTGACTTGTGTGTACTGTGTGTATATGTGTGTGTATATATATATATATAGAGAGAGAGAGAGAGAGAGAGAGAGGAGATATGGCGCCACTATGTTTGACTGAGTATTGCTTTATTATTATCTTCAGAGACAGGCAGCTCTACCTGTGCTGTGGTTCTCGAGGCCTCAGTGAAACCTGAATTAGCCAACTTGCTAACGAAACTTTTACACCAACTCAGGCTGTTTTGTAAACATAAAAACAACGCTACTCCACTAAACCACATCCCCAACACTATAGTTTACAAAAAAAGTATAATATTGTATACTAATTAAAGCTGCTTTTTTGCTAAAGTAGTGGTAGCTCCACTCTTGCCGCCATCTTGAGGAGGGTTTAGCAAGAGGAGGTTGTTAGCTTAGCTTAGACTAGCCTAGCTTAGCCTACTAAACTAAGCTAAATGTTAAATAACTCCGTATTTCAAGACATTTTCTTCAATGTACAATAAAATCTTGCTTTATTACCGTTTTAGCAGCGAGGCCTGTGCGTTTATCCCAAAGAAAATCCGTGTTGGCGCTCAAACTTTAGATTTCTCTCTGCGCTGAATTTTTTGGACGACTAGCTCTCCACCATCACCACCAGCACCAATAACACTGAAGAGGCTGTGTTCCAAATCCACACAACCTACTGGTTGTGTATTGCAACTACATAGGGTGTACAAATTATTTCTCCTGAGCACTTCACTTACTTCATTTTGTTTTTCTAGACTACTGTAAAGTATACCGTATGTCCAAAAGTATACAGAGTATACTAAGTATTATTACATCTGTATGGAAGTCACCCCTTATCTACACCTCGTACCCTCTAGTGTTTCTTCCCTGAAGGATTTCTACTAGTGTCTACTAGTGTCACCTCGTACCTCCAGGATCTGGGTTCGATTCTCACCTGTGCATGTTCTCCCCGTACTTAGTGGTTTCCTCCCACAGTTCAAAGACATGCAGGTTAGACTAATCGCTCATAATGTGTGTGCCATGCGATGTACTGCAAATATCTTACTCATTGTCTACACTGCTTTATCCTGTACGTAGGGGGCCTTAAGCCTACTCCAGGAGACTGAGGTAGACCCTGGATGGGGTGCCGATCACACATTACATGCAATTTGGGAATGCCAATCAGCCTGATGTGTATGTCTTTGGACTGTTTGAGGAAACTGAAATACCCGGAGGAAATCTACCAAGCACTGGGAGAACATGCAAACTCCACGCACACAGACCCGAGGCAGGAATTGAACCCTCGACCCTGGTGGTGCAAGGCGACAGTGCTAACCACTAAGCCACAATGCTGCCCTACACACGTAATTTTATATAAATGTATATTGAAATATTATTATTTTAATGTGTGGAAAAAACAAATCACCGTTTCAAAGCTGCATCTTCGCTGTTACGAAATATTCTTCAATGAACCATTGAATATATATACCGTAAGGCATATATACCGTTCAAAATAAAAATAAAAAAAAAGTATTTCATTCTCGTCCAAGCATATCTTTTATGAGCTCTGTCTCACTCAGTGTAACTAAAATGTCTCTTCTTCACGCATGTCTCTGCCTGAACACCATTTTCTCACTACTCCTAACCAGTTAGGACACGTCTGGAACTCTCCTAAATTTTGGTGGAGATTGAGTGATGGATTGATTTTCTATTTTAAGAATGTTGATGAATTGCTCTTACTTTCAGATGAGGATTGCTATAAGATTTTACAAAGCCATTTTTTTTGTTGTTGAAGGAATTCATGCCCAAAGTTTACCCCGTGTCATCTGGTTTCCTTCAACATGCCTACTTTCCTCTTTCAGCAATGTATACAGTATAAAGCAGTATACACAATGAGTGAGTATACTCATATACGTTTTCCTCCCACAGTCCACAAACATGCAGATAAAGCTAATCGGTGTTCCCAAAATTGTCCGTAGTGTGTGAATTAGCATGATTGTGTGTGCCCTGTGATGGATCTGCACCCATCCAGGGTCTACCCCACCTTGTGCCCTAGGTCTCCTGGGATAGGCTCCAGGCCCCCTGCGACCCTGTACACAAGTTAAAGCGGTATAGACGATTAGTAGTGAGTGACGGTTTTTACAAGATTTTAGAGAGCATATTTTTTTATAGAAATTCATGCACAGGGTCTTCTAGTTTTCTTCAACATGTTTATCTTCCTCTTATTGCCTGGCGTGTCATAAGTTATTGCACGCAACCATAAAAAAAGACCAGAACTTACTACTATAAATATAGTTGGAAAACAATGATCGGGCCCAGGCACCTGCGCCATGGCCGATCAGGCGCACCACACAACCTGTGTATTTTTTGAGCATGTTAAGACCTCCAATGAGCCAGATGCTGGAAAAAAAAATAGCATCACACTATGATGTCACTCAGGAAGTTATTCAGAATTGAATATTTTAATAACATTGTTAAGGGTGAGTTGATTACCAGCCAGTGCCCAAACCCCAGCCACTGGATGCAGTGTTGCATCAGGAAGGGCATCCGGCGTAAAACCTGTGCCAAGATTATTTGTGCGGACCGGATGGTCCACTGTGGTGTCAGGAGCAGCCAAAAGACCAACACCAACATTAAGGAGGAGGTAAATGTGCTAGTCAAGAAGGCTTGATGTTGTAATTTAACCCAAAGAAAGTGGTTGATTGGGGTTGAGGATAGAGCTAGAGGGTCTGTGCAAGATGCCAGTTCTTTGGGTTCAAATGTCGCTATGGAGCTGGTTTTGTCTTAGATACTGTAGATAGATGGATAGGTGCATCAAGAATGATCCGCACTTGTTATATTAAAACTTTTGTTGTCTTTAATGCATTCTGTTCTGTATTAGCAAAAATTGCTTAGAGAGTTTATCAATAACTTTTGGCTTAAAGATTGAGCATGTTTTAAAAAAAGTGTAGCAGGCATTTGTAATTAAATCAAACTGCAGGAAATGTATTAGCATTTGAAGTTTTGTTTAACTGGCTTAGTGAGAAACTGTGTTTTCCAGTATACAGAATTATTTGATAGTGAACAACCACAGTGAACATTTCTTCCTTTTTTATTAACAAGTACAACATATCAAAATGGAATTAAAACCGTTAACACATGGTAAAGGTATGATGTGAACATCTAGCTTGAACATTTGGAACCAGAGCAGTCTCTCTAAGATTTATTGGTTGTGTAACGGAGCCGTTCATAGTAGCCGTCCAGTACAGTTAGCCGAACCACAGCAGCAGAGCAGAAGCTTGCCCTCCACACTGCCTACTTCATAACTGTAGTCCCACGTCAGCTCCGTTCCAGCCCTGATACGCCTAACACACAAATAGGGTAATGATTGTTCACAAGAAAGCACGTCACCTTTTAAAAACATCCTGAACTTGTGATACACACGAAGTGCATTCAGTATAAAAAACACACTATTTTTTAATTATTAATCACTCACTTGCTGGTGAAGAAGGCAACCCAGGGGAAGCGGAGATCATGCGTGTCCACGAAAACATTCTGGACAAACAAGTTGGGACTACAGCTATGCTGTGGAAATAGAACGACAGAATAAGGCATAAGCAAATAAATTGTGTTTTAAATTGTTTTGTGGAATTTCTTTATGAACTAGTCAGTACACTTTGTTCGCCTGCTTTAAAGATCGATTATGATGCACAATGTGGTGTCCAGTTCATGTGTGAAGATGATTCCTTATGCTCCCAGACCCCCTCTTTCACAATTTGTGCCCTGAAATATGACCGTGCCATCAGAGTAGGAAAAACTCCATAGATTTAATAACCTGATCGTTCAGTTCGTTCAGGTCGTCAGCTGACTTCTTTTTATTGCCTCATAACGTTGCTGAGCCTCGACCTGACCAACTAAAGCAACCCCAGATCATAATACTGCCTCCAGAGGCTTCTGCCAAGTCATGTATGTAGATCGGATGGTCCGCTGTGGAGACCCCTTGATGTGGGCAGCCGAAAGACCACGACAACTCCAACTGTGGCATTACTCGCTTTTCAGCGCCCTCGGCTGTTGTTGAGCAATCACATTATACAATGTATAGTACTAACCCTGGGTTCTTCAATCTTTTATTAGCTAGCTAACATTAATTTGCTAATATCGTGTGGTTCTCCGGTTTTGAATAATGAGGACGACATAATATAGGAATAATATCTGAATTCGTATACTCCATGTGCTTGCAAATTTAAAGTCAGAGCAGCTCAGGAACATATGCTCAGCTTTGAATTACACATATCTTACCATTTAAATTAGATTAGTATACAAAAAAGCAATACTCTCTCTCTATTTTATCCCCATGCATTTACTTACATTTATGTATCGTGCCAGGTTTGCCTTCTGCTTGGCGTCGATGAGATAGCAAGCCTTTTCTCCATCGAACAGGCTCCGAGTGCACTTTCTGCCGTGGTCGTGCTCCGTTTGCTTTTCCTGCATGCATTTCTCAGGTTCTTCTTGTGGCTTCACTCGCCTGTGACTCGACTTAATGGCGAAAGAACGCGTGGACTTCTTGGCAAATCCCAGCTTACGCTCTCCTGGACCTGACAAGGTACACATTTCTACATTATACATGGAGAAACAAGCCATCTGGGAACCGTCACATCGATATACATAAGAATTAAACAGACACGGACCTTCTTTTCTCATCTTTTTGGCCAAGAAGACGGACACCTCTGTTTGCTCCTCAGAAGATGTCTGGGTGTTATTACATTCTCCTTCTACGTAAACGTGAAGCGAAAAATTAGAAAATGAATTAAGCATCAGATGAGAGCGGTCGGGGATTAGATGAGGTTTATTGTTTAGTTTAAAAAGATGATCTTACTGCCTGGGTTCTTAGCGTTCCTCCGTGTAGTGTAGCTCCTTGTCCAGTCACTGCTCAACTTCACTTCCATCTCGTCACCTGAGCTTATCTTAAAATCTTCATCATCCAGGTCATCGTCATTGTCAGAATAGTCGAGACGTGTCTTTATCTCCATTTTATCGGGAGTCGTTTTCTGTTGGGTTGCCTCTTCCTTTTCTGAAAAAGGAAATAAAATCATCACTCACACCCTCACCCAGTGACACACCCTCACCCGCTCACAAACTCACACCCCCTCGCCCACTCATCCAATTCGTATTCTGACTCAGACATTTAACCACTCATTCTCATCCATAACTCACTCTCACCATCACTCACTCCCACCTTCACCACTGCTTGAACTCGAATCCAACTGGAACATGTCATGTTTCTTTAACGCCCCTGTTGTCATCCTGATGAGCGTCTTCTTGTCGATCTCTCCCTCCGTTTCGGAGCAGTACGCCTCGCTTTCGTAACCCTCCTTCAATTTCTCCACTCCTTCGATGTAGTCCAGGTTCGCTAAATACTCGTTGCCGGTCATGGCACTTTCTGTGTTCACCATCTCGTCCTTGACTACTTTACCTGCATCGGAAAGCTCTAATAAATCACATCTGTACACTTGGTAAAACCGCCAATCGTCAACTTCTATCTGCACACGCACCTGTGAAGACGCACACAAAGGTCCCCTTGGAGACGTCGTCCAGGCAGCGCAGGCCCCACCCTTTATGCTGAGTCATGAAGACCTCCAGACGCAGCTGAAGGCCATGCTGAACCAGTCTGTTACTGCACAGGCAGGGATCGCAGCGGCACAAGGGGTTACATTCGTACACCCTGCAGAAGAAATAAGAGGAATAAGAAAAGTTCTACCTCATCAGGTTCTAAGGTTACGTGTCGAGTAACTCACCCAGTGGGGACGTATCTGGGCAGTCGCTTGTGTGTGTACCCGGCAGTGACGTCCACAGGACCACCTCTGAACAGTGACGTGGCCTCGATGGTCATCTGGTAACAGGCGCACTTTGACCTGTGAAACAAGTGAGTGCAAATCAAAACATAGTTCGCAACAAAACGTGGTCAGAACTGTTAAGGAATATGCCACACACTCACAAACACACCTGTCTCGGCAGCCATCAGTACAGTCGCAGCCCACCATAAAGTCAAGGTTGGTGTTGATAAAGACACCGGGTGCAGGTATCCTATGACTGGTGTATGCAAGAGGGGGTGGAGGGACATCGTTAAGCTCGTTAACACAAGGCACAGGCACCGCCTCCTTCCCTCCTGAAATGTCCGGCAAGGAAAGACGAGGACGGCTGGCCATGTAGGACGGGAGCATGGCCCTTTTCACCAGCACAAATGGGTCCAGGCAGAACATGTCCAGGAAGAGGAAATCACAGCGAGACTCAAACAGGAAGGCCTGCACCTCTTCCATCTCGCACAGGCCCCGCCCACACGGGGCACGATAGAAGACGTGAAAAGACATCTGAGAAAAATAAGGGACGAACCAGTTGAACATTTGATTTGTTTTAAAAGCAGTGCAAGTTTTTGTAACTATAAAAAGTCTCACCTTTCCGTCTACACGCCTTCTTGCGGTCATGCGGCGAAAGCCGTGCAGCAGCGGGATAAACAGCGGATTCTGGCCGCGGTGTCGTTCCCTTTGCATCGGACGCACAGAGTTCAGACAAGCCGGGCAGCAGCGATGAGGTATGTACTTCATCCGGGGCTCGACAACTGGAACGAGAGCTCTCGACGATCTGGTGTAGTCCTCCTCAGGAGCATAGCGTTTAATTCTGTAAAGAAAAAAAAACAGGATCAGCGGTTATTTTATTCCCTTTTTTTTCACTACATCTGCTTGGAAATAGTTCTAATACAATGTTAGATGAATGCAGACCTGCTTTAGTAGATAATCTCACCTAGATATGTACCTCAGAACCATTGGTGGAATCATAATGACTGATCAAATGAATAAAACGTGACCGTTATAGGAAAGCAAGCAAAATGGTTTATTCCCTTTATACGAGTGTGAGTCAAAAATGAGGTTAGTTCAATGCACTCTGGTTAGTTCAAAAGTCAACCATCATGCTGACAGTTTTCTGGGATTCTCAAGGATCAGTATTGGGACTTTATCAGGAAAAGGGTGTTTTGGAGGTCGTGTCTCGCCCGCACACTTCTACTAAAGCAGTCAACACAGTAAAAACTTTGTTTTGAGGTTATAAAGCATGCTGCCTATAGTCCTGATCTCACTCCATCAGGCTTTCACCTGTTTGATCATTTGTAGATCACAGCTCAGCAAAAAAAGAGAAAGAAAAGGAGAGAGAGAGAGAGAGAGAGAGAGAGAGAGAGAGAGAGAGAACGTGAGCGCCACACATGGAACCAGATCGTAAAGTTTTAACTTGAACGAGATGAAAGCCATGAGGAATAAAAATTAAGAAAACATCACTTACACTGAAGACTCCTTCCAAAATGTTACATTAATATCAACTCCCAGAACATTTCACAGTATTAATAATTAAATTGCAAGTGTTTCACTGTGAATCCATCTATGAATCAATTTTTTTTATGAACTAAATGTACTAAAATATGTCTTGGTAGAAGTTCTACAAAATTGTCCTATCCCAACAATAACAGGTAACACCTGAGGGGAAAAGAAAGAGACAAAAAAAACAAAGCAATACTAAAAATAAGTAGATAAATATTTTACACACACACACACACTATAAAACCAATTCAGAATCAGTAAAAAAAATAAATAAATAAATAAAAAACAGATTCTGAATCAGTTTAAAATAAAGTAAAAAAAAAAAATAGAATCTGTTAAAAAAAATAAAAACGGTTTAGAATATTAGTTTAAAAACATGTACTAAAATACAAATATCAGTTAAAAAACAAAACATACCTAAAAAAATAAATAACAATAAAACAGATTTAGAATATTAGTTTAAAATAAATAAATAATATACTAAAGAAAAATTACAATAATCAAACAGATTCAGTAGAAAAAAATAAAATAAAAAAATAATAATATCAAAATGATTCAGAATATCACTTGAAAGGAAAAAAAAAAAAAAGAAAAGAAAAAAAAAAAAAGACAAGACTCACCCTTTGTTAGATGAAGCGGTGACCGTGAGCTCGGTTTGTGCGCTGGGTTTCTCACTGGTCGGAGCCGAAGGCAAGGTAATCCTGCTGAGGACGACGCGAGGTTGTGATAATTTATCACAGAATGCATTTGCTGTACTTGAGGTTGTTGTGACTGGCGTGAGCGTCTGGGGAACACTTGGAGCACTAGAAGTTTTTGAGGATTCGATATTTGCGGTTACTCTTGTAGAGGAGGTAGCATGGGCGGCGGTGGTGGTACTTGAGGTGGTGAAGGTGGGTTGTTTAGTGATCTTTTTAATTTGACTGAATCCAGCTGATGAAGCAGAGAAAGATTTGACAGAAGAGTGTGTTTAGGGGCACAATGTTTTTTTCTTTCTTTCTTTTTTCAAGAAACACACTCCAACACCTTATACCTTTCTTTCCAGTCTGTTGGTTCCTCTCCTCAGCCTTTCGCATTTTGATCCTTTGGACTTGCTCCAATCGATTAGAGCCCTTATAGATCCATTCTTTGTCCTTACTTTTCTGAAACACAACCCCAGACATACATCAAACAATACTTAAGATATTAATATATTTTTCTTCATAAAAAAAAAATAATAATAATAATTAAAAAAAAAAAAAGATACCCCACTACATCACGTGCCATAAATATTCTTCTCCATAAAGATCTGAACAGTTACTTGCTGTACCCATGAACTTGGTTGGTTTACATAAGTCTGGGTCAGGTTCTCACCTTGTAGCAGATTTGGATCAAGCTCCCGTCCAACTGACAGACGTTGCAGTTCTCGAGATGGCCGTCACGTTCCACGTTGGTATCCTGCCCCGCACGCATCACCACAAAGATGGGGTTCGGATAAGCCTTCAGGTATTCCTCAACATCTGCACGCCACACCTCATCTTCAATGTCTTCACACATATTGGCCACTAAGAAGAGAAAGGCAATTTTTGTTTATAACGAGAGAAAGTTAGTGGAAATGCTGTAGGTGGGAAGGTGAAGAATTTTTTTTTTTTTTTTTTTTAAACACAGACTCAGGTTTATTCCCTTACTTGGCTTACAGACCAGATGGAGGTCTGGCAGGGAGATGTAGGACGGTCGGCCATCATCGAAAAACACCAAGAACCTGAAACAACAGAGATGAGAGCCTGGATTAGAGTAGCAAATCGCTTGCAAGTGAGCAAAAGATTCTCAGAGTGACACAATGTTGGTTCTACTTTTAGGAGTAGGAATAAGAGCTACTGTTTTTCTCAACATTCTTTAAGTAGGAAATCATTCCTATCTCCAACAAAATGTAAAAGATCTCCAGAAACACGTCGCATGCTGTAAGTGCAGCAAACTGACAGGTGGCATTGATGCTTTCACAAATTGCCTCTGTTCACTTTTTATCTTTAGAGGTAAAAGCAGGGCAGAATTTTCCTTTAATTATTTCTTTTCTTTTCACTCCCTCCTCCTCAATCTAAACGCTCTCATCCTCTCTCCAGTTTCATTTTCTTTTCAAAATTATTTTGAGCAGATTATGACAGTCCTGCACAGCTCTATTATTGGAGATTTAAACAGTCATAATTAGAGCAGTCTGATTAGGACAGGACTCGGCAACCCACTGCGCTGGAGCCACTTGGCTCTTTCATCGCTCTGGCTTTGGAAAATAAATAATGAGTATTTAACGCTCTCAACGAGTAAGTGGATGTGAGTAAAATGTATTTTATCGTAGTTTTTTTTTTGTGTGTAATTCTAAACCTGAAGATTATGGTGATTTTGTAACATTGAAATAAAACATGCATATTTTGAGCGACAAAAAATTTAACATCATAGCCGCCATTGTGCTGTTTGTTCGAAATTCTAAATGCTTTTGTCGCGTGCAGAAGCAAGATTTCTCTTCTCTCTGTAGCAGTTCATTGATTTCATAAATGCAATTTCCCACTGTTTAAAACTACAAAAATCTGTCAAAACTACAACACCGGCTATAACGTGCAAGCTACTTTGCAGCTCTCTCTGACATCACAGCTTTCCTTGGCGCAGTCCTACTCCTAGAAAAGAGGAAAGTTTCCTAAAGAACTTTTACGTCCTGCTCTGAGCTAGGAATATATTCAGTCCTAAATTGACTTTGAGTGGGATTCTGAGACACTTAGTTAATACGGGCCCTTTCGATCGTCATAAGTGAAGACGAACAGATAGATGAATGCAGAGCGAGCATGCACACCTCATACGGTTCCTGCGGTCTGGCATCTCTGCTACTACTGCAGCGTGGAGCCAAGACTGGTTGTCTTCTTTATAACAGGCTACAACTCGACACCCCACAAACAGGTCCTTCAGCAAAGGCGGCTCGACGCAGGCCAAGTGATGAGCGGATAAAACACTCTTCCCTTTACCTCCGTCAAACAGGATCTTGTACCTTTGACCGGCCTCTGAGAGAACAAGCAAAAAGAAAAAGAATTAATCCGAGTGTAATGCAACATAAATGAAACCAAGAATAATGGTATAATTGGAAAATTATTTTGGAATCAATAAGGTTTCTTTCTTTCTTTCTTTCTATCTCTCTATCTAGGTCGAGAATTTACATCATGAAAAGAAAAAAAAAGTATGTCTATTTAATGTTCGCGGGTGCGGGGCGTAAAAATAGATGCAGTGGTGCGGGGCAGGCTGGGGCGGGCCAAATAATTTCATAAAAGCGGGACCCATCACTAAAAGCGGGGCATCACTAGTGGACGCTGGTCTGATGAGAAGTGTGTGTACGTGCTCAAAGCGTTTAATCAGAATAGAACTTTGTTCTCAGAAAGTCGTCATGTCACCTAAATTTTATTCCCATGTGAGGCAACCGCGCACAGAAAGAACACATAATTAACAGGTCAACAAATCAAAGGTTGACTCTTCTCATTCTAATTATAAATCTCTACCAAACAGACAAATCAAGTCAGACAAGCTCAAGACAAGCATCAAGACAAGCTCAAAGTGGTTGCCTTTCCTTTTGTGTCTGTGTCCATCTATTATTAGACTATGAGAATCTGAAACCATTTTGTGTGACAAATATGCAAAAATACAGGAAATCAGCAGTTTTTTTTTTTTTTTTTTAACTGTATTGTTGAGTCACAGATCCTCACACGGTTAAAACAATAATTCATAGAGTTTTTCACTAACAAGAACAAGATTAAACGGACAACATTTGAAAACTGAACTGAATTGAAAAAAACAGTAGCCCCGCCTTTCTTAAATAAATCAACTATGTGGCCTTACCGGTTGTTTTGACATCCAAAATGGTGCCTTGGTGCCATGTTTTAGTCCTCCGCCTTCCCAGAACGCTCATGTTCACCCTCAGCTCCACCTCTTTCTGAACATGAGCAGGCACCTCAGTGCGTGCGGCCGGAGTGATTAGAGTGACCGGAGCATTGTGGGATACTTCTTTAGAATCTGGTGGCTTGGTAGGAATAACTTGTTTGGAAGCCCTGTCTGAAGTCGTGGCGTTCGTGGTACCAGGGTGAGTGC
>JAQQZT010000021.1:13688103-13698790 GCA_030068275.1 Clarias platycephalus
TATAAAATAAGGTCAAATATTTATATGCGATTTAAATGCGATTAATTTCGATTAATTAATTACAAAGCCTCTAATTAGATTAATTTTTTTAATCGAGTCCTGGCCCTAGTAATTATTAATAATAATAATAATAATGATGATGATGATGATAATGAAAGAGTATAGGAAGAAGAAAACATATTGGACCTCACGGTTAAGAGGAAATAATCAACTTTGGGCTAAAAGTGACCCTGGACATTGCCTCACACTATCACACCACTATGTCTTTCATTATTTTTCTATAAAGCATGCTCGGCTGTGATTTATTCCTCACTTAGGAGGCAGCTACACAACCACATGATGTTACACAGCAGAGCTTCTCAAACTTAATATGCAAAGGTCAGGATCTGATTTCTATTCAAGGTCAAAGGTCCGGAGCCATTGTTGATAAGCAAATGACTTTTATTAAACTCGATTTTAACTTACAAGCAATGTACATTTAAGAAGGTCAGTATATTTAAGCCTAGTGGAAAAATTACACTGTTTGACTGCATTCAGATGCTTAAACCAAAGCAACTCTAACGTTAAAGCAACTAACATTCATGTGTCGGAATGATGAGAAAGTGTGAGAAAGATTCAGAATGCATTCCAAGTGAGCAGCTCCAATTTTTTACGTAATTTTACAGGTGTTTTACAGGTGTTTTTTATTCAAATCTAGAATAAAATTTGAACTACAAGAGGAAAATCTTCACTGAGTGATTTTTCATGTCAAAAAAACTAAATAATAAGAAAAAAAAATAAGAAAAGCTAAACTTTTTTTAAAAGCTAATAAAAAAATAAGACACTGTAACATTAAAATGATTTTGTAGTAAAAGCTAAAAATGTCTCCTTCCTTTCACAGCAGCGTAGCATCTGCCGTTGCTAAGCAACCATGAGCAGCCTGCTCCATGATGACGTTGCAGGATATAAATGGATTTCCAGCACAGAAAATCCATTGCATTAAGCTCTGCTACCTAATGTGTGGCAAAGAGGGGAAAAAACAGATGCTTGAGTCTTTCCATCCTTCAAGCACAAAGAAAACACAAATTTCAACAGCTGATCCAGAAAAATGGAAAGAATGAAGCTGATTGGTTGCTTGTTGTCACAGGACCTGGGTTGCACTTGTAGGATTCAGAAAAGTTTTTTTAAATCCCGAAATTAAAATTGCTGCGGAGTGGACACGCATGGAAAACTCTCAAGAGTTGCGACAGCGTCGCTCAAAATCAAAATTGTAAACCAGTCCAGTCAAAATTGTAAACCAGTCACAACACACAACACCCTGGTGTCAGAAAGCTGCATTCAATTAGCTACCTAAAGCTTGGCATAGAAAGGTATCGTTTCTAGACAGAGACACTGATCTTTTCTTTTCATATTTTCATCGTGATGTCCTTACAGCATAGAGGAAGTAATGTACAATGACAGAAGACATCGAAGAACAGAAGATGAAAGGATGGGTCCAAAGTCTGTACTTTGAGAAGCCGTATAATTCTGAGATCCAATTTTGGGACTGAAAAGGTAATTATGGTATGCTATGCTGCTTGTCCATGCTCAGGCTCCACCTGAGCTGAGGCGGTTCTGTTCAGAGGATCCTTAAGTGACATAACTTCCTGTAGTTTCAGGAAGGCCTCACAATCTAGAGGAAAGCTGGTTCTCTAAAAAAAAAAAAAAAAAAATCCAATTTCTTTATTAAAATATTTATTGATAATTGTAAATGGAACATACTATATAAGGTACAGTATATATTTATGTATATATTAACCTCACATTAAGAGAAATATACTGAAGCCCTTGTTTCCCTTGACACTCCAGAGAATGCAGGAACATCTGAAGTGACTGCTGTGTCAGTTTATTGCCTGTATAAATTAGACGTAATGTTGTTAACATGAAGGCATCCATGTACATGTAAAGGGAAGCCATGTTAATAACTAACCTGACAAGTTCAAAAAGAGGAGTGTGGTGTTGCCTGGATAAATCACCTTCCCTCCAATGCTCTGTATATCAGGATTCAGTAAAGGGCTTTGTGTTTCACCCACATCTTCTGCCTTTCATAGAAAAAAACACACACACAAAGATTTATTTGAAAATTTTTCAGTGTGAAAGGGAACAGAGGAACAGAGCTGCAGTGTTTTATTGCCATCAAGAGTCTGATTAGCAGTTACTAACTAAGAGCATTCATGAATTCCACATAAAATGGTCATTGAGTCTATATCAGGACAAAGAAACACACATTTTGCACAGTGCTTCCCTTTTGGTGCATAATAAAAAACATTTTGCATTAAAAGAGATTAAATGACTGGCATTAATTAAAATAGTTTTAATCCCTGAGTAATGTTTTCCACCCTCTTACCTCTTGTTCTTTCATTGAAGAATGTATGTCTTTTGCATCTGATCTTGTACCTCGGCCTTGTGGCATCTTCATATCTGAGGCTGAGAAATAATTATGTAAGATATTTTTCCAAAGCCTAAATGCCAATATATATTCATCCAGTGTTGGCTTTCATTTAGTTCCAAGTAAATATTAAATTCCAAATATTTTTATGTCAGTGTTACAGTGCTATAAAAAGGATTTGCCCCCTTTCTTTTTGCATATTTGTTGCATTTAAATGGTCGAGATCATCAAACAAATTTAAACATTAAACAAAGACAGCCTGAGTAAATACAAAATATAGTTTTTAAATTTTGATTTCATTTATTAAGGGGAAAAAACTGTTCAAGCCTGCCTGTCCCTATGTGAAAACGTAATTGCCCCTCTTGCTAAATCTTGATTTTTGGAGATTTAAAAACTGCATTTTGTATTTACTCTGGTTATCTTTATGTAATATATAAAAATAAGTTTGATGATCCCAAGTCACCAAGTGTGACAAATATGCCAATAAAAAAAAAGTCAGAAAAGGGCCAAACACTTTTTTATACAGTACTGTATTTCTAGCAAGAACACACAGAGAGGAAGGGTAAGTGTTTACTTCTTTTCTTTTCCACTTTGGGGTCCTCTTTTTTTCCTGTAGCTATCACTGTCTGAGGCTTCTCATCCTTCTTGGTGGCATCCTATGAATAAGTAAACATTCGTATCCTCATGTGACATTTCCCCAGTAGTGGACAAGGGAAACAAATCTTACACCTGAGTAAAAGTACTTCAAATTGTACCTTCAAATTTACTTACTGTTAGTATCACAAATACTGAGCTTGAATTAGCCCACTATAGCTGTTAAGTCTCTCTCTCTCTCTCTTTCATTATGTACCGCAATGCCATATGCAAATATGGTGAAGTAGAAAGTACAGATATTTGTTTTTGGATGTACTGGAGAAAAAGAATCCACTAATAATCCTACTCAAGTAATGATACTTGAAATATGTAATTACACACAGTAACAAAGTAAATGTAACTAGTTACCTTTCACCCCTGCATTTCTCCAAACGTTTACCTTCCCTAAAGGCTAAAACTGATGATATACGATGATCTTAAACCTGTAGGTTTTCTCATAAACCTACTGTAGATGCATCTATTGTTCAAAAAATATATTTCACACCACCTAAATTCTGACCAGAGTAAAGAAATTTTGTTTGTAGCATGTGAGTAATGTTGAAATACAATTTTTTTTTATTAAATATAACTATGGACTGCTACTTTACATCATTATCTGACTCACATTTTAAATCTTCAACTTAGCTAACTAAAAAAAAACGTGGGATCGTGAGAATGAGATGAAGAGATGTGAGGAAAAGCAACATCGAGACAGATAAAAAAAAGCTTTCTAATTTCAAATAATTAGAAACTAGAAACGGCATGTTTTTTTTCTTACCAGTTGGTCCTTCCTTTTCAACTCCCTCCTTCTCTCGACTATTTCTTCATGTGTCAGGGCAAATGGGCCTAGCACCTTAAGAGAACGACAGATAAGCTTATATGGAGGAAAATATTATGAACAATATCTACCTCGTTTGTTTCGAAAGTGTGTTCACACACAGGTGAAAATTTCACTTTACAGCATTCTCTTTCCACGTGATGTGGGTGTGTAATGCAATTTTTTTTATCAAGCCTTCTACTGAGTTCTCAATGCAGTCACGAAATACCTTAAGCATGGAAGAGAGACAACACTTCTGAGAGAGCTCAAGCTCTTCTGTTAAACCATGCACTCATATAGTCATCCAGCAACATTATGAGCTTATCTGGTCAGATACTTGCCTATATACTATGTGTGTAACTGGAGAGTTCCAGTAAGGGAAACACTCAGAATTCAATCAGAAAGAGTTGTATGAGGTAAACAAACATGGGTACAATAGAGGAGTAAGTACTTATCTTCCACCAAATGTTTTGACATGCATACAGTGCAGTGAAAAAGTATTTGCCCCTTCCCTTCCCTTTTTTTTTTTGTTGCATAGTTGCAAGCAGAGGTGGAAAGAGTAATAAAATGTTGTACTCAAGTAAAGGTACTGATACTTCAGTGAAATTTTACTGAAGTACACATAAAGTTAAGGGTCAAAAAATCTGCATAAATAAAAGTAAAAAGTATCTCATTAAAAATGTACTCAAAGTAAAAGTTAACCAGTTGGGGGGATGTATAAGTACAATACTTCAAACAAAACATACTTGAGTTAAAGTAAAATTACAGATTTTAAATACTACTTTAAAAATTTGAAATACACAAGTACTGAGTACTGTAAATGTAATTAGTTACCTCTGGTTGCAAGTCACACCTGATTCAGATTGTCAAATTTTTTTTAATATTAGAGAAGTACATTTCCACTCTAAGGCCTCTTAAGGAGTCTTGAGATTTTGAGGACCTTCTAAAGACGACCTGAGGGCTAGTCTGCATGAGCACAGGGATCGCACATTGTGATTCGGATACTGTTCAGCTGCTACTTCTGCATCGACATGGGTAGAGAAATCCACTAAGAGCACTTATTATGCTCTTCAAAATGTAAAAGTATAAGAAGGTTCACCTGAGCAAGCTGGGCTGCTCCTACATCGCCAATATGATTGTTGGCCAAAGAAAGATGCAACAAAGTGTGATTGAGACGCAACCCCTGTAAAAAATTAAAAAAAACATTATGAGACGATGGACGGATATGAGGGTGCTAGACAAGCAGGCAAGCAATTAAAGATAGATAATACTGTACTTATCTCCCGCCAACTGTTTTGACATGTATACAGTGCTTTCACACTTGAGTTATTCAGATCATCAAAAAATGTTTAATATTAGACAAAGATAACCAGAATAAATGCAAAATGCAGTTTAACGCATAGTTACAGTACAAGCAAGTACAGTATATTTCCACCCTAAGACCTCTTAAGGAATTCTGAGATTTTGAAGACCTACTGTAGACGACCTGAGGGCTACTGCACAACAATTCACAGTTCAGCTGCTACTTGTATATCAACATAGATACATAAATCCACTAAAATCACTAATTATGCTTTTAATAATGTAAAAGTATAAGACGGTTCACCTGAGCCACGTGGGCTGCTCCTACATCGCCTATGTGATTGTTGGCCAGAGAAAGATTCAACAAAGTGTGATTGAGGCACAACCCCTGTGGAAAAAAAAAAAGATGTGCAATATCATTTGACTATGAGGGTGTTAGGCAAGCAGCTGAATGATTGCAGGTGAGGACAACATAGAAATGTATTTGCTCTTAATCTTTACTATGCACTTTGTCAATTACTATATATATATATATATTATAATATATAACTGATTCAAATAATTACAATTACTATTACAACCAATCTCACCTGTGCAATATGAATAGCACCAGCATCACCAATAGCATTAAAGGCCAGACTGAGTGACCGGAGATTCTTGGACAGAGCTAAACCAATCAGACGTGCTCCATCTTCTCCTATGCGATTGTTTCGCAGTGATAAATGAGATATCCTTGGACATATATGAATATAAAATGACAGAAACAGAAAAACACTGCACTGTGTTGCGATGGTACAAGCACAATTTCTTGGTGTTATAAATATTATCATATACAGTAAGCAATTTAACAATATCATCATCAAATTTTAATATTACACAACAATAACCAAAGTAAATACAAAATGGAGTATTTAAATGATGATTTCATTTATTGAGGGAAAAAATGTATGCAAACCTGCCTTGCCTTATGTGAAAAAGTAATTGCCCCTAAACCTAATAAGTGATTGTGCCACCCTTTACAGTTGTGCAACAACTGCAATCAAGAGTTTGCAATAACTAGCAATGGGTCTTTCACACGGCTGTGGAGCAATTATGGCCCACTCTTCTTTTCAGAATTGTTTTAATTCAGCCACAATAGAGGATTTTCAAGCATGAATGCCCTGTTTAAGGATCTCAATCAGATTTAAGCATGTAGCCACTGGGTCCAGGGAGGGTTGCATCAGGAAGGGCGTACCCCTCGATGGGCGCAGCCGAAAGACCAACAACAACGTAAGTAACGTATGTACTAAACGACAAAATTTTGCTTGTAATGTGGTAAACCATAATGTTCTCATAACATTGCTCATATCAGCTTAAGAGACTCACATGGTTACATGATGAGAATTCAGTTCAACTGATAAAATCACAAAATGAGAATTTGAAAGAAACTATTGCATACAATTTACACACTTTTTTAAATAGCAGAGCTGATGTGAATGGATGTCACAACATCTTTATACATAACAATAAATAATATATTTATTTATAAGTGACACTAACATACTAAAATTCATACACCACCACCAAGAAAGACACTTACATACTGTCCTCTCCCATGAGAATATGGTAACTGTTTTCTGGAATAGGGGTTCCCTCTAAAATAACTCTCCTGCCACAGACAGAGCAAGAACATACAGGTTTAGTTACATGTGTAAAATATAAAGAATGTAGTACGGGAAAATTACGATGGGAAAAATACAAATATTTAATATAAATTTAAAGAAGAGATTAGGCTCAGGTGACATTCCTCGACAATTAACATTGGTTAAATGTTCTTAAATAAAAATATTCATCGAGCAATTTAATAAAAAGAAAGAAATCTTCAGTAATAGATGTATTTCTGTTTGGCTGAAGCAACTAAATTTCAGTCTAAAATCCAAGACGATAAAAGTTTTACCCTCCGAAAGTATTGGAATGGTATGACCAATTCTATTGTTGGAAGACAGGTATGATGATGACAGATCATAGTTTCAGATTTCATATCCAGATATTTACATCTTAATGTGTCAAACATTTCAGACCATGGCACCTTTTTCATGAACCCACCCATATTTCTAGTGATCGTGTGACTGATTGGTGTTACCCAGGCGTTGTTGGGGCCATTTAGAAGCAGAGAAAAAAAAATTAAACTAATGGAATTAACAACCAAACATAGGATCAACCAAAGAAAATAGTGGTAGTTAAGGAAAGAAACATTGAGAGAGCTGTTAAAAAAAAAAAAAAGAAGGATAAAGTGACTTCAGGACACAAACGTTCTGAAGAACCAGTATAATTCATTCACCGTTTATACCTTTTATTCTGTACAGGGCCACGGGGGGCCTGGAGCCTGTCCCTGAAGACTTTGGGTGCAGGGCGGGGTACACCCTGGAGAGGGTGGCAATCCATCGCAGGGCACACATACACACTCACACATCGCCCACTCATTCACACACCACACCACAGGCAACATAGGAACGCCAAGTCCTCCTCATCTGCATGTCTAAGGACTGTAGGAGGAACCCGGAGGAAACCCACCAAGCATGGGGAGAAAATGCAAACTCCATGCATATAGACCAATGGCAGGAATTAAACATCTACAGTACTAAAGTGATGGAAACAGCAAAGTGTGCAGAAAGAACAGATCTGCTAATGATCCAGAAGATACAAGCTGATGGGTGAAAGCTCAGCGGAGGTAGTGTCACGGCTTGGGTTTGCATGCCTGCTTCTGGAACAGAATCACTCAGCTTTATTGATGACAGAATTCTTGATGAAGCAGCAAAATGCATCCTACAGAACCATTCTGTTTAAAGAGAAACATACTGAATTTGTGGAGAAAGGGTTTTTGAATGACCAAGTCCATCAGCAGAGCTTAAGAAAACTGAGCAGCCATTCACCTCCTGATGAGGAGACTGAAGGGAGAAACCCAGCAAAACACACAACTGAAAGAAGCTGCGGTACAAGAGTGGAAAAGCATTTAAAAAATTGCGAAGAGTGCAGCAAGTTTGGTGATGTCAGTGGGACACCAGGTTAATGCAGATATGACAAGCGAGAGCTGTGGAACCAAATATAAAATATTAATTGCTTAAAAACTGATTATTCCAATACTTTTGCTCACCCAAATATGGAGTGGTTTGCTGCAAAAGGTAACAAGTGGCTTAAGTGGATGTAAATATGAGGAAATGAAAGCTACAATTCTGATCTATCATCTCATATTAATCTTCAGTGTATAGCAATAACAATCAAAATTGTTAAACTGTATATTATATGGCTTTTATGAATTTAAACATTAAAAGATCCGAGAATCAGCTGAATTAAGCTTAACTTCCAGCAGCACACATACAGCCAAGTGCTTTACTCACCTGAGCCTTGAGCACATAGAAATAGTGTTCTTCAAGGAGGTCAGAATGGAATCAGTCAATCCCACCCGCCACATCCTGTAGCATGAATAGAGCATGATACTGTACTTAATGCAATTTATTTGGTTTGTGCTCAATTGTTATTTTCTTTGTTAGAAATTAACCCATAACATCCCAAACCCATTTCTCCTTTATGAGAAAATTATGAGAGATATAACACAGAACAAATAGACCCCCTGGAACACGTTTTGAAATACGTCTCATGGCATTTTTCCCGGACATTTTTTGGGTCAAAAGCCCTGTGATGTCATGGGTACACAAATTCACAGCTTGTCACATGACTGGACCAGAATCTTCATTAAATATCACTCAGGGACTTTATGAGTTAAAGTCCAGGAGAAAGTTGAATAAGGAACTTTCCTAAACATTGAAATGGTTTGTGACGCCTGGGTCAACGTGGATTCTTAATGTATTTGTGTGTTCAGTCAATCCAGTTCAGAAGAAATGGAAAAGCATGGAAATGTATACAAGTAATAAAAGTCTATAAACTTTCTAAGAAAACCTTGAATAAAACGTTTAAGTAAATTGTAGCTCTATCACCTTTCCGTCATCAGTTAATCTGTCTGAATATTCTGACTTACTGTAGGGTCTGTAGATTACTGAGGGTTGGTAACATCTTACTCAGCACTTGAGCAATCACCTCATCCACCCTCCATCCTAGACAAGATCACATCAGAGATCACAGAAATTGCTTTTGTTAGATTCTCCTCACATACTATTTGCAAGATTCTTTATTTTAAGGCTGAGGATAGAGAGGCCAAATCATTGGTCATGTTTCTTTTAATCAGGATTAGGATTAGGGTTATATATGATTTATTTGGCTTAAACATAAGAAATTTTACTTTGGTATGTGGTATAGTTTTCTATTGCATAGTACATACTATTATATATTACAACATCACCATTGTACGTACAATACAACGTTATAGAGAACCAGGGTAGATACTGTGGCACTTCACTGGGTACTGTGGTAGTACTATAGTGTGTAAATACTATGGAACTTATTAATATCCACAATGGCTACAAAAGTTCAGCAGGCATCTAATATAGAATGTTCGTACATACCGTATAAGATCAGATATGTTAGGACACAGACCGATATAGTTATAATAGGTATAGTACAAGCAGTACTATAATATGTATAACATGGTATACATTACATGGTATAACCATATATTATACATGTACATGTACCGTTGTACCAAAGTATGTACCACTGTAAAACCCTCCATCGTAGTATACCAGCAAATAAGCAAACATACCATGTTACAATTTCTTACTGTTTGTGAACTCAGTATATAGAAATAATGATATATAAACATTTTTAGGATATTATTAGTACAATACAGTTTCATGTGTTCAGATAGTACATTTTACATTACATTATAATATCAGAATTAAATGTGGCACTTCTTACGGGTGATGCAATGATTATAAACAGTCACTACTATTTTACAATGGCATACTTGTTTACTACAGAGTTTGGTATAAATGTATAATAGTAATTGCCTCACCAGATATCCGGATTCTTTTAACGCTACGAGCATCCTCGTTCTCCTTTTCTATTTGAAGGCAGGGTTTAGGGGACCACGTCACCATACAGCCTTCAGACAGAATCTGCTCCTGGCTACTGTCTAAGCAGAGAACCATGGGTTGTCATTTTAAGATACAAATTTAATTGTACATCTGCGACGTGTAGAATTTAATTCCAAACCTAATCTAATCCTCCTAATCAGTGCCAGGAGTAAAACAGTACAAGTGGAGTAAATTAATCTGTTGAAGTGCGAACGAGCAAATATATTAGTATATATAAATATTAATATTTTCTTGCAATGTAATTTCAGTTTCAAGACATCCATTTTTTGCAGAATTGTGGTTACATTTTTTATTATTTTCTGGGGGTTATTGATATGCTTCAACTTTCTAAAGGTCCACCTGTGCCAAATCATTTATATGCTCCCCCTCTGATAAAAGCTGGATTTTTCCCCCAATTTCCAATAGGATTTGAGTCAGGAAGAGGCAAGGCAAGTTTATTTGTATAGCACATTTCATACACAATGGTAATTCAAAGTGCTTTACATAGAAAAAAAGAAA
>JAQQZT010000021.1:13725858-13737734 GCA_030068275.1 Clarias platycephalus
CCCATCCTCATTTGGGTGAAACAGATAACAGGAAATGATCTGCATTAATACTGTGTGTTAGGTGGCAGGCAGTTCAGTTGATGTTAATGTGTAATCATACAGTATTATTTATTTTATATGGAAATTTAGCTGCATTTATGTTAGTATTTACATTGGAAAATTTGTCAATTATATTGTGCTTAATAGTTTAGCGTTAAAATGCATAAAAGATATATATTGCTATGAAAAAAAGCATTTGTAAATTATTACGAATGCGTAAATTATTACGAATAGAACGATTATAAGATACGTTCTAAAGGAAAAATCTATGAACGACTGAAGCTGCAAACTCTGAACTCTTTGCGGGAGTCAACTGTACATATATAAATTAGGGCTGGGAGGTTAGCAGGCCTGGTAGCCTGAAGCACATATTTTTAAAGCAAATATAAGAGTAGCAGTAACAGTAAAACACACATAACATGACCAGTATATCCAGTCTCATCTCATCGTCTATACCGCTTTATCCTGTATACAGGGTTGCGGGATGGGGTGGGGGGGGGGGGTGGGGGGCTGAATCTTATCCCAGTAGCTTAGGGCACGAGGCGGAGTACACCCTGGACAGGATGCCATTCCATTGCAAAGCACACACACATACACACAAACACACTCATTAACACATTATGGGTAATTTGGGGAACATCAATTAACCTAATCTGCATGTCAGGAAACCGGAGTACCTGGAGAAAACCCACCAAGCAAACTCATAAATATTTGTTCACTGACAAACGTTGTTGTTAGTGCAAATGTCTGGCTTCTATAGAGAAGACAGATATGGTCTTAAATAAATACATCCTCAAAAATTATTCAGCTTTAAGCACAAATTTCAAGGTTGCCAGTAAAAAAAATTAAATAAACCGAAACAACATCCGTGGACCGATGAGACATCCTAGAGGATCGTAGTAGAGTGACCAAAGACATGCAGTGTAGTTTGATTTCCAAACTGCCCCTATTTGGTGTGTGCCCTGAGATGTATTGGCAACCCATCCAGGTTTGACTCTAACTTGTGCCTTAAATCTCCCTGGACAGGATAAGCACTATAGATAATAGACGGATGTTTAAATACTTGTGAAATATGTGTATTGGAGAACGAATAGCTATAACCGCACTGCACTTTTAGATCATATTTATGATTTAAATTCAGCCCCGGTGTACTGTAATAGACAGCTGAAATAACAACATTGACAATGTGTTTAAATATTTATGGAGCTGACTGTTCAAACATTATGAATAATAGTTAAAAAAAATCCAGGCAAAAAAAAAAAAAAAACGTGTAATACCTGTTAAGGCAGTCGTCCATGCAGCCCTTGGCGCTGTGGTCCTCGGGGGACCTGCAGTTACAGGTAGTGGCTTCGTAGCCTGAGAACGGCTTTACATCGACATAAACGTCTGAAAGGGAGGGAAGACGGGCTGGTTATTGACGAGCCACACACGACCTACAAAATGCAAGATGCGTATGTAGGCAAACTTGTGGAAAACTAACTTGATCTTATTTTCTTGTAGAGAGGGACATCCGGTCTCTTATGCAGCTGAAACGAATAATACGTTGTTAACAGTTTGTTAGACTGTTGTGTACGGAAATAAAGCAAAGTTGCACGGACAGGCTACCTGGTCGTGCTTCCAAAGCCACAGGATGTCATAAGGCAACTGGAAATCTATTCGCTTCTGTCTCAAGTACTTCCCTGGAGAGAAAAGGAGGCAAAAAGGTGGTTTATAATAGACAGGCAGAGAGAGAGAAGGGGGGGGGGGGGTCGAGGGATATACCGGACCACTACGTTTAACCTTGCAAAATGCGGTTTTCACACAAAAGCCGACGTTACTGAATACCTAGCTGAAATCAATTTATAACCCGATAGCCGGGGAAATGTGTAACTAACGATCGGCACTGACGCACTGCGATCCTCAAATGAAACGATGCCCTGAACAGAGATTGAAATAAAACCCACCTGCACAATTTGTTCAATCTCAGCCTCGGAGAGATAACTGATCAAACTTTTAATAGGACTGTTAGTGTTTTAAACTTACGAAATGAAAAGGGATATAAAAGGAAGCTAACAAGATGATGAGCAAGATTGAACCACAGACTTGAAACTAAAGCCCTAACACAAACACTTCACACATCATTTGACTCTTGATAATCGGACTCACCAACATGAATCGGAGCAGGAAGCAGGCCGTACTCGTGTTCGCCCGGAATGTACTCCAACTTCTCCTTCTTTAGCTGTAGCAGCTGACCACGAGGACTGATCATGAGACAGAAAGGTAAGACATCATAAGGAAACGTTGGTAAGACGGCTGTCTACAAACTTTTGAAAAGATTTCCGTTGAACATACTCATCTGTCTTGTAGACGTCAGAATAGAGACCAGCCTTCTGAAATTTCTTCTTCGGTGGCCTAGCAGCTTTTTTCTCCCGTTGGGCCGTCCCGGGCGTGGGCAAGGCTTGTACCACGGGGGTCTGACCTGTGCGTTTAGGGGAGGAGTGGCCAT
Source organism: Clarias platycephalus (assembly GCA_030068275.1). Lineage (NCBI taxonomy): Eukaryota > Metazoa > Chordata > Actinopteri > Siluriformes > Clariidae > Clarias > Clarias platycephalus. Next base: position 13,728,383 of record JAQQZT010000021.1, read on the forward strand.
CAGATTTCCCTTCCACAGCACTAAAAGATGAATACAATTATGTTAGGAGTATTCGCTCGGGTTGAATGATTTAGTCACGTTTTTAACCCCGCAATTTTACCACAACTTCAAAAACTTAGCTGTACATGAAATATTAAAAAAGGGAAACCTTTGAAAGCTTTGAATCTCCTCATGTGAGAGCCATCCTTTCCCTCCTGCCGGTTGTCCCCGCGTCACTGTCTCTTCCTCCCTGACCTCAGGCCTTGTTTCCACTACCACCTCCTCCTCCTCCTCTTCTTCTTCTTCCTCCCTCTCGTGCATGGTCTCATCCTCGTCCTCAATATTTTCATCCCTGTCCCTGTCCCAACGCTTCCTCTTCCTACCCTTTCGCTTTTGCCTCTGTATAACAGACTCGATGGCGTCTGTGACTGTGTCTTCCTCCCATTCTTTGCTATGCTTCTCCGGTTCAGGCTCTGGTGGTGGAGGCGAGGCCGGGGGCAGCGTCGACGGGGAGGGTAGCGGATTCTTCCGGGGTCGTCCCGGTCCTCTTTTCTTAACCATGTTATTTCCTGTGCGTGCCTGCCTCTGCAGCTTCTTGGCCCGGAGAATCTTGTTGACATGATGCAGGTTGTTTTTGGGTGGAGGCGGGGCCGAACGCTGGGAAGGACGAGACGGGGAGGAGTCCAAGCAGCATGCGGGCTGTGAGGAGCGAGGGGATGGACTCGCTCCGGGCTGCTCCAGGACACAGGGGGTGATGCAGGAGGACGAGTGGGAGACAGACAGAGGAGTGTGGTGATGGTGTCGGTGTGGGGGCGTGTCAGAAAAATCGGGTGGGCTGAATTGACCGTATCTCGTTTGTATACCACAGGTTCCTTTGAAGACAAATTGAGAAGATTATTAGTGATATTTCAGCAGTTTTAGACTTCAGTGTTTCCTAAACCTCTTCTATAATGCAATTCAAGAAATATTTTATTCATATTGATGACAAATAAGTGTCAAAAGAACCTGTCTGATTAGAACATGGCTCTTATACGAGGGTGAGTCAAAAATTATCCACACTTCAGTTGGCTGCACTGTCTTCTCAGCGTTTTTCATTCAAGGCTACTGTCTCCCAGGTTTGAACATTTTACATCAGTTCATTTGTAACTGCAGTGCGAGCAAAAATTTACACCCTACTTGTGATTTCAACTTGATTGAAATCAATCACTTGATACAAGATTACAGTGATTAATCTTAGCTTGAAAGAAGCACAGTATGGAGAAAGTGTTCCATTGTAAAGAAGTGTGTATGGAAGTTCAAGGACGACAAGTGTCACACAAGTGTTAGCCAGCCGTCCGCCCACGTCCATCACATGTCATGACAATGGCAGTCTGCACACTTCTGTCCACTCTGTTAAAGCATCCTCCACATAGTCCTGATCTCGCTTTATTAGACTTTCACCTGTTTGGTCTCCTGAAAGGGGCCCATATGAGGATGAAGATTAACTTCAGATAAAGAAGTGAAGACAGAGGTGCATTCGTGGCTCGCAGCTCAGCTTAAATTTTTTACAAAATAAAAAAAAACGGTTGTTGCTTGTTGACATATGGACAAAGTGTATTAAAAAGCAAAAGGATTATGCCCAAAAAAAGATGTTTGTTTTTTCTAAAAGTGAAAAAAAATCGTACAGCCAGAGTGATTTTACCAACAGTGCACGGTCTATGTTGGACATATGAAAATAAAGGCGGGCAGTGGTTTTGGGCACACTTGACTGCTAATTTGCATCTTCCAGCTATTTCGGTTTAAATAACCACGCTGAACTTAATTGCATTTGGTTTAAAATGGCTTAAAATTTGCTTAATTTTCTTCTCATCTAACTGGGTCATTAGCGCCAGGCGCTCTGCCTAATAAAGTTCAGCAAAAAGCGGATCAACTTTGTCCTATCTGATTAACTTCTAACTCCGGGGTGGCTTTTTCAAAGTGTCCTCCAGATGCAGATCAAGCTTGTTCATGATTACCCAGACGAAAAGAAGCTTGAGCGAGCATTACAGAAGTGATAAAGAGTAAATTTCCAATTTTAACAAGTTTTAAAATGTATAACATTATAACCCACTATGTCCAGTTCCATTCCCCAAACTTCTTTTAATCGACGTAGCTCGTATATGCAGTCAATGAACACCTAATATCCAGCCATTTATCACTGGCTTACTCTGACTGGATTCCTGCTACTTTACTCTTGGTCGCATGGGATGATCTACATATGCACATACACATATGTATGAACCAATACTTGTTAACTCTTGCTGCAATTTCAAACATGTTGTTGTATAGATAATGTGGCGGACATTTAATACCATTGAACTGTAGGTTAAGGGCATGTTCATGGAGCACTTCCTCGCTTTCATCAACTACAGGTTATGCCTGTTCTCCATGTCGTTATATTCAGACAAAAAAAATGTCTAAGCTGTACACTGACCCATGGTTTTATTACCCGGTTTTACAATTACAGTTTCCTAGCTTCACTTGTTCCCCTCCCCAATGTTTTACAGACAAGGGTGTATATTTGAGCATGGACTTTCTTAATGAAAATGAACTGTGCTACTGTGCCAAGTGTGTGTAAAACAGACAACCACTACACTATGCTCCTGTGATGCAGTCTGGTGTAAATTCAGGCTAAGACACTTGAAAGCTAACAGCTATATGAACCTGACATGAGCGTAGCCAATAAAAGTCTTCTCTTCTATAAAAGATTAACCACCAAGGTGTTTAAAAAAGTCAAGAATTCCTCAATACATTGAAATAACAGAAAGAGTTTCTGAAGGACATATGATTAACAACTATAAGAGTACGCTTTGCTGCATTTATTGTACAACATCCACAATGTTAAACCTGGGTCACTTTTGAGAGGATCTGATTTTTATTTAGTCACTTGTCAAGCCTGGCTAAATAAACCCTAAAAACTGCAGAACAGTCCATTTCATTGCTATTAAAAACTTGATAAAATCATTTACCTGGCTCTCTTCTCTCAGCAGATGTGGAGAGGTCTTTCCTCAGTGATCGGTCCAGACGCGTCAGACTTGAGCCCTCCGAGCTCCCACCTTTCTTGCCCTGATTACATCTAAGAGAAGTCCGAGTGAGGGCTGAAGCAAAAAGGTTAGTGTGATGGGAGCCCGAGTCCTGTTCTTCATTTGGTGAAGCATGATCTTCATCCTCACTGTCCGAGCAACCCACAGAGCTGTGGACATGCCCGTCAGAGAACAGCCCCTGTCCAAGAGTCTGATTGTGGGAGAGTTTGGAGTAATCAACATCGTAGCTGCCGTTCCGGAACCAGGAGTCTGCAGGATGGTGCCCCCGATTCCCCTGGCCCAAGGATAATCTTGAAGGCAACAGACAGGACATGGAGGCTTCTTTCTGCTTGTACCTTTCGGCTGAGGATGACGAGGAGGAAGACGGGGAGTTGCCAGAAGTGGCGGCTGTTTGTTTGTTTACACTGGAGTCAGCTGAGCTATCCGGACCATACCCACAATGCTTGAGCGATTCCATGCTTCCGCCTCTCCTCGTTCTCTCCACTCTTCCTGCTCCTATACCATCGCCTCCATTTCTCCCTCCTCCTCCTCCTCCACCACCACCACCACCAACTCCTCCACCGTCGTCGCCCTCTTCCTCTCCACAGCGGTCACGATGTTTATGTCTGTGCTTGTGTTTGTGGTGCCAACTGAATGACAATTCTGAAGACATAGGAGGGTACAGCACCCCTGAACGCCCCCCACTGAGATACTCTTGTCGTAGAAGCTTATGTTTTTTCTTGTGGAATTTAGAAGGGTTGAGGAGCAGGTGGGGAGGGTGATGGTGATGATGAACATATGAAGGAGGAGGCGGTGGAGGGAAGGACGGGCTATGGTGGCCATGGTGAGATGAGGCAGAATGTGGAACTTGGTGGTGAGGGTGAGGGTACAGTGCACTGGCTGGGGGATAACCCCGATAATAACCAAGTCCAAGAGGGGCTGAGGAGTATGGAACACCATAGGAAGGATGATAGAACCCTCCACTTGTTAGGGGGAACCCTAGCCCAGGAACAAAAGGCACCTCTGACATTGACTCTCGAAGCTTGGGGGGCCTTCCACGCTTTTTCTTAAGATCAGGCTTACGAACATAGTGCAGAGAATCGCATTGGTAGGCTGGGTGGGGTGAGTAGTAGCCACTAAAGTTAATCCTGAAGATTGTGGGTAAAAGGTCTCTATGCAAATAATGATGAGGTGCGGGGTTGGTGCCACCACCAATGCTACTGCTGGCTCTGGTACTACCCAAACCAGCCCCATGACTTGTGCCAGATGTTCCAGCACCGAGACCCAAGCTGCTGCCCAGACGAAGAACAGGTGTGCGGTGTGAAATCCGTATTCCACAAAGCCGCACGCATATCTCATCAAGCTCAGCCAGGAAGTCAGGATCTTGTCTGCGTGAACGCAGCTGCAAATACTTCTTCTTGCGCTTGCGTTTCTGCCTTTTCAACTTATCATAGCCTGGGCATCCATGACCACGCCGTTTGCACTTATGTTTATGCTTCTCCTTGTGGCCCACTAGTGCTGAAGCAGGAGCCAGTGGGTGTGGTCGCCGTGGATCAGCTGATGACCTCTCTCCAAGTGGAGATGGTGTGGGTGAAGGGCAATCAAGAAGTACAGTAGACGAATGTCTCCTACTGCTTCTTGGATTATGCCCTACCCCGATACCCACTGATGATCCCATCATTCCAGGCATTAGTAGCCCATTGGTCATATTCTGTGAGACGCCTAACCCAGGTAACCCACTAGCACTCCCAGCCTTCTCCCCACGATCTGATGTACTGTTGTTGTCTGTTCCAATGCCACTGTCGCTAGGCACAGTCTCCTCACTGTGAGACTCACTGACTGGGGAAGGCGTGGCCTCCTTTAGCTCACTAAGAGGAGCAGGGGATGTAGGCAATAGGGGCCTGGGAGGTGAGAGCTTGCGGCAGTGGTAATGTTGTCGGTAGTGGTGGTGGTGGTGATGGTGACCTCTGCAAGAAGGCTTTTTCTGCGAGGAGTGTAAAGACGTCGAACCTCCCAAAGAACGTGGGGAGGGTGCTGAAAGAGTCGGTGGGGTAAAGGGAAATGAGTGGTGGCTACAGTGTGAGTGGGGCATCAAGTGGACTGACCCAGGCTCCACAAAACTAGCGTCGCTGATGGGGCTTTGACCCCCACTAGATTGGGAAAGCGAGGGGGAAGGAAATATGTCCGAGGGGGGAATCTGGTTTTGCTGGTTTTGTGAAACCAAGGACTGATGTGAGTGATGTGGGGAGGAAGTGTTTGGGGTCAAAAAGGGTTCAGGTGGGGGTGTAGGGGCACCCGGTGAATTGTTGGCTGGTGCTTTTGGCTTGCGGCCCCTTCTTTTACCCATGTATATTGTCCCTTTTTTGCTTACATTGATTTGAGGTCCAAGTTTGCCACCAAATGTTGCAGCAAGGGTTGAGAGAGACTGTGAAGCAGAAGCTACTGTCCCCGACATACTTGTAGTTTTGGGGACCTCTGGCTCAGTTCCCGATCCTGAGCCCAACAGTATCTGACTGAGAAGCCTCTTACGCTTCACAGTCTTCATCTTGTTGATCTTGCCTATAATCGTCTTCATTATGAGCTGCCCATTGCCTTTGTTGTGAAAACCCTTATCACCTGCCGCGGAGTCACCTGGCTCTGGAGCAAGTGTTGGAGGCTGGGTCTCCTGTGGCAGGGTTGGAGGTAAGCGTTTTGGTCTTCCTCTTTTGCGTGGCATGGGTTTAGGAGGATTTAGGTCCACCTCTGGGTGCAAAACAGGGGGATCCTGCTCCTCTTTGGACATGGAGTAAACTTTTTGGGGAGTAACTTTGAGAGGCAAACGACCACGTGCAGGTGCATCCAGTGTTGGCATTTTGGACTTGGGCCGCCCCCTTTTCTTGGGTGGTGGCGAATAGAATCCAGAAAGCATGCGATTAGCATTGGGGGGCCTTCCTACAGGTCGACGAATAGGTGGGGAGGATGAAAGGTCTGTAGGCAGTATGGTGCATTTGGTTTGACTAGGAGTGGCGTCTTCTATCGCTCTTTGCGTGCGACTGACTGCTTTCGTCCAGCGAGGTCTTCGACCCCGCCGTTTCTTAAGAGGCTTAGACTCCTGTTCTGTCGGAGATCCAGGGGACGCAGGGTCATGGTCATCACAAAGTGGTGAAAGACTGCTGCCAGAACTGGTAGGGATAGGAGGAGAAGCAGTGTGTTTGGTGGACTCAGCAGGGCTATGTTCCCCACTTGTTCGACTTTCTTGTGCAGGACTTCGTTTAGATGGACTTGAGCTTTTTCCCCTTTCTCCGCGAGGTACAGAGAACAGCCCCTTCTCTTTAGTGTCCTGCTTCCCTGACAATACCGGGGAAGAGCCTTTGCTTATTTCTCTGAGACTGAAAATGTCCTTGTCCCTCTCTTTCTCCCTATCAATTGATTCCTCTGTTCGTGAGGGGCTTGCAGTAATCCTTGATCCAAGGGAGACAGGCATCACCTGGTGGCTGATCCCACTCCCTATTCTCTCTAAGGAAGAGGAGAAGAGAGAAGGTGTGGATGAATGTGGCCCAAGGCGAGACTGCGATTTTATTCCATTGCTATTATCGTCATCGTTGCTATCAGTATTGGTTGTTAAGCGGCTGTTGCTATAAGACACTACAGGAATGTTGTTGCTGCTGGCACTGTTGCTACTTGTAACGTCCTTTGAAAGTCCACCAGCTTCCTCTTTTCTAGGTATGCCAGATAACTTCTCCAGGATACCGTCTTTGTTTCGTGAGCCATATGGACGACCTGGGGGCCGTGACACGGGTGGAGGAGGGGCAAGGTGAGCTACTCGGGAATATGTGTTCCTGTTGGCCATGGCCCGCTCAGGCCTTTGCAAATTGGAGATCAGGGGAGGCGAGCTGCTGTGTGGTGGAGCTGGGGTTACTTTCCGGACTTTGGGCTTAGGACACTTAGTAGGTGGGCAGGTGGCTATAAGCTGCGCGAGTTTCTCAGTGACTGTAGGAGCACCCCAGTTTGGAGCTCCTCTTTCTTGCTCCCTCTGGTTATCTGTGTAAATGTATTGAGGGGGCTTTGTGACTCCATCGGTTTTGGGGTCATGAGGAGATGCACTGGGGGGAGGAGTTAGTAGTGAATGAGCTGGTGGGTTGTTTTGGGGTACCAGGCTCTTCTTTCCAGAGGAGTGCGATTTGCCGTCCGATACAGGGCAGTGACTGTTAAGGGATTTTTCTGAAGAGGCAAGGGCTTTCACATCAGCCTTTCCTTCTGACTTGCAAGTCATCTTGGGGGGACCCTATTGAGAAAAGAAAAACAACAATTAAAGTATTTCCAAAATTAAACAAGTGGGATTGATTTAACATGATACATAAAAAAACTATTATATTTTTTTCCCCCTGAGAAATCAGTATTACAGACATATGGAAAGAAGAAAATGAGACTTCCAGAGACAATGCACTGACAGAAAAAAAAACACAATCAAAGGAAAGAAAGAAAGAAAGAAAGAAAGAAAGAAAGAAAGAAAGAAAGAAAGAAATGAGAACAAGAAAGCATGTAGATATCAGGGCCTGATTTTCATCTTGGGATTGAAGGTATTTGGCATGATTTTAATCATTCCCATATTACAAACCAAGCCCAGCATTTGTACTACGGAAAATTCCTGCACAGATTTATCAGCCATAAAGATAGTGAAATATAAAATGACTAAATGAAATGAGAAAAAAAAACAACAACTGATAAAACAATTTAGTGTATTTGTAGACTGTGGTTATCTATCCAACCTTTCATTCTCTCTCTTTCAACACTATTTTGCATGTAGCACAGGCATCTCATTTGTGAGTGGGGCGAACTAACCACACTAAAAGTTTGCATAGTCTGTCTTATGACTACAGGCTTAAACATCATAATAACACGGTACATCGCCAAAAGTATATGGACACCTGGCCATCCCACCCACAAAATTTCCCTTTACTGTAAGGCACTAATGCTCTTTCCCAGAAAGTGGAGATTACTAAACCAAGGAAGGGTTTATGTTTTGAAACGTGGCACAAGCACATATGGGTGTTATTGTCAAGTGTCCACAAACTTTGGGGCATATAATGTAAATTCCTACATCTCTTAAGCATTGGAATAAAAATTTTTTGCTTGGCCTCATTAATCAACATTTTAATAGAATGATAATAACTTTTTTTTAAATTCCATTTCAAAAACGCCACAGCCACAACCTTACCCTCTTAGCAGGGGTATTCCCATTCACAGGAGTTTCAGGGCTGGTGGTTGTGGAAAGAGGAAGAGAAGGGGTAGTAGGTGCAGTATTTGACGGATGGACTGATGACTGAGGCGCTCCCGGGTTAACAGCGGAGTCCTTTTCTGCTTCTTTACTGTGTGGTACACCAGGAGTGCTGACACCACCGTCGGAGGGTCCCACTCGACGACTGCCTCGTCCGCCGCCTCGGCTCCCAGGTCTGACCGTAGCTCTGAAGGCTGGCCGGCACACGTAGTTCTCGAGGATTTTAGGCGGCTTTTTCATCCGCTTGGCCTGGACGCCTATCTTAAGCTTGACATTGCCTTCTGAGTAGCTCGTTTCTTTGACGGAGAACTGCTGAGACTGCTGCTGTTGCTGGTCGCCGGCACCACTCTCCGGGTTGCACGGGACGGCGGATGGCGGCGCATCCCTTTCCTTCTCTCGCTTCTTTTTGTCATCTTCGTCGTCCTTCTTCCCACCTCCTCCTTCCTTCTCACACTCAACTGGTAGGGCATTTGCGGGGAGAGGAGGTGGTGTGGTGGGCCCTCCTTGTGTCCTCTGATCCATTGATGTTAGGAGAAACAGAGAGGGGCTGAGCAGTGCGTGCTCGCAAGAAGTACAGAACTGGGGCGTGCAGAATCCAGTTGGAGGTGGAAAACGGGGAGGGGGGCAGGGGGGTGCTATAGTGATAGATGCTGGGTTGAAGCAGTGTTGTTCTTTCCTGGCTGCCCAGCCCTCGTCACCTTCAAACTGGCGAGAAAGACATGAAGCAATCGGTTAAGAAGATATATGTAGGTTAAATTCTAAAAGTAGACTAAAACTATTTAAAAAAAAACTGATAAATGTTAGCGATAAGGATGAATCTGGTTGCTGTGGATCTTTTGTCTTAACAACTCAAATAAACGTCCAGATTTATTTTGGCATCAAAATTTCAGTTCGAGTCAAGGCATTCATACGCCAGCTTGACATTTTGCTCTGCATCGTCTTCCCACGTTTACGAACAAAGCCAGAGCGTTGGCAAATCAGTAACCTACAACAGGGGTTCCCAAACTGGGGGTCGGGACCCCTCTTGGGGTCGCGGAATAATTTCAAGGGGTCGCGAGAGGGATTTAAAAAATAT
>JAQQZT010000021.1:13746670-13759240 GCA_030068275.1 Clarias platycephalus
TGTTTGTGTGTGTGTGTGTGTGTGAGAGAGAGAGAGAGAGAGAGAGAGAAAACGCAGAATGTTTCCACTTTCTCCCGGATAAACGTTTTTAATTCTGCGTCTCTCCCAAAATGGCGGCCTAGGTTTCCTAGCAACAGAACGAAAGTCTACGCGACGATACTACGTATAAAATATATATTGTGTTGATTATATTCCCCTTTTCCCATGCGACCACTTGGAACATAGTAATAATAATAAATTATTATTATCATCATTATTATTATTATCATCATTATTATTATTATTATTAATAATAATAATAATAGCGGGTATGACTGTTGTGACAAGTTTACGAAGAGTAATGAACGTGTCTGCGACTCCCACAGGAATGGGTTTGAAGTCGCGCGAGGAGGCGTGTGCGTGTGTTTGGGGGGGGCGGCACGCACACAGCGCACACATATGTATGGGCTCGTGCGCGTGTGACCGTTTTCACTCGATGTTTTTCCACGCTCGCGCCTATTCCAGCTCGCCTATTGGCTGAAGGTTAAAAAAAAAAGGGGGAAAAGAAAGTGGGCGTGGCTTTAGCGTTGCTCAATCCTCATGCCTAGTTACATGTCCTGCACACACACGCACACAAATACACAGACTGTCCTAGCTGAGTTATTTATTTTATTTAGATAGCAGCCAGATTACAGGGTCAAGTTGTTGTGCTAAATCTTTTAAAGCATTATGCATCAGATAACACCAGTCCACGTGTAATACCCATGGAATAATGAGCTTATAACTGAAAATCGTTATAAATAAGAAATCTGAGAAAGATTTTGTCCAATTGTTGGTCAGAACTCGCTCTTTCAATGATATCTTTACGTTTCATACACTGGAGGACCCGAAATGGAAAACTTTCTGTCTGGATACCTGTATATCTGTATGTCTGTCCAGCCAGATTTTGTCACAGCATCACGCAAAAATGGATTTATGGAATTTAATGCAAATTTGCCAGTACTTAGGTTACTGAAGTTAAACCTGCATTTATGAGATTAAAATGAGATCAAAATGTTCAGTAGAAGTGAAGTTATAGGCAGTTATGTCACAGCATCTAGGACCTTTTTCCCCATATTTAGCACTTTTTCCCTCGAGATGGGCATGGGTATACACGTCACTCAATGGAGCCAATCAACGCAATATTTTACAGTGTATAGACAGAGTATGCGGAAGACACAGAAATTACAGTAATTCCCCTACAAGCCGCAATCCTCACAAAATAGAAACAAAATCATGGCACAGCATGACTTGACTCTTGGCATGACTCAAAAAAAAAGGAAAGTAGACTATGAAAACTGAATCTTCAAAGATGGATGGATAGATCAATGTATGAGTAACACCAATGAAAGTTTAAACCAAGTTTGTCTCATACTGTATATTCAAAACCATCGTGCTAATAACAAGCAGTTATGTGAAGCAAACATATCCACAACAGTTCACGGTGGGGGCAGTTAAATCCCCACACAGAGTGTCCATTTTGATGCATTAAAATGCCCCCCCCCCCCCCCCCACTTCCACCAGCATGGATTGCCCCCCACATAATTGTTATAAAGATATCCAATTACAACATCATTTTATTACGCAAAGCTGGCTGAAAGAAATTTAATGAAACATTTGCAAACATTTAAACAAACACCTGATAGATATTAATTAGAAAAGCTAAACTGAATATTTTTACTGGGATTCGTTCATATTTTCACCGCTGAAATAACAGTGCTGAAGTGGTATAAGTGAATTTTATCATGCTGGAGTTGTATTAAGACAAAACTTCTTCTTTATCCAATCTATTTTTTCGATTTCTCATCTGTGATTCACTTTCCGATTACCAAACGGTAATTCTTTTGTCTGACGACAAAAGAATTACAACTTAGCGTAAACAAGGGGTAAGATACTCAACCTTAAAATCATTTATTTCTTTGTATTAATAAGTTAGACAGAGAGTTCTGCTGTACAGAAAGACAGACAGACATGTACAACCTGAAATTATAATATCACTGATTACATTACAGCTGATCAGATTATTTTTAGCTTTAATCTTTTAACACTTGTCCTGTCAATGACAGGTACTTACACTAGTTAAAGTATAAATACCGTGGGATGCTGTGCTGGGCCCAAGTCTGGATAAAATGGGAGAGTTGCTTCAAGAAGGGTAAAACCTGTGACAATTTGTTGTGCAGATTGGATGGTCCGCTGTGGCGACCAACTACAATTTTGCACCATTGTTGTCAGGTCTTCATCCTAAGTGAAATCTTCATCCTCAAGGTAACAGGAGAAAGTCCAACAGAGTGAGATCAGGACTATAGGGATGTGCTTTAACACCTCTAAACATGGAGTAGATGTGCACAAAGAACTTTACTGCATATTCTGTACTTTCCGTTCCATACTTGTAGTGATGAAACCATGAAACCATGTCTCGTCACCAGTTTCACCTTACTCAGAGTTTCCGTCCAAATTTTGTTTGCAGATGTCCAAACACTTCTGTTTACGCTCTTCCATGAGTTATTTCCACACCAGGTACACCCTCAGACCAGACAAGCCAAAAAAATAAATAAAAATCGCTGCATGCTGCTCTTCTTTTGTTCAAACACAAGTGGGGCATCCATTTTTGCTCGCACCGCAGTTACAAATGAACTGGTGTAACACGTTCAAACCTCCACAATAGTGACTGGGGAGATAGTAGCCTTGAATGGAAACTGTTGATAAGACTGTGCGACCAACATACATGTTAATATAACCAGAGTGAGGATAATTTTGACTCAGTATAAAACTGCAATTTTGCGTTCCAGATTTTTCCTGTGCACAAAGTCAGCTCCATGAAAGCCTGGTGTGGTTGGAGTGGGAGAACTCGAGTGTTCTGCACAATGCACTGACCTCAACCACACTGAACACTTTTAGGATGCACTAAAATATTGACAGCCTTCCTCATCGGTGAAACACAGATATACTCCGAAAAATTGGAATGGGTTGGTCAACAGGTACTGTATATTTGTGGTCAGGTGTCCACTTAATTTTGGTCATATGATGTAGTGTATGTTGTTCATTGATGGTGATGCAGGTTGTTCCAGGGTTCTACAACCTGAGAAAGCAGCTAATGCAGTCCATGAAAGGTGTTCGAATTTGCCAGATATACACTCATTTGCACATTCATTCAATCGTTATGATAATTTGCATATCAAACTGTGTTACATGAAAGGGAAAGATTAAGAATAGAAGAGAGCAGAATAGAAGCTTTTCTTTGTCAGAATGAAACTGTGAAAAAATAGATTTAACTTATTCCTTTTAGGGAAAAAAATGCTTTGGCAATGGCACAACAAACTACATATTTGCATGTTTATAATCAGTGAGTAAGCAGTTTGGTAATAGAACTGACAGAAACGGTTACGGTTGGAAAAATCTCAGTGTTATTACTCGTAAATATAACCAAAGTTTAAAACAAAGACATGTTTCTTTGTCTGCTTGTATGCACGTAAATTGTGGTTTATGCAAATTCTGTTTTTAGGTCAACAGGCAGTCATGAAAAGCATTTTACTGCATGCCGTCCCATGTGTGTGTGTGTGTGTGTGTGTGTGTGCAAGACCCATAAAGCTTTAATTTGAGTTCAAAGACATGCATAGGTGGGGCAAATAATGGTGATCAGCGATTAGACATTGGGAACAATGGTGATTAGTGATTAATCCTCAGGAACAATGGTGATTAGTGATATACCTTTATTCATCCCACAGCGGAGAAATTTCTTGTCACTTCTTGTAATTTCTTGTAATTTCTTACTCACTGGAAAGTATTGTGACCTCTGATTAGTCCTTAGACTAATCGGTCATTTCGGTCATGAATCGGTCATTTCAAACAATGGTGATCAGTGAGAACAAAGGTAGGACAAATGATGCCATTTAAATAATGCTTATTTATATTTTTACAGCATTTGGCACCTGATTAGTTAAGGGCCTTGCATAGGGGCCAACAGCGGCAACTTGTTGGTGCCAGGTTTGAACCTGTGACTTTATGATCAGCAGGCCAACACCTTAACCACCAAGCTACCCCTGCCCTTATTAGTAATATTATAAATAATATCTACTGCCTAGGTATTTTAAGGATTCAAATGGGATTAAAGACCCAAAAGTTTGTGGACACCTGATCATCACACCTATATGTTCTTTCTGAACATTCCATTCCAGATCTAGGTATTATGATTAAATGTATTTTAAATGAAACTAGACTAAGATTAGACTAAGATGGTGTGTGAATATTTTTTATGTTTAATCCAAATGTCAGCATTAAAGTTAAGTTTCTTTGATATTCAGCACTTTAGATGCAAGCTAGCTAATAATTAGTGCTACAAGCTTCAAGTCAAAAATTAGTGCATGTACTGTATTTATCACCAGGGAGCACCCGATACGATATTATCACGATACCTAGGTGCCGATTCGATTTCGATCAAATGTGTCAAAATCATGACCTTATAAATTAATATTTGATATTATTTTCTGATTTTAAAACCTTGAACCTTGGCCTTTCAGCCTTTCCAAACAGACTGGTACCCCGTCTTGTACCCTAAGTCTCCTGGGATATACTCCAGGCTCCCCACGACACTGTACACAGAAAAAGCTGTGTAGACCACATGAGTGAGAACATGAGAGTTGATTAATTGAATCCAAGAGTGTTGCCAAAATTCCTGCCCTGAAGTGATGTCTTGACTGCTCAAGCATGCTCAGGGAATGCTGGCTTGGAAGATTAACTTTATGGACAAAAGTATTTGGCAAATCCTGCAATAACATTGTATCCAATACATATTCTTCAATATGGAGTTGGTCCTCCTTTTGCAGCTACATCGGCTTCCTCTATTCTTGGATAGAGGATGGTAGAGTAGGAAGAAGTATCTGTGTACCCTTTGAGGCATCAGATGACTGTGTCTGTTTTGTCATCGCTCACCAATTGTATCCAAAGCAATACGCGGTCAGGGTGAAAATAGCATAGACGGCAGCTGTCGGATCAAATGCTCTCCTTTTGCTGGTGGGTAGTGGTACTCTTCCTTATACATGGGGTGTAAATAATAGAAGGTGGAGAAAGATAGACATGCAGGGATTAAATTGCAAATATTATTAATTTAAAGAGTGTATTACATAATGTTAGTATGGCAACCAAACAAAGTGCAAGCATTTAATCATGTTGTATAAAAAAACTAAAATTCCATCCCTTTACTTGCATTTTATATAATACCTGTTTTTTTTTATTAGTAGTAGTATTTTACTTTTTTCCTTTTCTTTCCCCAATTAAACTCTCAGTGATACAGATTTAACACTCACACGTTTTATGATTAGTTTCACTGCATATCATGTTTACAGTAAATATCTGCTACTATATTCTTTTCTGATACTATATATATAAACCTATAATATACTGTAATACATACTGCCAGTAGAGGGTTTTTTTTCTTCCTCAGATGACAGCAAAAGCTGGAAATTCCCTTCTTGTAAATCCGTCCAGAAATATGTGGGTGGACTTTTTTTTACACAGCAACACACGAAGGATGGTGGTCTGTGCGATGACTCAGTGGATGATGGGAACTCACCAGCTCGCTTCGAAGGAGATGTGGATGGCAGGAATGGATGAGGTCACTTTTTTGTCGGCTGGCCCAGAGCCAGAGCTCGCTGACGACTGCCGGAACGAGCGTTGGGAAAAAAACAACATGGAGTGAGCTGAGTGCTGGAGATCATTTTCATACGAATGTGGTCACCACCACCCACCTGTGTGATAAGTGCATGGTAAACTCCCTGTCTCTGACGGTTGAGTGCAATGTTCCGGATATATAGCACGAGATAATTATTAGTACGGTAGAGTATTATAAAGGGAGTAAGTAGTAACACAATGCAAATGACTCACAAAGCATATTTACTACAAACGTTTCCATGTACGCTGATGATGCCTGAGAACCTGTATCGCAACCAGGCCGAACCAGTGTCTCTTCTTCATGAGACACAAAGTGTGAAGAAACATAATCTAGGGGTGGAACCAATAATTAGTCTTGTTTATAGGCATACACTCAATCAAATCAAAGCACTGTCACCTTGCACCTCCAGGGTTGAGGGTTCGACTTCCACCTCTGCGTGGAGTTTGCATGTTCTCCCCGTGCTTAGTGGGTTTCCCGTGGTTTCCTCCACAGACCAAATATATGCATGTTAGGCTAATTGATGTTCCCGAATTGCCTGTAGTGTGTGAATGACAATCGGGTGTCAAGCCAGCAACCCAATCCCTTAACGTCGGCTATACAGTGCCTTGCAAAAGTATTCATACCCATTTTGTCACGTTACAACCACAAACATTAATGTATTTAATTGGGATTTTATGTGATAGACCAATGCTGTGCCACTTTGTGTTGGTCTATCACATAAAATCCCAATAAAATACATTTACTTTGTAGTTGTAACGTGACAAAATGTGGAAAAGTTCAAGGGGTGTGAATACTTTGGCAAGTGTAAGCCAAATCAATATCTCAGCAATAGCAAGGTGAGACTACTGTGGGACTCTGAAATGATCATGGACCGAGCTATTGAAGCCAACAGACCACCCATTGTTCTGATCGACATGGCAGGCTGTCAAAAAAAAATGAGTTGTGACAGTTACTGAGAAAAAGAGAAGTGAGCAACCTCTGGAAGTAGAGCTAGAGAGATTGCACATGCTGTAGTCTCAGCAAATGGATCAGTCACCTGTGAGTCAGCAAAGGAGAGACTGCAGTTACTGTACAAGTCTGGACCTTGAGAACTGCTGCGTTATTAGGAACAGGAACATTTTTGTAGAAAGTGTGGGATAATATTTGTCTGTTCCAGCCTGAAACTCAGCCTAGCAGCTGTGGCCGGCGAGAGAAAGTCATCAAAATCGAAATAATTACTTACAAAACATGTTTTTGTAGCCAGATCATAGTGTTTTAAGTGGACTCTAGTCCAAAAACAACAACAACAACCACCAAAACCTGCACCTGAAAATTGCATTTATTAATATTAGAATTTTAGTCTTGAGCTTTTTTGTTTAATCAAAAGCAAAACTACTACTAATACTACTACTACTACTACTACTACTACTACTACTACTAATAATAATAATAATAATAATAATAATAATAATAATGTTTGGATTAACAATTGCCAAAGAAACTAGTAGAAATATGTCATGAGGATGTCAACAATCTCAATGCTCAATGAAACCATACCCATGCCGTGCCCCTTACCCTTATGAACCAGGTTTCCTTACCACTATGGCTATGAAATTATACTATTATACTAGTACATAAATGACAGGAGGTGACCTGATGGAAATGCCAATGTATTTTTTAAACCTAAGTTATAGGCCATGTTTTATCATTAAAAGTCTATTTGTCTTAAAACATGTGCAAAGTGAATACCAACTGGAAAATCCTCCAGTAGTTAGCGTACTTCAACATAGTTAGTCAGTGTTGGTTCAACCTTTTGAGTCTGTTTAAATATTTGCATTAGAACCTGAACTCATACGCATAGTAGTGTTGTGTTTCTTTGATTACACGATGAGACATTCACTTTTTTGAGTACTGATGCTGATGTTGAGTCTAATGCTATACGTACATACATAAATACAGCATAAACTTTTTTTTTTTAGTAAACTGTATTAAAAGACTGAAACTGAGACAATTCTTACTTAACTTTTTTTTTTTTAAATGAGTCAAAGCAGGACTTTTAGTAAAAACTCCCTTTATTTCTCTATATACTGTAATCTCCTGCTGCACTAATGCACTTATCACAGTGTTTCACTAGTGCTTGGATACCATCAAGGTCGAAGGTTTTCTCAGTACAATCAGAGCCATGATTGGATTGCCTTCTTCACGTCTGAAACGCCGGCCTCCCAGGAACTCCTTTAATGACCCAAACATATGGAAATGGTTAGGAGTGATGTCAGGATTGTACGGGGGATGTGGCAATAACTCACAGCCGAGTTCCTGTAATGTGCAAGTGGGGTGAATAAATAATCACCTCTTCTGCAAGTTGGCGATGAGTTATCTGTCGATTTTAAAGAATCAGACCTTCCAATTGCTGAATTTTCATCTGAACAGCGGCAGCCACCTTATGCTCCCTAGCAAATTAAAGCTTTTTTCTGATGAATCTCTCTAACAAGTGGTTTTCTTATGCACACGCAGTGTGAGTTTTCATCACACTTGGTGTGTATGGAAATGCTCTTACTCTCGCGACAAAACATAGATATGGTTTTTACTGATTTTTAAAAAATATATTTTATAATTTTTTACCCATGCAACTTCACCAAGTGTTTAAGTGATCTCTATTCATTTACATTAGGCAGACGCTCTTATCCAGAGCAACTTACATTTTTATCTCATTACACATCTGAGCGCCTTGCTCAAGGGCCCAACAGTGGCAACTTGGTGGTTGTGGGGTTTGAACATGGGATCTTCCGAACCGTAGTCCAATGCCTTAACCACTGAGCTACCCATTTCATGAATTTTTCCGAACACATTTCTTACCAGAAGTCACTATCCTTCAGCACTATCCTTCCAGATTTTGACAATGTGTTGAAGGGTTCTTAACCCAGTTCCAGTCATTTCAAACCTTCTTAGTTGTTTTCTTTGCTTGATGCAGCCCAATAATTTGACCCTCCTTTTTTTTTTATTTGGTTTTTTTGCACTGTCATTTAAGATTAGTATTGGCATCATGTTGATTTATTGTTTCTATCAAACCTTCCTGTTAGACCTCCAAGAAAAACTGAGTAAATTATGACATACAGTATAATTTAGAAGACTGATAATGAATTTAATCTTGCTAATTAAATAAAATAGCAAAATGAACTTTGCTCATGCACTTTATGTGAGTTTAGAATGTTTTTTTATATCCAAATGTCTATTCTAAACCTTCAACATTTCTTATGCTACATGAGGTTTACATGAAGTTACAGTACACGAAGCACCAATCTGCCACTGTTATGCCTGACATCAACAAGTGTCATAACCTTCTCAAATTGAATGCCAGTATACCCCAGCCCCTAAAGCTTTCCAGTATGTCAAAATAAGTCCCGGGCATAGTGATACAAAACATTTGAAATTATCTGGATGTACTCACAGTATGTAAGTCATACTAATCCTGCATGGTGCATACTGACGGATTTAGCTCTTACACACCCCCCTGGGTCTGGTTGCGCATGTTGCTGTTGATCATGCAGTCGATAAGGCTACTGTGGATTGCTTAAACTCCTCTGGAAAAACCTCAGGCAAGGTAACATGAAGCTGTAATGTCAGTGTGTGTACCTAGAGATAGACAATACTCAAGAAATTGTACTGCATTAGTATCCTTAAGTATAGTTGATTAGTATTACAAAGAGTACTTTTAACTAATTCCGGTACATGTTCAAGAATAAAACTTGCCTTTTAACCCTTTTTGCAAAAGTCTTGAAATGAGTCCCTTATTTCTTCATATTAAATTAAATGTTTTACTGTGACAGGCTGCAGCAACCTCATTTCCCCTCTTGTCTGTTCCAACCACTCAGCATTATTCAACATCACCAGTATACTAATCACCGGCCTGATCACCTGTTTCTGACTGGTTCATGTCTGTTTTTCTTTTTTTAATGCTTGAATGATTCATGGGTCATAAAAACGTTCCTCTGAAACTGCTCAGGTACAAGGAATGGATTAAAAATGAAAGGTAAAAAAAAGTCTTTCAGGAAGTCTGGAGAGCTATATCTCAAGACTACAGAAAAATACCAGAAAATCTGTCTCTTTGGAGGCAAAATAAAAAGAAATGGGGAGGAGGTGCTTGGAACATTTGCACTGTACTGTCAGAAGACAAAATTTCCAGTGCATCATCAAGTAGTGCACTATACAACACTATACTGTACCTATTTATGTGTCTGAAAATGGATGATCCAACAGACTGCAGGGCTGGACATGAATAATACTGTAGTTCTCCTGACCTGACCTCAGTAAAATGTTTTAATATTCTGGACGAACCAATGACCAATGACCAATGACAAAAATGAAATGAGAGGTCTTTTTGAGATTGCCTTCCAAGAATGCATGAAGTACATCTAATCTAATCTGACAATAAATAAATAAATAAATAAATAAAACCGAAACACGGTATGATAGTCAGAATCCCTATAGAGGAAAAACTGAGCAGCTTGTTTCTTTATAAAACTGTGCAAAGCATACCTGAGTCTTCTGATGCATTAGTAAATGGCAAAGGCTTACTTTTGAATATGCATACGTTACTACAGTGAACTATTTTATTATTATAGGAGGCATAATTTCTTTGCATGTGCCTAAAACTCAGAATTCCAACACATACCAAAAAAAATAAAAATAAAATAAATTTCACATAAAAGCATGATATTGACTTTCACTGAGCTCTTTAGCTTGTTTTTGTCCGTTAATGAGTGTCCTGGTAACATCGTTCATATGGCAGTCTGGAAAACAGCTTGTGTGCTGAGTCACTGAAGTTTGGTGTGACCATGTGAGCCGTCCCTAGCTACCATGACGGGTAAATGTCTTGTGCATCTGGGAGTCTGTTTCCTGTGATTGGTTCTGCAGCCCTTGACCCCCTGTCTGGGAAACATTTAAAAAATAAATTAGAAAAAGCCTTTATTTGTGACATGTTCTTTACAGCACAGTAAAATTATTTTCTTCACATAACCGAGCCTGTTAGGAAGCAGGGGTGAGAGCACAGGGTCAGCCATGATATGACACCCATGGAGCAGCAAGGGTTGAGGGGCTTGCTCAATGGCCCAACAGTCGCAGCTTAATGGACCTGAGGGTTGAACTGCTGACCTTCTGATCAGTAACCCAAAGCCTTAACCTGCAGTCCCCCACTGTCATAAACTATGTAGTTCAAATTCCTACATTTGGGGAATTCTTAAGGGTCAGCACTGCCCCAGTGCAATGGCTGAGCCTTACCCTGGGTGAAACATATTCTTGATCATAGTATCACTCTTGCCAGATATTTGCATACCATACCTTGTATCGTCTCATTGTTAACTGTTGAAGATGTTATGGGCCAATTCTTGAACGTCAACAGAAAATAAGGGTCTCTGGTTGGCATCCTAATGATCATTTCCAAATGTATAAACTTCAGCACCAAGCAGTACTCACATTAACATTGTTTTAAAATTACCATGGCTTCAAAGTCACAACCCTTGAATCTCATATTCAGAGCACAAACACACTGCCTGGTCTCCCCACTGCCATAACATCTTCATAATTATAGCATCCTGTTGAATGTCCTGGATCAGTAGATCACAAACATAGACTCTTATGTCAAATATTCATCCAAAGTATGTACCTTACCAGAGGTAAGACACCCCTTGACTGTGCTATTGACCTGCAGCCTGCTGCCCCTTCTAGGCCATACCCTTAATCTATCACTGAAAGTAAAGCTATGTATGAACATACTGTGCTTCGTAAGCCCTGATCAATTAGGCTAGATTAGTTCACCATCACCTGCACCAACAGGGTTCCTCAAGCCTGTGGTGACATTTGGTTTCTGTGATTTCCCCTGTACCTTCTGCCCTTGAACAAATCACATCAGCCACTGTCTTCAACAAGTTTGACCATTGCTCTGCTTATAATTTCAAAAGAATTCTTAAAAATGTTAAATTTAAACCTTTTTTGGAGCCAATTGGAACTCAGTTCCTGTTAGCTTGAGTTGAGTTGGATTCCCTTGTTTGCTTGGGTTTCCTCCCACAGTCCAAAGACAAGCAGGGTAGGCTAAATGATGTTTCCAAATCGTTCGTAGGGTGTGAATAAGTGGGAGAGTGTGTATTTGTCCTAAGCCCGGTTAAGGAGGGGTAAATGGAGGCAGTGCAGATGCCTCCATTTGTAAAAAGCAAAAGATGACAGGTGATGGATATCAGTTGAAGGTGAGCAGTCAGTCAACGCCCAATAAATAAATAACAATAAATGCAGTTTTTACACACTTCAAAAAAAATCTTATCATCCTGTCACCTGGCAGACATAATCAAACTCATCAAATAGTGTCAAGCAAGTGTCTATGAGCAGCTGGGAATGCTGATATTTAACAGTTAAAACAGTAGTCCTCTTGGACCTGTTGGAGTTCTGGTGGGGACACAGCTTTTCTTACAAAATGAGTCACTTGAGAATAGAGC
This sequence comes from Clarias platycephalus, assembly GCA_030068275.1. Classification (NCBI taxonomy): domain Eukaryota; kingdom Metazoa; phylum Chordata; class Actinopteri; order Siluriformes; family Clariidae; genus Clarias; species Clarias platycephalus. The sequence goes on from JAQQZT010000021.1 coordinate 13,758,821, forward strand.
TCAATGGGACAGAGTCAGCCACCATGAACGTACCCATCATTGGTTGGGGACAGTGTGGTGTTACAGAGAAAGTCCCAGGAGGCCTCTGAAACAGCTGTGTGGAAATAAAACATACCAACCAGCTGGAAATTGTCGCAGTAAAACACTCAACCCCTTGGTCTACTTTTGAGACACCACTATGCATTGGTCTATTTGGATAATGTTGTGATGGCCCGCTGTATTACTCACCAGAGTGCCGCAAGCTGACTCCTGACCCTAAGGTAACATCACTGAGCAAATAAATTACTGGTCATAGATAATTTGTTCATTCATTCATCTTTTATATCGCTTATCCTGTCCTGGGTTGCTATCGGCCTGAAGCATATCCTAGGAGATTTTGGGAAGACATGCAGTTTGGGCTAATTGGCCTTCCCAAACTGT
>JAQQZT010000021.1:13767720-13778855 GCA_030068275.1 Clarias platycephalus
AGGACATGAAGTTAGTTGGTGTGAGAGAAGAGGATGCAGAGGATAGGGTTAGATGGAGGCAGATGATTCGCTGTGGTACAACACTACAAAATGTGCAAGGCACTCTCTCTCTCTGTTACTGTATTCACGGTTTGAGATGCAGACGTCTCATGACCAGGGTGTCAGGCAGATGGACTATATACTGGTTTGTACCTGAACGCTTTATACACAGGCCTGTACCAACAGACGAAGGAGCAGGGCGTGAAGAGCAGAATCCAGAGGATGGCCAGGCCGAAGTCTACACCTTTATCAGTGTCCACACAAAACAGAGCAAGGCAGGAGAGGACATTGAAGGCCAGAGTGCAAGCTGTACCTTTATGGAGGAACCAAATGAATTAGAACAGGATAACAAAAGGCAAACTTATAAATACAGCAAATTTCAAGCAGTCAGTTCTTTAATTAATCATGAATCCTGAATTTTAGGCATTCATCTTAAGGTAGGAGTAAAATTGATTATACAGAATATTTTAAATATTAAGACTGAATGTGACTGAATGTGACCTCTAGTGGTGAAAATAGGTTACTGCAAGAGTGGATATCAATTCCTCACAGTGCAAAAACACAAGATGTATTTCATAAGGAAAATATTATTTTAAACTCAATTAAAAAAAAAAAATCTATTCAACTTTCTTTACACCGCATTATTATCAAATGATATCATGAAATGTTTGGTAAATGACCATGTAATTAATTTCCAGAGGACAGTACGGTGATGAGACGATTAGCCGCAGTAAAACACGTGAAAGGTGCAAATAGTTTAAAGAAGACCGTATGTCCATGAATGATAATCCCAACCGCCTTTATACGCCTTTGATGCGAATGTACAACATAAAGCATACCAATCCACCTGACTAAATCTCTGTCCCCTTTCCCCACACTGCCATCAAGTGGCCAAAAACCATAATCGTGCCTAAGGAATTGAATCTCAAAAAGTAAAATGTAACAGTGTTGTCTCTGTGCCTTTAAATCCCGAGGGGAATCCCGGATGCCATTTTGTCTCAGAGCTGTTTTCCACTGTATTGGACTGTGAACACTGTTTTGTTAAGGATTTTTAGAAATTAGGATTATTTACCATCAGGACAACTTTACAGGACATAAATTTTCTATCATCGTGCTCTCGGACTGATTCATTGAACAAACATTCAAGAAACAGGATGATACGTACCCATCCAGAAGTAGTACATGTTGGTGACGATGCGCTGAAAGCTCTGGCTGATCTCCACGTTAATGTCATGATAGAAGCACGGGCCCACCGGACAGAAAGATGGCAACGGAGGCCAATTCTTCTGAGAGGCTTAGACGAAAAACAGTTCGAGTTACTAAATGTCATTCAACAACGTAGAACAAAACATCAAGATATTATTCACTTTATCTAAAGAGATTAACAAGTGATGGTCTGTTAAAGCAGCGGTTCCTGACTTTAGTCCTAGGGGATCATCTGGCCTAAATAAACACTACCGCTCAAATGTTTGGGATCGCTTGCAAATTTGGCTCTTGTGAAGACCATTCCAGGAAAGCAAGACCAAAACTTACCTCAGATTAGAGCCATTATGAAGGCTTTACAGTGTATAAGGAACAGACACATCATGATATCAACTGTTCAATGAAGATTATTACATATTTTGGACGCCTTCAGGATTTTACAGTGAAGAAACAAATTAAAATCAGGAACGACCATGGAATTAGAAAGTGACCCTGAACTTTTAAGTGGTAGTGTACGTATATATTGTAGTGTTTTCCATCCTCTATCACGTTCGCTTTGATTCAGAAAAGGTTGTGAGCCGGATAATTAAATCAGGTGAAAAGACTAAAATGTGATAAGGAGGCGTCCAAGAGCAGGATTGAGGAAAACCTTTGATAAACTAAATTTGAATTAAAGACAAAGCTGCAGGAAGAATAAACAATTGTTCTGTATTTTTCCCTATGATGCCTTGATCTGAGGCTGAAAGTCACATGACTACACAAATATTTCAAACAAAAAGTAAAAGCACAAGCATCATGTTTAACGAAACTATCTGCCGGAGTCGTCCGTGCACGTCTGTCCGTCTGACTCGTGTAGTTCACTCACAAGCTCCGGTGCTACGGCTCTGGGAGTCGAGCTCTCTCTCCCGCCTCTCCAGCTCCTTCGCTTTCCTCTCCAACTCCTCCTGCTTCTTCAGCAAGTCGGCTGTCGTGGCGTTCACTGCAGATTGCTTCGAGAGAACGAAATTAAAGAAGCCACTTAACTGATTGCACTGTGTTGTAAACAATGTTTCTGTACCGAACATGACCACAGACCGTTAGGTTGCTGATTTATCTGTTAAACTCGATGCGTCCGCAAAACTGGAAAAGCTTACAAGGATAAAGCTCTTCCCTGATTATGTACAATCTTAAATGGGAGCTATTACACAAAATTCACTTTTTAGGTAATTCATAAATACATTCTCTGTTTTTTTTTGTATTAGCCAGGGGCTTAAACAAGCATTTTTATTTTCTCCTATTGTGACATCATATAAGAAGTACCCCATCTTCAGGTTTCTCAGCTCTGCAGTTTTCTGGAGGGGCGTGGCTAGGCAGTAGTTCATTTACATAGACAATAAAATGGCACATTCGGACGAGGAGTGAAATAAAGGGATTTAGGGTTAAAAATGTCATTATCTGAAGGCCATGTCAGCTGGAGGAGCTCTGAGACCTGCGATAACGTGTTACAGAAATAGTAAAGTATAGGACCTTTAAAAATTCAACACAGGATTTTTTTTTTTCTTGTCTTGATGGCAAGAACAAATATCAATATGAAGGACAAAGCTCAGTGTGTTATTTATAACATCATGAAACAAAAATCACCAGTTACAGTTCAACAAATGTTCAGGAATAAGGATGGACGAGATCAGCTAGGTGTTAAAAGCATCTCCATGAACAAACAATTTAGTCAGAGATTTAAAACAAGTTAAATCTAATGCTTTTACAGTGCAGTGAAAAAGTAATTTGCCCCCTTCCTGATATTTATTTTCATCAAACAAATGTTAATATTACACAAAGATAACCTGAGTAAATACAAAATGCATTTTTGCAACTTCAGGATCTGGGCGACTTGCTGTCATTGATGGAACTATGAAGTCGGGGTTCTATCAGAAAAACCCGAAACACACCAACCAGCAAGTCCACCTCTGAATGGCTCAAAGAAAATAAAAATTAAATAATATTTTGAAGTGGCCTAGTCAAAGTTCGAACTTAAATCCGATTGAGATGCTTAAACAGGCTGTTCATGCTTGTAAACCCTTCAATGTGGCTGATTTAAGACAATTCCGCATAGAAGAGCGGGCCAAAATTCTGCCACAGCAATGTCAAAGACTAACTGGTTATTGCAAATGCTTGACTGCAGTTGTTGCCGCTAAGGGTCGTTGTCACAACCAGTTATTAGGTTATGTTATTAGGGGCAATTACTTTTTCACATATTATTTATTTTTTTTTTTTTTTTATTGCATTTCGTGTTGACTTTGGATTCCTTCGTATAATATTAACATTTTTCAATCAGAGGGTAAATACTTTTTCATGTGTAACTTATTTATGCTGTAAGTTACCATGTTGAATTCATGACACGTTCTGAAGTCTGTTTGTTTGGAAGTTCTATGATGCAAGTATCAAAGTAAGGTAGAAAAGAAACACACCTGTGTGCTGTAGGATCCATAATTCCTGGGTTCTGTGGGCGTAGTCCTGGTAGGCAGGGTCTGAGGCGGGAGGGTCGGTGGTGCGGTCGGTGTTAAAGTTGGAGGCGTGGCCTGATAAGGAGGCGGAGGCTATAATATTTAAAAAATAAATAAATAATAATAATTATTATATTAAATCAACATGATTACAAAGTGAGTCAACATCATCAGGGATTTACTGTTTATACACACTGAGTCATGAGTAGATGTAATAGTCTAATATACTGTCACGCGGTCATCTGAGTATAAATGACATGTTTAACAAGAATGATGTCATATAATAAATAGGACACATGCTGTAACAATCCGTTAAAGTCTGGATATGAAACACTGCAATGATTAAGGATAAGACACGGATTCTACCGAAGTTACTCAGTGAGCCTACTGTACTTGTTTAACATGGGCTGTGAGACGCCTAACGTTCGGCCTGAAACCTTAACCGAATGATACAAATGAGCAGAAAGAAATGTCTAATGGTCTAATGCTGATCGCTATTATCCTCATTCCCCGCATACACATCGCTGCTTATGATGTAGCTCGTGTTTTTGTAATACATCTCTGACATGATTCATGTTGAGCATGGATGTAGTGCGTCATCTCTATTAGCATGATTCAATTATACACGATCAGAGCTTGCATCCAGAGCATTAACCTTTACTGGTCTCCATAATGAGGTCAGCCTCGTAATAATACTCTGTCCTGTGTTAAGCACGGCCCTGGATTAAAACTAAACTCTGTATTAAAATTCATCCCTGTATTAAAACTAAACTTTGTATTAAACTTGACCCGGCATTAATACTAAGGTCTGTATTAAAAGACGGCTCCGTATTAAAACTCGACCCTGCATTAAAACTAAGCTCTGTATTAAAACTAACGTCTGTAATAAAACTGTGTTCTGTATTAAAACTTGACCCTGCATTAAAACTAAGGTCTGTATGTAAACTAAAGTCTGTAATAAAACTATGTTCTGTATCGAAACAATATTCTGTATTAAAACTAAGGTCTGTATTAAATCTAAGGTCTGTATTTAAACTAAAGTATCACTAAAACTCGACCCTGTATTAATACTAAGGTCTGTACTAAAACTCGTTCCTGCATTAAAACTAGGCTCTATACTAAAACTCGGCCCCGCGTTAAAACTAGCTCTGTATTAAAACTCGACCTGCATTAATACTAAGGTCTGTACTAAAACTCGTTCCTGCATTCAATCTAGGCTCTGTACTAAAACTCGACTCTGCATTAAAACTCGGCCTGGGGTAACTGAGTACTCATGTAAAGTACAGATGAAATACTGAAAATATGATGAAATATGAAATAAGAACTATAACTAAGTAGTTTTAATAGAGAATACTTTTTACTTTTACTCCGCTCAAAAGCATAGCAAACATCTGTACTTTTACTTCACTACACTTCCGCATGGCGCTGCGCTACCCGACAACAGTGGTGTGAAGTATTTGAAGTGAGAATTTGACCGATCTGCTGACTATTATGTGTAACTGCATGACTTTTCCTTTCCTTTGAGACACTTAATAACATAACAGTTGTTTAAAATGAGAAGCGGACCTGGTGGAAGACGATGAAAACAGAATTTTCACAATCAGGGTTGAGGGAGGACGGTGAGAGAGAGTGTTTTCTTTTTACTATGAAAAAGGCCACTTTAAGCTAATACAAACCCTGTACTTTTGAAACTTAAGGAAATTTGAGGGTGATTACTTTTGTTTAAGAGGAAGGCTTCTTTTTGTACTTTGCCCAACACTACTTAAGACTCAGGTCTGTACTAAAACCCAGACCAGGATTAAAACACAAGCTCTCTATCACCAAATTCCTCATTTACACAATGTAGTCAGTTGGACAGTGTTCAGGGGGTGGCCTTGACTCTGACATTTCATTTAAGCACTGCATTGTTGCATCCAGTGATTCATGAATGTCATAAATAATTATTATGGCAATTCTGCAGTAATTACATCCTCCTCAAGAAGATGTTTATCAGCATTTTTCTTGTGAGCAGTAAAGTTTTTAGGCGGCATCTTTTCAACAAGATATGTTAACGGCAGAGATGTCTCCGTCACTCAAATGTACTTTGTTCTGGATCTCTGCAATGTCCATGATGGATAAAAATTATCAGATGGTCCCAGCCGAGTAAGCAGAGGGCGACAGTAATAGGAAGAAACCTGGAGAGGAACCAGACTTAACAGGGAACCCAGTCTCATCTGGGTGATAACAGGGATTGTTTTGCAGTCATACTGTGTACTGTAATGTGTACATTTTTGGCAGACATCAATCTGAAAACTGTCTAGCACTGACAAACATAAGGCTAACTAGACAGATAGTTTCACTTTATAAATGCTGAGAAGAGAAATTTGAGAAAGTCATCTAGAAACGGCAACGCTGTCGCCACCCAGACGAGTTCCTCCTGTGTCAATCGCTGATTACAGTTAAAAAAAAAAAAAAAAAAAAAAAACGGATGCACACATTAATGCATAATCATGCATTTCGACATCATGAGCAAAATGTGTTTGGTGTTTAAGTTGCAAAGTGGGGGGGAAAAAAGACTTATTATCCCAAGAAAACAATATATGCCATCTTGAGATATGGTGTGATATTAAGATAACCATAAAGAAATAAAAATCTTTGTACTTCAAAGAGTCAGTACAGCCTTTCTGTACTATTCAGACATATGTACGAACATGCGAGAAGAAAACCGACAACCCTGTAGTTTTATGATAAAAACATAGGCACCAAAACCTCATCGTTACTCTCACCTATTTTTCAGACCCAAGATTAGAACTGAAAACCTTCCTGATATTAAAAGAGGTCAGGTTCTTGGTCGGTCTGATGGCGGGCGGTCCCAGAGACAAACGGGTAGGTATCTTAAAACAAACATCACTTTCTACCATTAAAGTTCAACTTAAAGATCAAATCCACAAACTCATAACCTGGGTCTTATGAAAGTCATCTTCATCGGACATTGATCCGGACTCCATCTGCCCTCTGGACCAGTCACCTTGCCACCATCACCCTTGGCTTGCTCATCAGGGACAATCTTATAATTTGTAATGATCTCCTTTGAATAGTTGATATTGAGATGTATCTTCTCCTTCTGCTCTGTAAAACCTTCATAACGGCTGTAATCTGAGGTGCTGTTTGTTAATTAGTGATTTCTGAGGATGGTGACTAACTGAACTTCTCCTCTGCAGCAGAAATATGTTTTAGTCTCGCTTTCCTGGGAAAGTCTTCACAAGAGACAGTTTCATCATGATGCTTGATGGGTTTTGCAAATGCACTCGACACAATACTGTTCTGGCAAGAACTGTTCCAGATCAGCTGTTAAAATAACAACTGATTGTTGTTGTTGTTACATAATTACCTAATTGCATATGTGTTATTTCATAGTTTTAAAATCCTCAATATTGTTGTAGAATGTAGAAAATAAATCACTAAACAAAAACAAAGAAATTTGCAAGTGATCCCATACTTCTGAGCAGTAGTCACGTCCGCACACATTTCATACTCATTATTTTTATTAATTGTTCTTTTGCTACTGTATCGCTGCTTTGCACCAAGGACCAATGTTAAAAGCATTACATGAATAAAATTTGACAACAAGCCTGACTGAAATGCTTCAGAAATTCGAAAGATTCAAAAATAGCCCGAGATCTGCACAAAATAATCTGCATCAGATTGGTTATTATGGATGTGTATTCAGGAGGATGCACAGTGTCCAGGTTCCGCCATGCGGAAGGTCCGGGTTCGATTCCCACCCGATGCCCAAACCCCAGACGACTGGATGCAGTGCTGGTCCCAAGCCCGGATAAAATGGGAGGGTTGCATCAGGATGGGAATGGCATCCGGAGTAAAACCTGTGCCAAGCTGTTGTGCGGGTCGGATGGCAGCCAAAGACCAACAACAAAATTGACTTCATGTATGTAGAGAATAGTTTGTTTGCATTGATAATAGTAATAATAGAGTTAGAGTTACCTTACATTTAGCAGACACTCTTATCCAGAGCGACTTACATTTTTATCTCATTATACATCTGAGCAGTTTAGGGTTAAGATCCTTGCTCAAGGGTCCAAAAGTAGCAACTTGGTGGTCGTGGAGTTTGAACCGGGGACCATCCGATCCGCACATCAACTTTGGCACAGGTTTTTACACCGGATGCCCTTCCTGGCAGAACCCTTTCAATTTATCCAGGCTTTGGACGGGCACGGAATCCAGTGGCTGGGGTTTGGGCATCAGGTGACTAAATACACAAATCAGTAAAAAAAATTAAATAAAGTGCAACAAGTTTGTGTGGTGATCGTGCATTATTTAAAGAAGGCGTTAGTGATACTGGAGAAAGATTAGTCAAACTTTAAAATCGAGGGTTGCTGTTAGTCTTTCGGCTGCCCCGAAGTTTCAAGGGGTCAACACATTGGACCATATGATCCGGACATCAACTTAGGCACAGGTTTTTACGCCGGATATCCTTCCTGACGCAACCCTCAAGATTTATTAGGGCTTGGGACCGGCATTGCATTCAGTGGCTGGAGTTTGGGTATTGGGTGGGAATTGAGCATGGACATGAACGTTTTCTCCTTTTACCTCACTCACCTTGTTGTCGAAGGGATTGTAGAGGTCCAATGTGGGGTAGTCTGAGCTGCTGTGTTGGGTCACTGAAGGATCCTGTAGAAGATTTCAAAAACCACACACACACACACAGAGACAGAGAGAGAGAGAGAGAGAGAGAGATAGTGAGCAAGATAGATCAAAGATCAACCCTTATTAAAAGAAAAAAAAACTTAGGAATAACAATGATAATAATAATCACCTGGAATGGGTTGTGGTCCTCACTGGGTTCAGGGAAACTTGTGTATTTGGACATGTCTAATCAGTTCCTAGCTCTAGAGATCAGAGAAAACGTGTTTTTACGTGTTTTAACAGAGATTCCTCCGTGTCAATAAAACTCACTCGTCTTCTTTGCGTCTGAGACGTGATTATTTATCCTCTCTATCCTCTCACGCTGTGTGTTTAAAGCCGAACAGCATTACGGTGTTGTTGTTCTGTCGTATCGCAGGAAAGACCGGAACACGGAAGTGCACAGTCATGTGACTGCAGCTACGGAGCACGTGAGCATCGAGTGAGGGCGTGCCTCTCTCGGCAGCTGCAGCAGCAGCAGCCGCAGCAGGAGCAGGGACAGCGGTAGTACTGACGTAATATGTATCCTCGGATCTGATTGGTCGGAAGAACGCGTGCGTTTTTTACGTAAGGAGATGTTCTACGGAACAGGAGCTGGAGCACGCTCGAGCGGAGGCGGTTCTGAGAATCTGGAAAAAGAAGCGTAACGCGCGCGCGCGAGTCTCAACAGTTCACATCCTAAAATGGAGGCCTGGTGAGGGCTGATTCTAGATATTGAATGTCCAAATGTCACTTCTAAGTAACCTGCAGTTAGATTATTTAGCATATATTTTTTTAGGAAGGGCAGTAAAATTATTTAATTCTTTCAATAATTCATCTTCTATACTGCTCATTCTCCATACAGGACTACACCCTGGACAGGCTGCCAATCCATCACAGGACACAAACACACACACACTTACTGGCACACTTTGGGAAATTTGGAAATGCCAATTAGCATAATCCTAATGGATTGGCACTGCGTCCAGGGTGTACCCCACATCGTGGAATAGGCTCCATGGCCTACGTGACTCTATAAGGAATAAAATGGTAAAGATGATGAGACGATGATGAATTAGCCTACTCTGCATGTCTTTGAACTGTGGGAGGAAACCCACCAAGCATTAGGAGAACATGCAAACACCACACGCAACACGCACTGAAGCATGAATCTTCCGTGATTGAACCAGAAGTAGAACTGCGGTCTGTTCATATCTCTGGAAAATCATAACTTGAATGTTTGTAAGTCTACCTGTATAAGAAGATAGAGCTAATTTTGAGCTTTCATTTTCTTCATTTAGGTTTGAATGCACATATTTTTCATGTGGTCAGAATTATTGGAGGTGATTATTCAGGTGTTCGGTTGGTTGTTTAAACAATTTAAAAACTTTGCTCTTAGTTTGAGTACTGAGTTTTACTTGTGTTTAAAAGGATAAACCAATATGACAACCAGAGAGCTGCCTCTTGGGGGAAACAATTAAATTTAAAGAGGGAAAATCCATCATAGCTTTTTCACAAGCAATGGGTATACCTCAAGAACAACACAGAATGTCCTGAAAAAAAGAAAGGAACCAATGGTGTACGAACAACCAGACACTGAACAGATCAGCCAAGCAAAAACAGCAGCTGATGATAGAAACTTTGTGAAAGCCGTGAAGAAGAAAAAACCCAAAACAACAGTCGGTGACATCTCAAACAACCTACACAGGGCAGGGATGAAGGTCCCACAATCCAATGCTCAAAGAAGACTTTCAGAGCTAAAATAAAGAGACCAAACCACAAGATGTAAACTCATCAGCAGTAAGAATTAGAGGGCCAGACTGGAATTCACAAAGACAAGCCACAAATGTTCTGAAACGGCCTAATGCCTGTAATGTAAATGTAAATGTAAACTGAAACCAACCTCTACCAAAATGATGGAGAGGCCACAGTGTTTAGAAAGAAAGGATCCGCTGATGATCCAGAATATACGAGCTGATGGGTGAAGCTTGGTGTATGTAGGGTCATGGCTTGGGCTTCTGGAACAGACTCACTGATCTTTATCGATGAGAAAACTCATCATAGGGCGGCAAAATTCATTTACATCTACAGAAATCACATACACAAATAGTCTACAGAAACATACTGCGTGATAATTTACAGAGAAATACAACTAGTCTAATCAGGAGAAACTTCATCATGCAGCAACGAGGCAAAACACACTGTAGCACAAAAAACAGGAAGGTTATAGACTGGCCAAGTCCATCAGCAGACCTTAACCCAACTGAGCAGCATTTCACCTCCTGATGAGGAGACTGAATGGAGAAACCTCCCAAAGCACACAACACCTGAAAGAAGTTGCTCTACAAGAGTGGAAAAGCATCAGAAAGGAAAAATGCAATAGTTTGGTGTCAGTGAGAAACGAGTTAATATAGTTATTGCAAACCAGAGATTTGCAACCAAACATTAAGTGTTATTTATTTTTATTTACATTATGCCTACTTGTTCATGGTTAGGGTCACAGTAGATCCAAATTCTATCCTGGGAAAACTGGGTGTAAAGCACGAATGAAGGTCAGTTCATCAAAGGACATTATTTACACACATGCCCATCTGTACATGTTCAGAAATACAATCTCACTCACACTTAGAGGCAATTTATTGCAGCCAATCCACAACAGGAATGTTTTTAAGAAGTTTTGCCCGTAGTGTGTGAATGAGTGTGTGTATGTGTGTATGTGTGTGTGCCCTGCGATGGGTTGGCACCCTGTCCAGG
>JAQQZT010000021.1:13819970-13835157 GCA_030068275.1 Clarias platycephalus
GTTGCCCATAGACATTGCCTGATGAGTGCTAATGACTAAATAGAGTGCACCTGTGTGTAATCTAATGTCAGTACAAACGGCAGTACAAAATGTGGAAAAGTTCAAGGGGGCCGAATACTTTTGCAAGCCACTGTGTGTATTTTTTTTTTTAGGTTTTTGTAGAATGATGAAATACACTGTAAGAAAAAAAGTGAAATAAACCCTGTTTCTTATCAAATGTTTCCTATGTTTCCTCAGTCATTAAAACACCAGAACGTCTTTGATGATAACTCAAAGATTACAGTAATTTAAAGAACAGACTAACCCTTTAAACATTTGAAAGTAAACTTGTACAATATACAAAGCATTTTTCCCCATTTCCCCCTGATTTATTGTTTTTTTTTTTTTTTTGTTTTGGCATTTAATTCCATATTTAAGCATCTTCTGTAAAAATTATAACTTGTGTGGGAAAATGGTCAAAGAAGCATTTTATTTTAAGTACTGCGACTATGGTATCGTATAACATTCATAATCAAAATGTTTAAGATTCTTGAATCTCATGAAAGTGTTTTCCCCTTTTTTTTTCCCGTTTTCAGCCGATCCTTCTCACAGGCTCAATCTCTTCTACCTGGCCAATGATGTCATTCAGAACTGCAAGAGGAGAAACGCCATTGTCTATCGCACCACCTTCACGGACGTTCTGCCCGAGGCTGTGAAGCTCGTCAGGTGAGAATTTTTCCGAACCCTCGACCAAAGCTTTGAAAGATGTTTCTGATTATTAACTTGTATGCTGTTTCTTTCTTTCGGTCTCTCTGTCTCATTCTCTCTGCAGTGTTGGGAAAGACTCCAAGGTGCGTAAATCAGTGGACAGGATTCTGTCTATCTGGGAAGAGAGAACCGTTTACTCTGAGGAGCTTATTAACCAGCTTAAAGATGGTCTCGTCCAGCGAGAAGAACCTCCAGGTAACTGTCTTTCACCACAGATATCACAGAGGTAAGGTCTGTCCTTTACTAGTGGACAACCTGAATGTGATCAAACAGATAAACAAACGAGGTCTTGAAACACGTCACGTGATCACCCCCAAGCCAATGGTTCTTCTTTCTCGCGCGCTGCACATATGTATTGTTTATTATAACATTGTGACTGCATGTGTGTGCGTGCGTGTAAGGCATTTTTAAATTTATTTTTCCATTTTGTGTCCAAGTGTAGTGACTGTTCTTTAGTAACTGTACCGCAACAACGGCTTGTATAAAGAGAAAAAGTTTTAAATGGCTGTAGCAGTGTGGAAGACAAATATGTTTTGCGACGACACAACGTCACATTTTCGCCAAAACAAAAAAAAGCACAAGTGTCATTAGAGAGGTTCCTTGTTAGTCACATAAAAAGATGATTACAGTTTGTGTGTGAGAAAGTCGTCCTTACACAATAAACCCCCCATCCCCCCTGCCCCTTTCTCCTCCTCTCCTCTCTCTTGTCTCCCTCACACCAGCCACGATTCTTTTCAAAGGTAAATTTTAATAATATTTTATAATAATTATTTTTATATGAATATTTTTGGGTTGAGGAACGAATCGTCTTGAGTTTCTATTATTTCTTAATTGGGGGGGGGGGGGGGATTCGCTTTGAGATTTCTAGTGCATTGATATACAAGCACGCTTCCGGCACAAATTATGCTTGCAATCCGAGGTTTAACTGTCTTCCCCTCTGTATTTTTCCAAACGATAAATGTGTTTTATATAGAAGTTATTTGGTGATTTAATAAAAGTTTGTGGTTCATGAGGTAATGATGCTCCAGGACAGTCAAGTCTCATGTACAAAGCTGCGTCTTGTTCGATCACAACTCGCGGTTCTGATTGTATCTCAGATTTAAATCATGGATCAGATCTTTTTTTTTTTTATATCAGAATAAAAATGGAGACGTGATTGTTCTTTTCTGTTATTAGTTCCAGAATTTAAAGAATGCTTAAAACATGGATCTCTTAACCACTGTCTTAAATGATTAACGATGCACTTGGAGGTAGCGTTCGATCTTAAACAGCTGTCCTAAGTTGCCCTTCAGATAACGGCTTGCCGCTAACAATTTTCTCTAACACAATGGGCGGGGCGAGAGGTGGACCCAGTATGTCCTATTGCGCATCCTTTGGGTTCAGAACTGCACAATGGTCGTAGATGGCACCGTGTTCTTCATTCTTCACAGTTTTTTAGTTGCGTGACAAAACTTGCTAAACTTCCGTACACTAATCCTATCAGGTTTTATTACGAGTCTGAATGTATTCAGATTAGTAACATGCTTCTAAATTTTAGTTTCAGCTCCTGTCAACCCAAAGGCTGCCCTAAGATCCAAGATAGTTGCTGAGTTTGTGGTGAGTGTCTTTTACTAGATGTTGCAAATGAACAGCGTATAATTAAAATGCCATATTTCATGTAGCGCTGTAGTGTACGCACTGCCTGACGTTTTATTTTGGTGCAGCCCTCAGCATTTATCGAGCACCTCAACAAGTACAGGAGCTCCATGGATGAGGTTGAGCTCAGGGAGAAGCAGCTAGCTGCGATGAGGGTGGACGTCTGCAGCACAGTCGCTCTGAAGAAACTCAAAGGTCGGTCCTGCACATGGGCGTTGATGCAGTAATACATTTTTAATGCATCATGTTCACTCTGGGGGCAGTGGTGGCTCAATCGGTTAAGGCTGTGGGTTACTGGGTTACTGATCGGAAGGTCGGGGGTTCGAAGCCCAGCATCGCCAAGTTGCCACTGTTGAGTCCTTGAGCAAGGCCCTTAACCCTATCTGCTCCAGGGGCGCTGTAAGCTGGCTGACCCTGCGCTCTGACCCCAGTTTCCTAATTGGGATATGCGAAGAAGACATTTCGCTGTGCTGTGAAAAGTACATGTGACAATAATTGAATATTCTTCTTCTTCTTCTTCTTCTGTAGTAACTTTGTGATACTTATACATTGGATGTTCTGCATTCCTTAGTATGGAATTAAATCATAATGTTCTGCTTTCCCTCATTTGTTTATTTAGATAAAGCAGGTGGCAAACGGTTTTCCAAAGATTTTGAAGACGGTAGTACAAAACTGCAGGACTTCGTGGCCTTTCTAGACAGAGAGGTCAAAAAGGGACCTGCACTGATCGAGGCTCTGGAGAACGCTGACATTTTCTATGAGATGCAGTACAAAGAGGTCAAGATTGTTACCAATGTAAGTCCCATTGTTTGTAAAGTTTGTACAGGTAGTCCCCGCCTTACAAACATTTCAAATTATGAATTTTCGCCAGATACGAACAGACTACGGTTTTACTTTCGGTCCAATCGCAGTCGTAATTCATGTGTATTGTCCAAAGAAAAATAGACCAGATACCAATATTTACAATTATATACAATATTTTCAGTGTGTAAGTGAATGTATGAAATGTCTAAAGTCTGGTATACTGTACGTGGGGGTGCGGTAGAAATGAGTTGGCCTCACCGGTTTCAATGAATCAGTCCGGGGAGCAAAATGATAGAAAATGTCTGTCGGAAAATCAGAACAGAGTTCACAGTCCAAACTCTTAGACAAATTGGCATCCGGGATTCCCCCTCGCGCAGACACAACACTGTCACATTTGATGTGTGAGATTAATTTCCTTAGACATGGTTTCGATTTATGGTCACATGATGGCAGTGTTGGGAAACGGGACAGAGATTTTGTCAAGTGGATTGGTATGCTTTACATCGTATATTCGTGTTAAAGGCGTATAAACTCACTTTGTCGGACTTAAGAACAAATCTGACTTACGAACGTGCTCGCGGAACAGGAACTCGTAAATTTGTAAGTCAGGGTTAGGGTCAGCACATTGCCCTCTAAAGAATTTTTTCTTTTTCCTTAGGCCTATCAGACTTTTGCCAACCGAGTCTTACATCTCAAGAAGAAACTGGACGCAATCAAAGCTTCCTTACCCGATCCAGACGACTCGCCGATCCCTTCTCCTTCGGAGGACGCTCCATCCCCCACGGGTTCCGAGTCACCTTTCCACGGCTTAACGCAGACCAATTCTCCAGACCCAGAGCTGGACGGGCAGGCACTGGATGACGACATGATTGCCCTTTGTGATGCCCCTAGTCCTCTCTCCTCCCCTGGGGACAAAGACAATCGGGATGTAGAGGACATGGACCTCTCAGACGTTGAGGAGTTGGTGGAACCGGCCATCATAGGTAAGAAGAAACCATATTGTATTGCATCATGTGCAATTTATTGTGTAACAAATATGACAAACTTTTTTGTTTTGCTGTTTTTTTATTTCACAGTCGAGGAAAGAAAAGAGCAGCCCAGTCCTCCCAGTGAGTCCAATCAGACTCTGGCTCCTAGTGTCACCGAACCACCTCAAACCAGTCAGGCTGCCCCAGAGAACGGAACTACAACCCCAGCGCCGGTCACGACCCCGACAACAGGGTCGCTACCCATTAACCTGGCTGGCGTGGATTTGGGCAAAATCAGCTCTATTATTAGCACACTCACAAACGCTATGAAGAACACTGGTAAGACCATCATCACATGTGCATCCTATAGTAGGGGTGGAAATACTGACTCACTCAAACCATGGTAATAAACATATATTGCCTCTGCAGTTACGCACATCATCCTTTCTTTTTTTTTTTTCTCTTCCTCTCCCTACATTCTAGGTACAGGAGTTAACCCAGCAAGTCGGCCCTCCACCAGTACTTCGAATACTCTTCCCTCAACAAGTTCAACGATGAAGAGCCCACCGGTGTCTTCTTCACCAGCAGCTCCTGCATCTAACTCCCTGGCCAAAATACTATCCAGGGTGGACATTAACCCTGGCACCCTGCTAAACGTCCTGTCTAAAACGCAAGCACAAGGGATTGGCTTTCAGGGTATGAGAATGAGTCTTTTGTGAAACTTGCGAAAAACTTTTTGTGGTTACTGTAACTGGTACAGTAGTAGACCCTTTCAAACTGCCGCCCAGTCCATGACAGGTTCCTGCCCGTGCGCGGGAAGTGATTCCCTGCGACGACTGAGGGAATGAGGCCCCACCTCATTAATGCCCCCTTGTGCTGTTCTACCAAATCAGTAAATCAGTGCACTTTCCCCCCAAACATTTTCATTTTTATAGTTAAACATGATAAAGATTTACAAATAAGCTGGTTAATTTTTAAAGGAACCTGCACAAAGGAATTCTGTATCACTTTTAAAACACACATTGACTGGGTATTATAAAATAGTTTGTTTTCCGCTCTTATACTCAGTTTGCTATTGTTTTCATCTTTCCTTGGTTATTCCGAGGGAATTATGCCGTACTATTTGGACGTGGGCTCGCAGCCATCGAGCTTATGCTCACGGAATGTTTCTTTTTTAACTCAGTAACAGTTTGGTGGGGATTAACTGTAACATCAGTTTTATTTATATAGTGCTTTTAACTATTAATAATAAGGTCTTGAAGTTGGATTTATCTCATTAGGTACAAGAGAACACTTCACAATAGAGAATCATGAGCTTTGTTGACCTTGTTGTAATACAATCTCTGTTTCCTCTCATTTAGGACTGTCTTCCTTCCTGTCAAGTCAGAACTCAACTCCTTCAGGCTTGAGTTTGGACACAGCCCCAAACCCCACTTACAAAACTCATGCGTCTCCCAATCCCAATCCACTGCCCCCTGATTCCAAAGTGGTTCGAGGCTCTACCCCTCAAACGACTGTGTCTCTCCAGTCTTCTCAGTCTCCCAGCACTATGCAGTCCAAGGATCAAAAAGATGCAGCAGAACAGAAAGACAAGCCCGTCAACTCTACACTGGACTCTAAAATTGATGGGTTCCTTCAGGGGAATCCCGGGTTGCGAGGCTTCAATACGAGTTTCCCACCTGTTCTTCCCTGGGCTGCTAAAGCTGTTGATAGTCCCTCAGCGACCACAGAAAACCTAGGGGGAACTCCTGTCAGGGATGAGTCCGGCGCAACACCGACACAAGACGAAGTCATGGATGAGCCCGCAGCACAACCGCTCTCGTATCAAGGAAGACCCGCGCAAACGACTTCAGCGCCAGCTGCTCCTGCCCCTAGAGCGGGCGCTGGACTGCCCATGTCCACATACGCTAACAATTCCTGGCAAGAGCAGAACAGGCATGCTTTGCAGTATGGTCCGGGGTCGCAGCAAGCTGGAAATCGCTACCAGAGGGACTTTACGTTAAAACAGGACTTTCCAAGTTCAGGGGTAACAGGGCGGTCTCAGCTCGTTGAATCTTTGTTGCCATCGTCAATGGCAGACAGTAATTTGAAAACTAATACGAACAATGAGATCCCGGAGCGAGTAAGCCTGGCGACACCGTTCTCCATTGGTGGAGCAGATGGTGCCAGTTCGGCAAACGATGGCTGGTATCGTGATCCGCGTGGACACGATCAAAACCAGCACGCTGGTGCCAACTCCGAACCATATAAAGAAAACCAGCACCAATCCGAAGGACGTAGACATGACACCAACCCGACAAATTTCTTCAACAACCCATTACCTCCCCCTCCACCGATCCCCCAGCTTCCACCTCCTCCACAAGACTTCCTCCCCTCAGTGGTAGGCGGAGTCAAAGATCCTACCGAGCTGGCGAAAATGGGTGACAACGTACAGACCGGTGGCGACGTCCCGCCGTATCGCTCAACGAATCCTGTCTCTCACGACGATTACGATGAGCGTCTTCCCAACCGGATCCCGCCAAAAGAGACTTTCCATCCCCATCTGAACGCCCCAGGGCCACGGCATTGCGGCGCAGTCACGCCACGTCCGGTTCGTCCGGGTCCCCAGAACTGCCCTGGGGACTTCAACCATCGTCCCAGAGTCCCTGTGCACAATCAGCACCACCCCGGTATGCCCCGGCCAACCCACCCGGGGCATGTCCGAGGGTACCACGAGGCTCCGAGTTCTGAGGATGCCTATTTGGATCCACACGGTGATGCGCCCCCGAACAGCTCTTCTTCTTCTCCTCCTCCTCCTTACAACGTTGAGCACCCTGCCTCATCTCATACGCGCACGTTTTTTCCTGAAGAAAGAGCTTTACCGCTGCATCATCCGGAACCAAGGTTACGTCCTCGCCTCGAGCACAGAACTCCTCATGCTCCGCATCACTATCGTCCTCCACGTCCTGGTCCCTTCCCACCGCAGGGACCGCTCCGTCGTCCTCCACCGCCGCATGTCTCTCATCCCGGCGAGCAATCGTTCCTGAGAGGGAAGCGACACGCTGCTCCCTTCGGAGGTCCTTCAAGACCCGCGGGTCCATTCTTTCCGCCAAAAAGACCTTTCCTGCCACCACGGTACTGAACTGGTAGCACGTAGAAGTACAGGGTTCACCTGCCGAAGAAATGCGCAATGCTGACCTTCCTCTAGGCTTTGTTAGATTCCACCCCGAACCTTCTACTGTGCACGTGACAGTAACACGCCGTGGTCTCGTTCATCTTGAGGATCTGTGCTCAATTTTTTTTTGTTTGTTTGTTTTTTGCTTTTTGACTGATGGGAAGAGCTTCGGCCTCGATACGGGCTGCGAAGAGGAGCAGCTGTGGTGGTGTGTAACGAGAGCCAAATCAGACGAAAAAATGATGACACGAGTAAGAAGAGTGAAGAGAAATCACTACAGGAATCCTGCAGAGGAGATGGATCAGCCACGAAATTGCAAGATAAAGAGAAAATGAGGTGGTTATACTTTTATTTGATTTGTTCTTTGCCATTTATTTTATTTTTATTCACAGTTGTCTAAGGCAATGTTCAGAGTGATTTGGTTCTAGTCATCCGTTCTTCCTTTCAAGAGCGTCTTGTGTGTGTGTGTGAGTGAGAATGTATGCTTGTTTATGCGTCTGTGTCTGAACAGGTCTCTGTATGTCTGAACCGGAGGTGCACAAAGAGTCCTGGTTCTGGAGGGCAGTTTAATCTTTTCCCTACACAGACACACAGTTTTCATAGGTTATTAGAGAGAGAAAACGAAGTAGGCAGGAGAATTGTTAAACTGTAATTAGTGTTAAGATCTCCAGGTTGATCTTTAAGTTTATTTGCATTAAAAAAAAAAAAAACAGCGTAGACTGATTTTTCTGCTCCAATTCGCTTCATATTTGTACGTAGATGTGCATTTGCCCTAAGTCGACTACTTCCTGCTTGCGTATCAGGGCAACTGTAATCCATCAGAGTGTCAAGCTAAACATCTTGAAATTTGATGTTTTCCAACCTTTTTTTTTCTTCTTCTTTTTTTTCCCATTTTGGCTTTGGCATTCTGGGAATGCTAAAAGAACCAGGAATATCGTGTGTGTGTGTGTGTGTGTGTGTGTGTTGGGGGGGGCTTGGGTGGGTTTTTCAACACTGACTGAAGATGCTGAAGAGAAGTCGTCATTCTGAGCCCCCTCCCGCTCCAGTTCTGCAGGAGTCCTCCACTGTATTGACTTAATAAAAGTGTTTGGAAAAAAAAATAATAAAACTCCATGGGAGAGTGCAGTGTTTCTCAACCATGGTGTGTCTGAGTCATTTCCTCTTCGCTGTAACGTCAGAGACTGCTTTCTCAGGTTTTCATAAATAGTTTTTTTAGGACGATACATTCAGGCTCGTAAACGCAAGTAGTACATCAGGCAGCGCAGAATCCTGAAAGAGAATTGAGATTATAGTTTAATTGTGGATTGCGAGGGTAAAAAAAAAGCAATGCTAAGGAAAAATAAAAACTTCGTTTTAAGATTAAATTAAATGTAATGAAAAAAAAAAAAAAAAAAAGGACAAGGCGTCATAAACGATCAATATTTAAATATTTGAACAGAAGTAAACAGGCATATTTAATTGAGATGGCATGGTTAAAAAAAAAAAAAAAAAGGGACACGTTATAACACGACATAGCGTCTGGTAGTCTGCACTTCATAAATCATGTAATATTCCAAAGCTTTAACCAAATAGTTTTTTTTTTTTTTTTTTTTCCCCCCCTTTAAATGTAAATGGCAATTCCAAAAAAAAAATAAAAAATAGATGTTCAGGTGAAAAATGTCCCACTCTAGAGTCCTAGGGAGGGAACTGGTGATCACAAGAAGCAGCAAGCACCAGTCATTCAAGAGGGTTTAAAGTCTAACCTATAAATTTGTTAAAGCAAATTGTTTATGCATATGTTACTAAATGTCCAAATACTGTGTGACTTTGCACAGCATGCCTCACTGCTCTGCCTTTTACTTTCTTAGCAAACAAACCTTTCAAAGCCCTTAAGAACTTCTTTTTTTTTTTTTTTTTTGAGAAGAGTCTATGTAAAACTTGACTAAAATCAAACAGAATATTCAAATACAGTCAGTTCTTCTAGCACTAAACGTAGCCTTTAATTTCAATTCAATCCTAATGAATCTTGGGTGTTGATCAAAAACTCTTGAGCTGGCTTAAAAAAAATAATAAACACATCATTTACATGTGAACACGTACCAAAAAAAAATTAATGGTGAGCTGTAAAATACCACAAATTGGTAAACTGGTGTTAAATCCATGTTGGTCATTTATTTATTTATTTAGTTATTTTTTCAGTCTTCAGATGACTCTAATCTGTCACCGCTCAATATTCAAATAGCTTTAATATCAAACAGTACTTCAGGCAAGACAGAATATTTTCTAGGTCCCATGTAAAACTCTGCCTAATGGGTGCATCATGTTCGGAAACGCAAAAAATCCCAATAACGTGTTAGTCGAGGAGATCCGTTTTAACTTCAGTAATTATTGTTGACGCTTTTAATACAACAACCAGAATGTCAGACGTTGAAGTGTGATCTCTACAGCTGAAGCCTTAAAATGACACCGATGAAACCATGAAAAAAAAAAAACAGAAATTTATGGCACAAACTAAATCTGTAAAGTAATAATAATAGTACATAATTTAATACACATGGTGTTAAAAAAAGTGATTCTGTACACTTTTCTACTGTTAGTTTGAAAGCCTGCTTGAGTCAAGATAAAATTTCATATTCAAGATCCAGACTTTGGCTCACACCACAATAGTAAAGCGGTATTTTGTACTCATGAGTATTCAGTACTCATTGGTTTGTAACTATTCAGTTTCTTAGTTAAAAATAAAGTGTCATTAAATAAATTATTTTTTTATGTGACCAGTTATGATGTATATTTTTTAAATACTTTGTTCAGTGAGATTCTTAGCCAACCAAAAAACTTTAGCTTATTTGGTGTCATCAGCTTAATAAAATAAAAATTGGGTTTTACTAACTTTTTAAAGATTTTTTCTGTTTGTTTCCATTTATATTATTTACAGATGATGTTAGATTGAGTTGTACCTGTAACCTTGCAGTCTATATTTACACCTTAACGAAAGCAGGCGTGTACTTGTGGAAAAATCAAGGATGGAAATTTTCTGGTTGTGAAAAAATTCTCAAGGTTATCCCACCAAAAAAAAAAAAGCAACGGTAGAGCTATTTTAAAAAAATTATCTACTTACTTTACAAATCCAGGAGTCCAAGTCTCTTTACAAATGCAATCATGAGAGAAACTCGCAATCGCTTTTGTTTAATTGTCGATTCTGTAAATAAATATTGCTTGAATTGAATTGAGTTGAGTATTTTGAAACGCAGCTTCGAGTCAGTACTGTTACAGTACTTTTACTGCTAATGTAAAAGTGTGTGATATTTTGCACACAAGTCTGGTTTACGATTCTCTCATGATCTGCAGCAATTAAAAAAAAAAAAAAAAACAGCATGAAAATGGATGTTTATTCAACATTTTTTGTTTACGGTCTTGATGATAAACCAGAAAGTCAAGGCTAATGTTTATTTTGCTCAAGCGTTGTCAAACGCTCAGACTGAAGTCGAGTCGTAAGCGGTTTTCTCTTCGTCGCAGTCGCAACTTCTCAACATGTTTATTAAAAAAACAAACCCTGAATCTGACCGAGCATTAATTGCGGTTTATCTTTTCTAAAAGCGTTATGGAGCAGCTCAGGGACTTTTCAGTTGTAATTGGATTGAGACTGAGATTTAAGTAGCACGCGTCCTGATTCCCCGAGAAACAATCTAATGTACCAGGGGTGCCTGGTTTAGCAGAGCCTCAGTGTTTATCTGAGCTGCTGTTTTAACAGAAATTAGATTTGTTAAAGTAATGGAAAATAAAGTGCAGCAGCGGAAAAAAACGAAAGAGCTCGACACTGAGGACTGACTGAGTGTTGGTCGAGCAGAAAAGGCTGCAATGGACAAGAATTAAGATTCTTCGTGAAATTTATTTTTATATATATAAAAAAATTTTAAATTCTTATTGCGTAACCTCGGTGCACTGTTGGATAACAAAATAATATGACCTCTCTATTTTTAATTAGCCATTTAAATTTTTTTACTTAGAATTATAAGTAATTATAAGAAGTAAGGCACAAACCGTAAAGCATTTTGCATTAGCTAGTAAAAAATAAAATATTTTGCATTGTCAAAACAAGCTAGTCCTATCTTTATTAGGTTGTCTTTTGTAGACATTTTTGTATGTTTCAAAGATTTCTTTATAGTGTAAGTTTAAGCAAAAGTTTTGTTTCATTTTTTTGGTGAACTGCTGACAATATTTCTACTACAGTAAATAAAAAATTCTAAATGTAACTATTGTTATTTTAGAGTGTATATTTAAAGAAAATTACATCATCACAGCACATCAAAATGACCCGAGATCATGCAGTATTTGCAGAGCTTTAATAATTCAAATAAATGCAAATAATTTGTTAACAAATCGTGTTAATGCTTTGGCTAAATAACATTAATAAATACAATATTTTGTGGAATAACCCCGATTTGCAGTTAGAGCTTTCGTGTTTTGCCTCTCCAGCAGTTTTTCACATTACTGTTGGGTAACTTTATACCACTCTCTTATTGCAAAACAGCTCAGCTTTGCTTGATGGTTTGTGACCATTTTTTCTGGAGTAGATTGCAGTGATCTATTTTTTTTTTTTTTGTCCAGAGCTGTATGTCCAGAAATCGGTTTAATCATCTTATATAGTTTATATATGATAAAGTTTGCATAATGAAATATTACATATTTTCCCTTTATTCATGATAACCTTCCTCCACCGGTGCTACACTGACAGACCCCAGTTATCTAAACGGTCTGCTAACAAGCTTGTCTGTTCAGTTATACGTCGACACAATGTTAGAAATAATCTGACCATTTTAAGCGACTCAGACTACAGTCTTAAATGTTACGTTAGTAACCTATCTTTTGATACTGCTGCGTTCTCTCAAACAATTTTATAGTTAATACAGTTCAGTTATTGGTCATTTAAGCACATTATAATACACCGTGTGGTCAAAAAGTATGTGCACCCCCTCACAGCTCAAGTGCTGATGTTAGGATGTCAAGGAGACTCCAGTTCATCCCAAAGGTGATGGTTCAATGGGGTATAGTTCAGTGTTCAGTACAGGCGAGTTCTTCCGCTACAACGTTTTTACACACCATGTCTTCATAGAGCTGGCTATGTGAACAGGTTTGGGCGTCTCAGTTCCAGTGAAGGGAAATTATAACTTTTCAATCATACAGCATACGAATACAGAGCAGTCTGGGCGAGAACCATGTGACAGGTGTGTAAATACTCAGGGGTGTACATATTTTTGGCTATATAATGTAAATGTGCAGCATTCAGCAATCCGATCAAGTAATGAATGATGTTAATATCAATATTCTACATAGGCTAGAAATAATGGTGCGGCTACGAACACGGTGCGTTTTTCTTTAAATCTGCAATGTACCCGTCTGTTTGTTTATTTATTACTTTTTATATATAGCTAATTTTTTCCCCCCTGAATTTTAATAATAAAAATAGAAATTTTCTTGGGTTGTCCCTCTGGGGGAAACTTTTTGTGTAAAAACTAAAAAGACTAAACAAGACTAAAAGCTTGTCTAGAAATTTGCTAAGCAAATCCGTTCCCCCACTCTCTCTCACACACAAGATATTTTTCTGGACTGTGAAAAGTGTTTTAAGGTTATCGATATAGATTCTGCTGTAGCTCAAAATGACACAAAACCAAATTTGAGAAGCTAGTTAAAAAAAAAAAAAAAGCTGCTAGCATGTGTAATATTTAGTTGATCTGCCCCCTCTGGTAGAAAAATGCCACAGCGAGCATCTCGCTGAACTTTTATGTAACTCTGGCTGCTTAAATATTACGTTTGCGTTGTATTAAATTCAATGATGGGCTGATTGCAAGTTTTTTTTTTTTTTTTTTGTATCATTATATGATCACATCGTCACATAAAAAAAAAAAAGGTGACCTCAGCTCAGACCTGTAATGTTTGTTAGATCACGACTAAAACTCAGGGTCAAAACATGGGAAGGGTTTGGATCTCAGAAAAATACATTGGTGGGAATTTTGTAATCTTATACGGTACGAGTGAATAGTGATTAACTTTACAAACACAATGTGTTTGT
This sequence comes from Clarias platycephalus, assembly GCA_030068275.1. Taxonomy (NCBI): domain Eukaryota; kingdom Metazoa; phylum Chordata; class Actinopteri; order Siluriformes; family Clariidae; genus Clarias; species Clarias platycephalus. Next base: position 13,833,328 of record JAQQZT010000021.1, read on the forward strand.
AAATAAATAAATTTGAAGTGACACGATGCTATTAAAGTAGCATTGTAAATATTATGCCGCTTTAGCATCTCAAAACATTAAAAATGTCTTGACATTGTGTACAGGACAATAAAAATATTAATTATAAAGCTCACCTTTTAAAATATAATATTTGGTAATAAAGTTTTATGAGCCACGAAGTTGCCCGTGCTGTTTTAGTGAGAGGGGTGTCGTTATTTTTTTTCCTCTCCTGTCAATCACAGAGACGCTAGGTGGTTATGAGTTTACTTAAGCTTGTGCAGAAGAGGGCGGATAGCATGTGAGCAGCAGTTCAAAAAGATGTGAAAGGATTGTGTTGGACTTCATCGTCTGTGTGAGGTGGAGAGACGGGTGGTGGGAGGGGCCTGGTATGAGATCCAATTAGGGAGGAAAAACAATAAGAAGAAAGTTCTGCAATGTAACAAAGCTTAAGACCTGGTCCAGTTTGTCCAACCAAGAGTATGTGCTTTTTTTTAATTTAGAGTAATTTGATAACCTGGTAATCTGAACTGATCTATTTGTCCTCTGAGCAAATGTTTATTAAAAATCTTGTTTTTATAAAAGATTTCTTCTTTTTTTTTTTTTTTTTTTTTGTCCAGAACGACCTGTTGCCTTAGTAACACATTACCTCTGGGACATGAGCGCGACTTATCTTTCCAATCATGCATGTGAAGACCCTGGACGTAACCAGCGGAGAGGACGGCGAACTCCTCGGTTTCAGTTTTAATGATGGAACACCAGCACAGTGATGACCGGGCATGCAAACAGCATGGAAATTTTCCCTGCCGTGCTGTGGAAACATGGTGATGTAATGACCAGGGTTTCGTGTTGCAGTACTACTGGAAACAAACAAAGAACTATCAATGGGACACAGTGTCGTGTAAACGCAGAGATGTTTTCCAGACCATCCTCTCTGTTATGCCAATCAGTGGGGCGTAGACACTGGGCACGTTTTGGTCTCTTGTGCTAGTTCCTAATGCTTGGTTTTATAGCTAGTGCCCTGTTTGCTTCGAAAATGAGAGAATTTTTTTTTAACAGATTGATTTGTGTTTTGCCACAATATTTTTTTATCGAAAAAAAAAAAAAAAAAATCTGCTGGAATAAAATATATTTAAATCTATTACTGTCTCGTGATTTTTTTTTTTTTTTGTCATTTCAATAAAATATCTTATTTACTCTTGAAATTTGAAACGTTTAGAGACTTTGGTTCTCATTGAGCCGTACTGAATTAGCATGCGTTCACAATTAGCATAATTGTATATGGTGTATAGTAATGATCATTTGTGCCGGAGGTAGATCGGTTTTATACCACAGCGCTGTGGAAATCTCAAATCTGATTTGTAAGAAGATAAGTGAAATAAAGATAAAAATGTAAAAATAAAAGGGACAAAAAAAAAATTTGAGGTTGGTAAGGCTAACTATTTATAGCCGCTATATTTTTACTGGTCTGTGGAAAGTGTTCAAAGGTTATCAATGTGATTCTGCTGGAGCTCCAAATTGAGAAGCTACTTAAAAGCTAGCATGTGCAAGATTTAGTTGATTTGGCTAACTGTTTATAGCTGCTATATTGTAAGTGAGAACAGGAGCTAACTAGATTAACATGGACCGTAATCAAGCTGATTAGAGATTCCAGCTTAAGTGTTTACACGGATGCTGATCTGTTTACATGCTTTCAATCAGCGTGTCACTATTTTGATTTGCGGGAAGTAACTCTGCCTGCTGTTTAATTTGCTGGAAATATACTCAGCAAAAAAAGAAACGTCCTCTGACTTTCAACTGTTTTTACTTTCAGTAAACTTAATGTGTAAATAT